>OW240912.1:106275939-106332146 GCA_933207985.1 Pelobates cultripes | reverse complement strand
AAGGCAGCAGAAAGGGATCAGAATGAGAAAGGAGCAGAAGGGCGCTAAATAAGCAGAAAGGTAAAAGAGCAGAAGGGGCCAAGGATAGAAAACAGTGTCAAAAGAAAAAAAAGACTGTCAAATGAAGGAGAGGAAAAGGAGATTGGAGCAGGAAGGACAAATGAAGTGAACCTCCACTTTATTCTGGACACCACATCATAAGGCTTTGGTACCTGGGCCTGGCAGGGAAACGCTGGAGCTTCTCATCTCCAAAGGTAAAAAAATATCGGTGTTAATGTGTTCACTTTTATTTACTGAGTGTCAGGAAGCACAGAGTGCCGTTGGGTAGGGGTGTTGCTGATTGGCTAGAGCGGTCAGCTGGCACTCTAAGCCAATCAGTAGCTCCCCATTCATAAAAAAGTAAAAACATTTTATGAATCGGGAACTAGCGATTGGCTTAGAGCGTCAACTGACCACTCTAGCCAATCAGCGGCACCCATGCCTGACGTCAATCTGCACTTCCTGACACTCTGTTTCAGAAGCCAAATACCACTGAGTGACCTGGAGCTGGAGGAAGCCTTTGGGGTTAAACCATTTGAGAGCGATTTAACCCCTTAAAGGAAAGCAAGCACCCAGGGGCTTCCTGGCATCATAGCATTTTCATTTAGGTGAAGTTGTTATGGTGACCAGAAATGTCCTTTAATTTGCTTAAAGGAACACTATAGTGACAGGAATACAAACCTATATTCCTGACACCATAGTTGTGAATACGCTATTCACCCTGGCTTTATGTGATAATGGCTATGACCCTTCCCTTTCATGACACTGTCAAAAAGGTATCAAGCATGGATGTCATTACAATTATGCCCCCCCCTGGAAAAATTCCTGCGGACGCCCATGCCCATCAGTAATGTAACAATGACATTAAGCTACCTGTATCTTTGACCCCCCATTACTCTAACCACTTCTCCTATTATCTTTCACCATACATACATTTACACAGCTGCATACACTCACTATACGCACAGATTCAAACACAATACATTACAAACAGAGCTGAAATATGCACATACATACATTTGTTCACATGCAGTTGTCAAATATGAATGCATGTTTTATATATTTTAGGCCTGCAATGTTCAGTTCATAAATTCATTATACATATTTTGGCTGATTTATTTTGGGGTTGGGCAGCAGAGGCACCTTAAACTGTTGCGCCTACAGGCATCTGACGTGTAAATCTGGCCTTGTTTTATCACAAATTGTAATCAAGCTAGTTTGTTATGATTATGTATTAACATTTTTACTCTATAGACTGTGGCCCTCTTTTGTACTCAGCCAGCAATCATTTGAAAGGTCTCTTTGGAGCTACTCTCTTTCTGTAAAATAACCAGGCTGGTGATATAACACTGTTGAGAATTTGATCAGTTAAGCTATTTTGCCATAAATTATACAGACTTGATTTTAAATCCACACACTCTCACTGTTTAGTGAATAAGCTCCCACATAATTTGACTGTTGTGTTCCTGACGTATGTATAGAATGTTGTTTATGTCCTTGTTTTCCTTGAGTTATTTAGTCAAGCATATAATGAGATATCAAATAAATGTTTTTTTTTTTTTATCCTTCCCAACCAGCTACTGTAGACCAAAATCCACACTTCTGAGACATTCATTACATGCCTGCATAAACAAACAGTTCAGAATAACCTAAACTTAATTTCTACATATGCAGACTGTGTCTTATTTTCCCGTTTGTTTAATAGACAAATTGTTAAAGTAATGGCAGCTCCGACATATCAGTAATTTATTTGTAATTATGTGAAACTTGTATTTGTATTCTGCAGTTATAATCTTCAATCGGGGGGTAAGGAGGAGGCGATATTCATTAAATAGTGATTTGTGATGATATGACAAACCAAGTTGCAGAATTTAGAATAAAGTATCAGAGCTGGAAAAATCTTCCAAAGAAGAACTTAAGGCTACTTTGGCTTTGATTTTGCAATTCCTTTGCAAAGTAACCAGAATTCACTTTTTTTAACAGGGTTATACACTAAAGTGTAAATTGTCGGGAATTCAAACAGAATTTCAATTTTAAAGCTAAAATAGCCAAACCGGACAAGACAGAAAGGGCTGGGAGAGGGTGTTGTGTGTGTGATGTATGTTATGTTGCATATGTGGGGTAAGCTGCCTATATTATATGTATATGAAGGCTTATTATATTATTGTGTTTGTAAGGATGCTGATTGTGTTGTTCCATGTAAGTCAGGATGCTGCTTGTGGTGTAACATGTGGGTTGGCTGCTTGTGGTATTGCATATTTGTGGAAATGTTGTTTGTGTTGCATGCTTCTATGGTTATGTGCATGGGGATAGACTGTGTGCTGTGTTGCGTATATGGGAGTAAACTGTCCGTGGTGTTGTGTGTGAGGAAAGGCTGCTTGTGGTTTTGTGTGTTTGCAGGGATGCTGCTTATGGTGTTGTGGTAGGAAAGGATCTGTAGTGTGTATGTAATTGTGGGGAATTAGGAGTTGCAGTGCGTGTGTTTGTGGGGGGATAAGAGTTGTAATATGTGTGAGGGGGAAATATGGGCTGTAGTATGAGAGGAAAAAGAGTTGCGAAGAGGTGGATAATGAATGTAGTGTAGGGGAGATAAGGGCTGTACAGTGTGTGTTTGTTGAAGATAAGGGTAATAGTGTGTAAAAAAGTTTGTAATGGTACAATAAGGGCAGAGATGTCGGAGAAAGGGACTGTAATGTAGAGGTACTTAGGAGTGTTGTGTGGAGTGAAAGGTGTTGTAGTATATGGAAGGGCTTTAGTATGTTTTTGTGGGAGATAGAGGCATTAGTGTGTGGGGGGATAGGGGATGTAATGTAGGAGAAAGTGGCTGTAGTTTAGAGGACAAACTGGGCTGTAGTGAAGATACAGGAAGTACTATGAGGGTGTGAGGGTGAAATAAGGCTCTAGTGTAGGGGATAGGGGCTGTAGAGTAGGGTGATATGGACTGTATGATTAGGAAAGGGGATGTAGTCTAGGGATCATTGGCTGTAGGGGAATTTTTGGCTACATAAGAAATAAATATTTATTAAATCACATAATAATATGTATTTCCCCTCCCTCTTGCTTACCTTGGGGATAGAGGGGGAAATTTGATTATTTGGTTTGCACAACTGACAATCTCACACACCAAAAGGTAAAGGCAGATCTGAGTGCTTACCCATGGAGAGATCTAGGGCATTACTTGCACCATAATGACTATAAAGGGCTGTAGTGGTTTTGGTGCTTTGAATGTTCCTTTAAATAATGACTAGAGGAAAAAATGTGGCTGTCATAGACTCATGTTTGTTGTAGTTGTACAATAGCTGGCCACACTCACGAATGAGCTAGGCTGAGCATCAAATAGAAAAATAGTTCACAAATATCTATTACAACAAGTTTAGAGAGAATTAACAAAGAGAAAGCCATGCCAACTGAAATTATGGCTTTACACCTTAATAAAGCTCATCCACTATGTAGATAGTGTCAAAATGTGAAATCTTTCTCCTGCAGACAACAAATGCTTTATTTTCCCTGCAGAAGACAAGGTACATAACTTTACAGTTCATATTCTTAGCAAGGCAGAGTTTGGGCAAACGTGTCATTTTTTATTTTCAATTTCACATCTGATTGATTTACAATGTGAACGTGTTAAGGGAATTGCTAGTTTCAAAGGCAGCAGTAAAATGTTGCTGCAATAATACCATCCCGTTACAAGAATAAAATAACTATTGAATTCACAGCTGCTAAATGGGTTTAGAACTGATGAGAAGAGGAGCATTATTGAAGTACACCATGCTGACGTTTTATTATAAATTCACAACCAGCAAACACTTATTCTGCAGCACTTTACAATATTATAAAAGGGGGAAATGTAACAATAAATGAGACAATTACAAAATGTTACATGAACAATGGGTAGATAAGGGCCCTGCTCAAACCAACTTACAGTCTGGAAGAATTAGTGTATTGGAATAAGAAGGGCATCAAGGGGGACAGCAAACAAAAAACATAGGAAAGTAAGGGTGCGAGCAGCGGTCACGGGAATGTTACTGGTAAAATGGAGAGACCGACAAGGGGCTTACATACAAATTAGTGAAGAAATATAACAGGGGCTAGAGTTGTTTAGAGCTTTATAGGTAAGGGTTCATATTATGAGCTGACACCTGTAGGGTACAGGAAGCCAATGCAAGGATCAGCAGAGAGGCAAGGTGTATGAGGAGTAACAGAGAAACAGAGTGAAAGATCAGCCTGGCAGCAGCGTTCATTACAGATTGTAGGGGGGCAGTATGGCTTCTGGGGAGACCAATTAGGGGAGAATTATAGTAATCAATGCAAGAGATTACTAGAGCTTGAACAAGCTCCTTGGCAGTATCTTGCATAAGAAAGAGGCAGACACAGGCAATGTTTTTAAGGTGGAATCAACAGGTTTTAACAACAGACTGAACATGAGGCGCAAAGGTGAGGCCAGGATCAAAGATACCACCTCGACAGTGAGCTTGCAAGGACAGGGTTAAACAGGTACCATCAAGGGAGAGCAAAAGAGGGGGATCACTGTTATGGGGAGGGGAAATAAGAAACTCAGTTTTTGAGAAAGGAGGACATCCAGTCAAAGATGGAATAAAGGCAAGCAGTGACGTGTTGTAAGACAGCAGGGGAGAGACCAGGGGAGGAGAGATATATCTCGGTATCATCAGTGTACAGGTGGCAGCGGAATCCAAATGAATTTGCCAAGAGATTCAGTATAGAGAAAGAACAAAAGGGAACCAAGAACCGAGCCTTGGGGGATTCCAATCAAGACACGATGAGGGGATAAGGTGTCATTGAAATTAAGACATTGAATGAACACTGGGAAAGAAAGGAGGAAAACCACAAGAGGCATGTGTCACAGAGACTGAAGGAATGAAGAGTTTGGAGAAAGAGGCCATGATCAACAGTGGCAAAGGCAGAACAGAGGTCAAGAAGAATTAGTATGGTGTAGCGGCCTTCGTATTTAGCCATGATTGGATAATTTGTGACATTAATAAGTGCAGTCTCTGTTGAGTGGAGGGGGCAGAAGCCAGACTGGAGAGAGTCAAATGGGTAAAGAAAAGTCTTTCTAGAAGCTTTGAGGGAAAAGGGAGCATGGATATGGGGTAGTTGGAAGGGGATGCTGAGTCAAGAGATGGCTTTTTTAGGATTGGTACAACAGTAGCATGTTTAAGGGGAGCAGGGACAACACCAGAAGAAGAGAGCAGTTGAAGATGTGGGTTAAGGATGGCACAAGACAAGGGGAGAGAGATCTGACAAACTGATATGAAACAGGATCAAGTAAACAAGTTGTGGGACGAGAGGAAAGGACAAGTGCAGCCACCGCCTGTTCATTAACTGGAGAGAAGGCCTGGTCAATAGGGAAGTTATGATCCAAGGGCATTTGAGATAGAGAGAAGTGAAGGAGGGAAAATACATTGTTGAATGGGTTAGGCAGTGTCTAAATGACAGGCAACAGAGGGTTGTAGTCAACGGAGTATATTCGAAGCAAGGTCTAGTTACTAGTGGGGTACCTAAGGGATCTATACTTGGACCCATTCTCTTTAATATTTTTATTAGTGATAATGCAGAAAGTCTTGATGGTAAGGTATGTCTTTTTGCTGATGATACTAAAATTTGCAACAGGGTTGATGTTCCAGGAGGGATAAGCCAAATGGAAAATGATTTAGAAAAATTTGAAAAATGGTCAGAGCTGTGGCAATTGACATTTAATGTGGATAAGTGCAAGATAATGCACCTTGGATGTAAAACCCCAAGGGCAGAGTATAGGATATTTGATACCCTACTAACCTCAACATCTGAGGAAAGGGATTTAGGAGTAATTATTTCAGATGACTTAAAGGTAGGAAAACAATGTAATATAGAAGCTGGAAATGCTAGCAGAATGCTTGGTTGTATAGGGAGAGGTATTAGCAGTAGAAAGTGAGACCTCGCTTGGAGTATTCTACGCAGTACTGGAGACCGTATCTTCAGAAGGATATTGATACTTTAGAGAGAGTTCAGAGAAAAGCTACTAAACTGGTTCATGGATTGCAGGCTAAAACTTACCAGGAAAGGAGCTTAACATGTATAGCTTGGAGGGAAGACGAGACAGGGGGGATATGATAGAATCATTTAAATACATAAAGGGAATCAACACAGTAAAGGAGGAGACTATATTTAAAAGAAGGAGAACTACCACAACAAGAGGACATTGTCTTAAATTAGAGGGGCAAAGATTTAAAAATAATTTCAGGAAGTATTACTTTACTGAGAGGGTAGTGGATGCATGGAATAGCCTTCCAGCTGAAGTGGTAGAGGTTAACACAGTGAGGGAGTTTAAGCATGCGTGGGATAGGCATAAGGCTATCCTAGACTTAAGATAAGGCCAGGGACTAACTAAAAGTATTTTGAAATATTGGGCAGACCAGATGGGCCAAATGGTTCTTATCTGGGGTCACATTCTATGTTTCTATGTTTCATTCCTTAACTGTTTAATCTTGTTGGTAAATTGGCATTCAAAGCTATTAGCTGAAAGGTTAGTTTGGGGCGTGGCGTAGCAGGGCAAAGAAGAGAGTTGAATGCATTAAAGAGATGCCTAGGATTGTGGGAACATGAACTAATGAGAGAAGAAAATTATGATTGCATAGCAAAGGTCTGCACTGTACAAATATAAGATGAATTTATAATGGTGAAAGTCAGACAAGGTGCAAGACTTTCTCCAGCAGCTTTTAGTTAAATGGGAACATCTCTGCAGGTAGCATATAGACTTTGTGTGTCACAGTTTGAGGCGTGTCCCCCTTGAAGTGCATGTTTGGAGTGGGGTTGCAGCATCCAGGACACAGGTGAAGATAGCATTATATGAGGAGATAATCAGAGAAGGACAGTAGAAGGTAGGGATGGATGAGAGTTCGGAACAGATATCAGCTGAGAGTTGCTGGAGTTCAAGAGAATTCAGGTTCCTTCTGACTTGAGGGAGGTTAGGCTGAGACTGTTGGGTGAGGGGGCACTGAAGAAAAATGAATAGGAGGTCGTGGTCTGAGAGAGGAATGTTTGAATGTTGGAGTGTTACATAGATTGGAGACCATGCGTGCATCTGTAAAAATAAATTCTAGGGTTTGGCCAGCTACATGAGTGGGAGAACTAGCCCACTGCGATATCCCAAGGGAGGAGGTAATTGAAAGAAGTTTTGAGGCTACTGAAGTCACAGGTGGGTTAATGGGAATGTTGAAATCCCTGAGAATTAAGGTGGAATATTACTTGAAATTAAATCAGAAGCCAGGCAGAAAAATGGTCAAGAAGGAGAAGAAGGGAGCTGTGGCGCTGCTAAATAATGGCAATGTATGCAGAGATGGGTTTGAGCAGGCGATTGAGTGAATTTCAAAGGAGGAAAAAGAGAGGGAAGCATTGATGGGTAGAGGTTTGAATGAGCAGTAGGGTGAAACCAGAAACCCTACACCGCCACCCTTACTGTCTGATTGTCCTGGGTTGTGAGTAAACTCAAAACCACCAAAGGATAATAAAACAGGGGTAGCGGTATTAAAGGGAGAGAGCCATATTTCAGTTAAAGCAAGTAAGTGTATGGAACGTGAGATGAACAAGTCATGCTGCTATTTACGCATGTATAAATGCTGCTATGCAAGAGAGTGTGTCAGCTGAAATTTTCAGCTAATACATTGGCTGAAACTGACATTACTAAAACAGAAGGGATGAGTGAGGGGCCTAGCTGGCTAATGTCATGCAGCTCTAAAATAGTTTGACACAGAAATGAAGGTGGGGGAGGCACCATGTTAGCACCATAACCCCTATGATGGACAATTTTTGTGCTTTTAGTAAAAATGGTGGTTTAGAAACTTTAATTAGAATTTTATTTTAAATAGCATGTTGTTAGTGTGGTAGAACCTAGTAAGGTAGGTGGTCAGGAGTACCTTTACCCCTAACACTCATGGACCTGACTCATGGACTCACTTTGGACCCAAGTACTGCCAATTCTAGGTAAAGGCAGTGGAATCCATACCCCCTATATACACTATTACCAATCACTACACAATGAAAGAAAAAATCAGGAGCAATAGCCATCCCCGTATGGTTGATGATTACATCAGGGATTACCTTTCACACTGGAATAACACAGTACAATAATATAGTGATTGAAGGATACTAAAAAAGTCATTTGGTAGCAATTTCTGTTTTTTTAAGGGATCTTTAGGGATAACGGATTATATTTTGTTTATCAGGTCCAATGTGAGTTCTTAAGGGTTTCCTATGGACCACCACAATTTGTTTGTTTATTTCAGTCCAGAGTGGAAATTTGTTACTCTTTTACAGCATAGAAATAGTTAAAGGGACACTATAGTCACTAAAACAACTTTCACCCAATGAAGCAGTTTTTGTGAATATATCATCAGTGAGATTCCACTGCTCAATTCACTACCTTTTACGAGTTAAATCATTTTTGTTTCTGTATATGTGGCCCTAGCCACACGTTCCCTGGCTGCCACTGAAACAGCCTGCCTTAAAACAAAATGGTTTCATTTTCAATCTGATGTAACTTATTGTAAAGGTTTTTTATCTCCGGCTCTGTAAATTGAGCATTAATTACATACAGGAGGCTCATGCAAGGTCTAGCAATCTAAGATAAGAAATTCTAAATTAAACAGAATTTGATATAAAGGAAGTGTAAACATTAGATAACTCTTTACAGAAATGTTTAGGAAGGCTGTGCAAGTCACATGCAGGGAGATCTGAGCCTAGTGCTGTAAAACAAAGAGATTTAACTTCTAAATGGCATTTGATTGAGCAGTGAGACTGCAGGAGCATGTTCTATACACAAAAACGGCTTTATTAAGTTAAAGTTGGGTTGGTGACTATAGTGTCCCTGTAAGTTACTTTTGGTTAGAAAGTTTGTGCATGCAGAGTGAGCGATAGGGCCCTAAAGGAATCTTTTAGGACCATGGAGTATAAAGTGAACACATCTTCAGTTTAGTGGTATTTAGTCATTCTTTTTAGCCGCAATTTAGAAATTGTGCGGTAAAGCCATGTTTATTATAAAACTAATATGATTCTCTCGTACAGCGTACAAGACTTAGTACAAATTCTTCTACAACCAAAAATTGATGATGCTACCTAAACCAGATTTTTTATAAATATTATTTTATTGCCCCATCCCGCTCTACTGACTACAGGTGATCACCAACAGTGGTATTTTTTCTTATCCATAGGTTGTATTAATACATTCAGGGAAAAAAAGGCAAAAATAAATCATGAATTTGCATAGGACTTCATTTACATGAAAATCCAAATAGTGGTGTGCTTCTGATACTGACAAGAAGATACCAGTAGCAGCTGTTGAAATTTTAAGATGGTGGGTTGCTAGACTCCTCCCCAGAATTTTACTCCTCCCTATACAGAGATACTCATGCAATGCAGAGAGCTGAGCATTATATAGAAGTGCTTATACCATAAAACAAGCTGAGCACAACATAACAAAATACATAGAGCTGAATACAATACATAACCATACCACAAAAAGAGCTGAGAAAAACAGAGAAATACCATGTAGTGTTGGGCATAATAAGGAGATACTCCCAACTATCCCACACAGTCAGGATCACTGTGATGGATTACACAGAGCTGCAAAACAGAGATTCCCACACAGTACATCTCTGTAAAATGCTTTATCCCATTCTCGCTTTCTTTCCTCTCTTAGCTCTCTCTCCATTTCATGAATTGAATTGTGTTACTGCTTTCATAACTTTAGCTTTCTATTAAATATTGCTGCTGTTATGAAACATGTCAAGTACTCCGTTAGCTCTCAGCACACAGTATAAACAGTTTTAAAGCAGCAGGATACTGACAGACTGCAGTGGTAATATGCATTCAAGAAGTAGCTGATATTGTTAATAAAATCAGCAATCCATTGCAGATTAAAACAGATTGAAGTCAAAATCAGGTCAGTCCTCAGAGTTGCAGTCCCAGTCCTGAAATTTGAAACTTCACAACATTCAACTAGCCCTAGCATGAGCTGTAGAGTAACTGAGCACGCTAAAGAAGATAGTGGGTATGTGCAGTTAGAGTTATTAAAACTATTAGTGACAAGCAGCACAGTGTTCTGTGTCAGAAATGTCCCCTTCCCCTGGCTATATATATACATATATATATATATATATATTAATAAATTCCCCTGCTTAATCATCCATCAGGCAGTCAGTAGAGCTATTAGGGGAGAGAACACATAATATACACTTACATTTGTTACTTCCAAGATGGCTTCTTGCTTTTCTCTCCTGTTGGCACCCACTGGTGCTATCAGCCAATGATGACCCCTGAATAGAGAAGCCAATGCTATGCCTGCACTCAAGGGCAGCAGGCTTTACTGCCTGAGTGACAACTCAATGGAAATTCCAGAAATTCTGTCTTAAAAGACAATAGGCATGTGCAAAACCTGCTAGAACAGGACAGATTTCAAACCTGCCTGATTTTTTGACATGCCTAGATTCTCTCAAGTAAGCTTCTCCAAACAGCAATCAACGATAAGGAGAAGCTCTGAAGAATAAGATGTATAACAGAATTAAAGAGATGCTAATTTTATCCATATATTTTTGACTTACCTCCCTCCCCTTCCCTCCTGAACTAGAATCTTAGTGTTTCTAAGCTACTGCAATTAACTAATTTTCCCACGTAAAAAAATTGTGGGGTGCTGGGTGAGCCGTATGGATGCGCCTCCACTGGAAGAAACCAACATAGATCTTGATTTTCCATTTGTCCAAGATAAAGGCAAGGTTCTAAAGAACATGGAAAAACATTGAAGCTTGCATATTATTGTTGGGCAGCTCTGAAAAGCATGTTCTAGTTTTTTCCTCCGAATAGCTGAATTTGGTGACACAGGCTGTGCCAATTATTCAAAGGAATAAAATTGTAGAAAAAATAAATTCTAAGGGAAATTCAAGTGTGAGGCCAGAGCAGCTGAAGTGAAAGCATATATGACTTGGATAATTTTCCAATTCGGGTATTTTGACTTTAAATTTGAAATTCACTTTGAGGTCTCACTTTAGTTTATAAATGTAAACCCTGAATTATAAAGGATTGCGATTTCACTGGCAAATATAATGCAACCAATTGTTAATCTGGAAAAATTTTGCAGCTTAACTGTAGCCACAACGTGGCTATTTTAGCCTATTTCAATTTGCTTTAAAAAAAAGTTTGTTGAATAACTCTGTCAGTATTTATTCTTCACATTCAGTGCAAAGTTTGCCTTTACTTTCAATGCATCTAGTGCTTTATGACTACTTTGAGTTATATGTTCACCTGTGAAATAACATGGAGACAGTTCTAAAAGTAAATTATCTTGAGACACCTGGATTTGCATCAAAACCAGTGAGTCAGCTGTCTATCTGGTACTATAACTTTAATGGATAACTAAAAATTAGAGAACCGTATTGCAAAATGTGTTCCTTCATCCCCAATGAATGTGCCTGTGGAGAGGAATAATACATCCAGTATTTACAGAAGCAGACAAAGCAGTGATTAGAGGACTCAGACCAATTTACTTGTACTCGTTTCATAAACCCTTAATGACACAAATTTTATTTTCAATGTTTATAGTTATAAGTTACGAACACAATAATGATTATGTATCTACAAATTAAGGATAAGTTTGTCTTTCATGCTGGTTAAATGGAATGAAAAGTTTTCAATAATAAAACATTTTTAAAAAAAAAACAATTAAAAGAATGGACAGTGAACCCACTCCACATATTTGACAAGGATTTTCTTACCGCCTTTTGTTAAAGGGACACTCCAGACTCCTAGAGCACTTTAGTTTGCTGAAAAACCTTGTATGTTAAGAGTGTGTCCTCTTTTTTTGTTGTTTTGCAAATAGTGCAGATTTCCATAGAAATTGACACTTTTATAAATTAACATGGTTACACCCCCTTGGCTTTCAAACAGACAACAGGGAATATCCCTTTGAATTAATTACAACAGGCGCTCAATCAACATTGTTTCTCTGGGTGTTTAGTTATCTTGAAAAAGTAAGGGCTTATTTACAAAGTTGTCTTCCAACAAGTTGCCAATGACTAAAATAGCTGTTGTTATTGTTAGTGACTGTCAGCCGTTTCCATACAACATAATTGTACTTATTTTTAATAATAATCAGCAGCAGGGGTAACAGCTGGTACTCAGTTATGGAGTCAGGTTGTATGCTGAGGCCCGCTAGTGCTAGGCAGTGCAGTTGTGGAGATATCCAAATCTTCCCTAGCCAGGCCCGGACTGGCCATCGGGCATACTGGGCAAATGCCCGGTGGGCCGCGATGGCCATGGGGCCGAGGCCGGCAGGGGAGATCAGAGAATCTCCCCTGGCAGCCCCTGCAGGGCCAGCGTTATCCGAACACCTGCCCTGCTGTGTGCCTCCATGGGCCGGTGGGGAGATCAAAGATCTCCCTTACCAGCCCACAGGCAATTATAACCGGCCGCCAGCTGGGGAGGGAGGAAGGAGAGGACCGGCGGAGCTCTAACCAGCAGCTCCGCCGGGTCCTCTCGCGGGATTCAGAGTGTTGCTGCGGTTACCGCGGCAATGCTCAGATCTCGCGAGAGTGAACTCTAGCCTGACCACTAAGACCACCAGGGATGGCCTTATGGCACCCCAGGCAGAACGGCTCTCCCTCATTGCAGAACGGCTCCCCCCCCAGGCTAAAGGTAAGAAGGGAGGGGGGGATGTAACTTTTCAAAAATGTTTAATAAAAAATATATTTAAATAAATAAATTCACACACACACAGCACACACAGCACCCAGACACACACAGCACCCTCAGACACACACACACCTCAGACACACACAGATGTCAGACACACTCAGCACACACAGCACACACACAGCACCCAGACACACACAGCACCCTCAGACACAGCACAGCACACCCAGACACACACAGCACCCTCAGACACACACAGCACCCAGCACCCAGACACACACAGCACCCCCAGACACACACAGCACACGCAGACAGACACACAGCACCCTCAGACACAGCACCCAGATACACACGCAGCACCCAGATACACACGCACCACCCTCAGACACACACAGCACCCTCAGACACACACAGCACCCAGACACACACAGCACTCCCAGACACACACAGCACCCTCAGACACACACAGCACCCAGACACACACACAGCACCCAGACACACACACAGCACCCTCAGACACACACTGCTCACTCAGACAGACACTGCTCCCTCAGAGAGACAGCACCCTCACTCACACAGCACCCACACACAGCACACTACCACAGCTATACAGCACATACACACACACATATATATATATATATATAAAATAAATAAAATAACCCCCAGTGAATTAACAGACAAAAAAAATTAAAAACCTTGAATGTGACGGCAGATAAAAACACCCTCACACACAGCACCCCTCTTACACACACACACACACACACACACTGCACCCCTCACACACACACACACTGCGCCCCTCACACATACAATATGTCCAAATATATATATAAACACACTACAGCCCCCCTCACACGGCACCACTGCACACATTACGTTCCAGATACACGCTAGATCCCTTACCCGATATGCACTCTTAATCCTCGACACACACACACACACACACACACACATACAATCTCCTATACACACTCTGAGTCCTTTACAAACTAGATCTCCTACACACACACACTGCCCCTAGCCACACATATTACACCACAAAAACAAATGAAATTGACCTATTTACACAATACCACACCACACTCTACACACACGCAATCCCACAAGCAGGCTCCAAACACATGCACTATACGCTTTACTGGTCCTTTTGTCCTCTGGTATCCCACTTGTGGAGACACCAGAGACAATTTAAGAGCAAACACAGTGCAAGCATGTTATTAAATTTACTTGCGCTGCGCAGAACAAATATAGGGCCTTTTTCTAATGCTAGAGCTCTTCAGCAGGGCTCTGCGCATTGAACCAACATGCTCACTTTGAGAGGGGGCGTGCTTGTTTCTAGCCCCGCCGCCTACTTAGGGGGCAGCTCTGATTGAAAAATGCCCGGGCCTAATTTTTTTCCCCACTCCGGACCTGTCACTAGCAGACCATATTCAGGATTGAGGCATAGTGGGCTCCTATTCTTCTACTCAGTTGCGTACAAACAATCCATGGGGCCACATTGCGAAACCGATCCATGCCCCCCCACCCCCCAGACACATACATACAGACACATACACATACACACAGACAGACACACACATACACCCCCCGCCAGACACACACACCCATGACAGACATACACACATATACAGAGACACGCACAGTCTGTATGTATTTGTCTGTATGTGTGCGTCTCTGTCTGTTTATGTGTGTGTGTCTCTGTATGTATGTGTCTGTATGATACAGAGACACACATACAGACAGACACACATATTCACAAAATGTTTAAGTCACCCTCCTGTTTCTTACCTTTTGCAGGAGGGTGACTTTCCCTGGAGTCCAATGGGGGCTCAGGTTGATGGGAGTCAGAGGTCCCACTCTGACTCCCTCCTCTGCTTCCTCCTGCACGGCTCTCTGATAGCTGGGAGGCGTGACCGGGGCAGTCACTTCCTCCCAACATGTGATGTCATCACAGGGGGCCCAGTTAAAGCACTGCAGTGCTGACCAGGCCACCTGAAAATCCATACCCATCCATAATCCATACCCATACTAAAATCAATAATAGGTTAACGCTAAGATGCAAATGGAAAATGAGAGTCAGACATCAGTAGCAGAGTGCCATAAAGTATAGACCCAGAAGTTGGAAACCACTTGGTAATTTTGGGTCACAAATATTGACTGGCTGTTAATAATAACTGCTTATGGCTGATATTTACAACCATTATAGAAACAAGCATGTAAGGGGAGATTTATTCATGCAAAACAGTTGGTAATGTGAGGCAAAGTGTTAAATAAGGAGAAATCGCCATGTAAAACAAAAGAATGTCTCTTAACATTTATCACTTAGCACAATAATAGCATCTGTTTTGCCTTGAAAACTCTCCCCCAAAATATGTCAGACTTCTGGAGATTACTGGTTTTGATCTAACAATCCCCAGTTTTATGATATTTGTCTGTATGAATTAAATATAGCCTCTTATCTGCTTGATTATGTGTAATAATCAGATGTAGAGCAACTGTTTATCCTACTTTTACCAGGTTGTTGGACACCATGTTCTTATAGCTCATGATACACCTAGTATAATAGATCAATTTCTAAAGTCTGCTTGCTACACTTCTTTATTAAAATGAATACTATAGTGTCAGAAACACAAACATGTACTCCTGACACTATAGCTCTAAGATTGCCATTAAGCTCCTGGTCACCCACTTGTCCCCGTTAAAAAGATGATTTACTTTTCTTTTTCCAGCACCACGTGGGTTCATGGCTGACTCAGCCCCCACTCTGCCCCCTTGGCTGAGATCAAACTTTTTGATTTCAGCCAATCCAATGCTTTCCCATAGAAATGCATAGGAGGCTATTGCTCATGCTCTGCAAAACTCAACGCTGCACCATTTAGCATCTTCTCATAGAGATTCATTAGACCAGTGCATCTCTATGAGGAATGTTCAATGCTTCTGTGACAAGTACTACGCTGGGCCGGGAACATTGGGTTCCAAGGTTACTGTTCATGTGGACATATGGGGATATGTTTATGTTTGGGCAGGGGGCCATGGCAAATAAGCTTTCCTGTCCCATCTTATGTCTAAGTCACCTTGTGCTTCTAGGAGGCACTGGGTGAATGGGAAATCCATACTAGCCTATCCTGACCAGACTCCCACAGACTAAGCAGTTGGGAGGGCCCCATGCGCCCGACTGAGAAAAACGCTATGGAACTGCGCTAAAACTTTAGCTGGAGGTAGCATGGGCCCCATGTGACAGAATGCCCTGTACCCTGGTTGGGTACCTCCCCTGACGGATGCTCCTACTGATTACCGAAGACTCCAAGCACTCCACCAGACACCAACACTGCAGTCCCCACGTCCAGTTTTGCAGCTTGGCTGGGAACTCGCTGTCCTCCACCTACCCTGAACCCAAGACCAGGATCCAGCTTCCATTGGGTGAACCTCTCCTTCCCCAGAGAGCAAAGCAGGAACAGCTCTTAAAAGAGCTAGTGAATATAATCCCAGGGGAGTATAGTGATATAGCAATCCCCAGGGTAGATACAGCCTTTTCCCCCACACATGAGAGGAGACTATATTAATGGTAAAACAGGAACTCAATTTTAATGGAGGCACACTTGCCTGTTATGCAGGTTTCCCAACAAAGGTGACGCCCAGGTGGACCTTGTTGGGCACAGGGACACAAAGTGTACAAGCCAATAAAAACAATGTGACAATGAATGACACTGCCACATACAGTACACAAACCCTCCTCTCTGCCTGTTATATAATTAAGGCAGATAATGCATTAACAAAATTATCCCCAGACAGAAAAAACACATTTTTACAAAGTCAAACAAGTACCCCAAAACACAACATTTCCCCATAAAAGTCAAATCCCCTGATAGCCCTGATCTGGGTGAACAACATATCCAAAAATCACCCAGATCAAAGCAGGGTTTCATGAAATTCCTGGAAGTCTATTTTTGACCGACCGCACATGTGGTTTCATGCCCAGGGTTCCAAACAAATTGGAACTGTTTTGGGCAGCCGGTCTATTTTAAACAGTCAAAGTACCGTTTGAATTACCGAACGGAATGGTGAATGACCATAGTCAATGTGTGTCCCTTGTTCGTGGGCTTCGACTCACCAAACGCCTTTCGACTCCCATTCAAATAGTCGAAGTTCCCTGGAAGGGAACTGTTCAGCGGTGTTTGTGCCGTCGCGTGTCCGATTTGAGTTCCATGAACTCGATGACAAAATACCGCTGAACAAGTTTGACCAAATAAAATGGCTACCGCCATGTGTTCGAATGTCGAATGGCAGCCACTTTAACTGTAGCCGAAGTGCCAGTTCGAATCTGTTCCAGTCAGAAATCTTTAACCCACAGTTTACCCCAGGGCCATAGTCATACGGTAGGAGGCTGGCAAACAGGCCCCTCCAAAAACCAGTGGCGAGGTCACTTTCGCCACAGACCCCATGCTGCGGCTCTGTGTATAAATGTGTACGGTTGAAATAAATAAAGTGTCATTTGTTTTCACCCTTCATCAAGTCTTGGCTGATGATCTGCTATGAGCCGGATGAACTGTTATAATTACTCAAGGTGTCCTAGTGGGAAAGGAGGGATATTAATGGCGATACTCAGTCTAAATACCGAGCTCCATTATAGCCTTCATGCAGAGCATCAATGCACTGAACCAGGAAGCTTTTTCATTGAAAAAGCAGTGTTTACATTAAAAGGACTGCAGGGAAAGGCAGACGACACCAGAGCAACTAAATTAAGCTGTAATTGTTCTGGTGACTATAATGTCCCCTTTATTTAAGTTGAAATAAATACAGCTGGAAAGAGTAAAAAGTTTGTGCTATAAAATTAGAATGTGCGCATGAGAGAATAGTTATGCAGGTTAATTGATGTATTCACCTTTTGTATAGTATAAGGTTTTATTAGATTTCCCAAGGGTAAACAAATAGTCAGAATAGCATAACACATCTTAAACAGCAGTAACTAAGAAACACAAAACAAACAAACAACACACTATAAATACTAACTTTTACAGAAATACTGAACCATAATAACAGGGCCTATCCAACCATGTATCTTTATCAAGTAGGTGCAATAAGTTGGTCTGTTGCCCTGAAGCCACCCTGAAGTACATTCATCATGGCCAGCCCTGTGAGGGTTCCACTTGCTACACTAAACCCAGGGGGATCCTTGGAGAGACGGCATTCTGTTGTTCTGATTATTTTCCTACCAGTGCTGCCTCTCCTGGGTTGCACCAACAATACCATTGGGAAGATGAATTTGGAGAAGAATGTGGCTTAAATGTGTTGGTTAGTTTATGAGTTCTATGAAGAATGTCTAAATTGCTATTGAAACTAGAAAGAAATTACAAAGGTAGTTGTAATATTGTTGTAATACAGTTGCAAGAAAAAGTATGTGAACCTTTTGGAATGATATGGATTTCTGCACAAATTGGTCATAAAATGTAATCTGATCATTATCTAAGTCACAACAATAGACAATCACAGTCTGCTTAAACTAATAACACACAAAGAATGAAATGTTGCCATGTTTTTATTGAACACACCATGTAAACATTCACAGTGCAGGTGGAAAAAGTATGTGAACCCTTGGATTTAATAACTGGTTGAATCTCCTTTGGCAGCAATAACTTCAACCAAACGTTTCCTGTAGTTGCAGATCAGACGTGCACAACGGTCAGGAGTGATTCTTGACCATTCCTCTTTACAGAACTGTTTCAGTTCAGCAATATTCTTGGGATGTCTGGTGTGAATCGCTTTCTTGAGGTCATGCCACAGCATCTCAATCAGGTTGAGGTCAGGACTCTGACTGGGCCACTTCAGAAGGCGTATTTTCTTCTGTTTAAGCCATTCTGTTGTTGATTTACTTCTATGCTTTGGGTCATTGTCCTGTTGCAACACCCATCTTCTGTTGAGCTTCAGCTGGTAGACAGACGGCCTTAAGTTCTCCTGCAAAATGTATTTTACAGTTACTCAACCATCTTAGCTGTACTAAGAGGCCATACATTGTGCAAGCAGCCAACAGTACAAGTACTATAATACCAATAAAACATCTCATAAGAATTTTGAACTATATCAGATGCATAAAGTAGCTTATTTCTATATCTGAAAAGATTAAATAGAAGGAACTGGTACCAATTTGCATGCTTTTAAAGAAACAAAAGCTGTGAAGAGTGGGATTAACATGAATCTCTTCTTTGAGCACTACGGATTTGAAGGGTCCTTGAACCATGTTATGCTACTAACCAATAAGGCCATTCAGTAACGTTTCCTTTGAACTGAGATGTCATTTGGATAAACTGAATTATTTGATATATCAAAAATATTGTCAGCAGGTCTGGGCTGGACATCGGAGAATCAGAGAGCTGCAATGACCAGGGCCCAAGGCTGACAGTGGAGATCCTTTGATGCAGGGCACCACCTGGCCAAAGTGGGCTCTACATCCTTGCATAGGCCAGGTGGAAGATCAAAGATCATACTCACCAGCCAATCAAACTTTACATGGAAGTATGCCCAGCAGCCTCTGGTCTGGTCTGCACCTCTGCTGTGTGCAGACCAGGTGAATCACCCGAGCTTCCATTAATCAGAGCATTACAAAAGATTACCAAAGCAATGTTCTGGCACTTTAAGTGCTGGAGCTCATAAAAGATCTACGTGGTCTGCACCTGATGGAGGTGTAGACCGAATACACAGCAGTATACAGTGTACCACCAGGCATCTGAATATCACCCTCCCTGCTAGATAACAACAGGGAGGGTTTATGAATCTTGTTTGCTTTTTTTTGTATATATTTTTTAAAATAATAATAAATAAAGCCCATATCCTACCCAATATATATCCTATATCCCTAGAAAGGACTTACTGGAATTTCGGTTATGTACTTCCTTTTTGGGTGGGATTATTATGATATGCAAATAATATCATGAGACATGAGCGATTATTTACCGAAGGGCAAGCTATAGAGTTTCCTTAAGCTTTTGTCCATTCTCAGGGTTCTAATATTCTCAGTTTATGTTGCTATATCCCTATATATACACCTCAACTCATAAACAAACATGCTATACCCCTATACACACACACACACACACACACACTCTGTCCACACACTCAACAGCCTTTATACATGCACATTACAGCCTATACTGACACACTCTACAGTTCCTAGACATGCACACAATCTCTAAAGCCCTTATACATGCACACACATATCATATGTGCAGTAAAGTAGGATCTGAGATTCACATTAGTATTCGAGATAAAGATATAGACATGTGTTTAACATCCGATTGATACCACTGGTTCCTGATACTGCACTGTATTATATGCTTTGTAAACCAAGATGTTGCATCTCAGTGATTTAAAGTAAAATATGCATTACAATCACAACTAAAAAACACAAGGGGCTGAAGCTAGCATAATAGAGCTAGAAACTAGCACTTAAGGGTTAAGGAACCCAGCACCATTTGGCAGAGAAATTCAAAAATACATAATGGTCAGTAAATATCTCCAAACTTATTAAAAGCTGATGAAAATAAAATTGAAGCAGCTACTATTTTGTTTTTGTCTTTATGATGCTCCAAGCTTGACATTGGATGTTCTTATTTTAACATCTGTTAAGAATTAATTGAATTACCAGTAACAGAATAATCTTAACATTGTCCCAATATAAAATTACACTTGCCATTGTGCGGGTACAGTATCACCTGTAATATAATTAAAAAGCTCTATTTTTATGTAATTTATCCAGAAGTAATATATTAAGGTCCCAATGGCAATACAGGTATTATTACAAACATTCAATGGAGGAGCTGTATTTTAATTAAACAAAAATAAATATGTGGGCACTGAAAATGCTATGTTAACACTTTGGGATTCTGTTCCATGATAAACAAAGCTTGTAATATAGAAGTAACTGTAAAGGAACATAGCATCTTTCTGTTCCTACACGTACTATATTTGTCTTAGTTTTAAAGGGCTCTGTCATTTGAAATTACTATTAACATAACCTTGGCTAGACAGTTAATACACTTCTTTGATTTCAATAAACTAATGGCTTTTATACCTAAATTACCTATATTACCTATATTACTCCATCCGTCATATCCACTACAGCAGGCTGTAATGGTAGGAGTACACTGGTGCTGTTCGATTTGTTCAATTTGTTAGTAGGGGTACCCTAACGCTGTTTGATTTGTTGGTAGGGGCACCCTGGTGCTGTTTGATTTGCAGAAGTTAAATGTTATATCTGCCACTCATTGATTGGTTCTCAGCTCATGAATGAGTGTCTGTGCATCAAACATTTATCATCCAGAGTTGGCTGATAATGCCCCATGACAATTCCAGAGGTAGAGTTATACCTGCAGCAGCAAAGGAGTTAAACCAGGTATATGCAGCATTTCCCTTTGAAATGCGGCATATATAGTCTCCAGGCACTATGACCACTTCAAATCACTAAAGTGGTAAATGTGTTTGGAGTAAAGCTTTAGGCAAAACTAATACATACCATCATTTTTGGATGCAGTTCTGGGGTTTAATAAATTGCGCAAAATCAAAAAAGAAATTGTTTCTTCAGATTCTTTCACAGGCTGTCGGATATTAATTAAATAAAGAAAAACACCGTGGGCCACTATCATTTTTAAGTAAAACTATGTAGTTGGTCTGGTAATTATTTAAATATTAAGTTTTAACTATAATTAGAAATAAATATTTAGCAATGCTGTTTTTACTCTAAATAAAAAGCAAATAATTCAAATTTTAAATAGCAGTTTTTGGATATTTTTAAGAAAATAAGTAAATAGTGTAGTTATTAGTTTGTTAATGGTTGCATATTGGAACACTCAAAGCAAAATTTATTTTTTAAACAAATTTGTTGTGCAATTTCAGTATTAAATGTATTCATTGTATTGTGCTATTCACAGATAAAGCTAAAAAAGATCAACATGACAGACTGATATCAGAACACGTTTCACACGCAGATAGAGCTTTTTCATCATCATTTATGCTCATACATAATGGCAGCTTGGGAAGCACCCCTCCATTTGTTATAAAAAAATATAATGCATACATTAAACTATATATATTTCTGGGGGGTTTTTAAACTTTTTTTTTTTGTGTAAACGTACACCTTTTGACAAGCTCCCTCTATTGAAGAAAAAGGACTCCTCAAGTTAATGGATAAGGAATTTCACAAGGAGGAGTTAAACCAGTGTCAGAATGAATGTAGAGATGGCCCTGGTGCAAGAAAAATGTTTGGGCCTCTCTCTAGCACAAGAATTGCAAAAAGATAAATCCCCATCTTTTGTACAACTGCCATGATATTATGATGGGCCAAATGGTTCTTATCTGCCGTCACATTCTATGTTTCTATGTTTCTATGCAAGCGGAGGATCTACCATTTTCTCATCCTATTTGTGAGCAGTGTTTGTGCATTTAAATGTAAGCGTGTTTCTGTATAGAGTATGTGTGTGCATATTCTATGTATTGTTGCCATTGGAATGCAGCTGTGTACTTTTTCGATTGTATGTAATATATGCTTTAAATGCAGTTGTGCTTTTGTGCGTAGAGTTGAAGTTTCTATATAAATTTTAGCATTTCAATAGCGGGTGTGTTTGTATATCATGATTGCATTTGTGTGCAGGGGTGTGTTGGATGTAGCGTTGTATTTTAAAAGCAGGTGTGTATATAATTTTGGTGTTTGAATTCAGGGGTGTGTTTGGATGTAATGTTTGCAAGGGTGTGTATACATCTAATGTTGGTGTTTGATTCCTGGGATGATTGCACATACATACGTACACAGATATACATACACATTAACTTACAGATACATATATATATATATATATATATATATATATATATATATATATATATATATATATAGATGTAAAAAACAGATAAAATTCTTATCTTGTAATACCTTTTTTATTGGACTAACAGAATTTTTTAATGACAAGCTTTCGGGAGAACCTCCCTTTCTCAAGTCACTGAGAAAGGGAGTTCTCCATTCTGTTAATCAATAAAAATGACCAGACAAACATCTATTTATCTACATCACTGGACTATACGGCTACAATCTCTCTCTCTATATATATATATATATATAAACACACTGACACATATAAACACATAGACACAAAGATACATACACCTGGACAGATGCACACACCATGACATATACACAGGTATATACACACACACTCAAACATACAGTGACACATACAAACACCTTAACACACAGATATACAAATACACACACAGATACACACAAACAGATAGGCACACAGATACACACACACACACACACAAAATAACATATAAACACACAGATCATAATTTTTAGATTTGAAGCCATTCTCCCACCTTATATCTGCAGGAGGGGGATTTTTTTTGAATTGCTGCTAGCTGAGGCTGATGTGGGTTTGCAGCAGCTCACTGTCCGTTGCTTCCTCCTCCCTCTCACATGGCACTGTCTGTTTGACCCTGGGAGGAAGTGATTGGCTGTCACTTCCTCCCAACATGCAGGCTCCAGTGCAAAAATACAGAGATGAAGGAACACTGTCATTTATGCACAAAATATTTGAGAATAAACATGCAGAACCAGCTCCACGACTAAAGGAAGTTGACGAATGCTTGCATCTTCCTTTATTTGGAGTGTGCCATCCATGCAAGCCAGGTCAAATTAGAGTTGTGCTTAACTCCAGTGCGCAATATGAAGGTATATTCACTCAACAGTGGTTTTCTTACAGGGCCTAACCTTTCAACAGTCTCAAAGGAGTGTATGATGAATCCCAAAATCTAACAAAAGAGAGGCATTTTTTCCAGTGGTCACATTCTTAGTAATAATGACAAGACAAGGTATGTTGAATATCTGAAATGTAAAGTATGATTTAAAATTTACCTTATTATCTGATATAATTTTTGACAGTAGAATTATTATAGATACCTGCAATATACTACACAATCTATAATTTTATATCTGCATAGTAAGAAATTGTACAAAGAACAAACTGACATTCATAGCAGAACCATGCGCAGAGTGAACTGATATATGTGAGTAATCTGGTAAACAGTTCCCTTCCTTGGTATCCTTATTTATGGCAATCCCGCATAAGAATAGCAAATGAAATAAAAAACATTTGAAAAGAATGAAAAAAAAAAAAAGAATAGCAAATTAAGTAAATAAGAAAATCACTTTTCTTAAATTAGCTCTTTCAGTTGTTTAGTACATAACTCCATAATTTGCTATCCTTATAAAAACAAATGGATCTGAAACAAAACAATTTAACTCATTATGGATCCTTTTAAATCATTTAATTTTCTGTTGATTCACAAATTGCCAATTTGGGGTGAATGTATCTGAAATTTGACTCGGAACAAAATGAATTGCATATGTCTAATGTGTACAGACATTTGGAACTCAAATATCACAATTGCACATCATTGTTGTTGTCAAGTTTTTATTTCCATTTGTCATAATATAATAAACATTATATGGTTTTAACAATTTTGTATAGTGACACAATTATTTCATTTTTTAATTATTTCTTTACAGATAACGTAATCATTGTGGCTACAATCAATCTTCACATATGAGGTTTATGTTAGCATGTCTATTAAAAGCAAACCTTTTGAGCAATGGCCCCCTCAAATGTTTCAAAGATGGGTGGGTTACATAGAATCATACGTCTTGAGTGATTCCAAGAAAAAATACTTTGACATGCTGTTTGCACATTGATGATTGCAAACAGCTTGCAGTCGATTGAGTGGAATAGGTTGCAAATTCTATATAAGGACTCTTTGGACCATCGTTACAAGTCATCTGTATTAAAATTGCACAAGTCAAGGATGCTGGCATGTCCGATGATTCCTCCTATGTATTTCATCATCTCTCAAGAACTTAAACAAAATTCTGGTTTAGCACCTTTGCTTTCTGTTTTTGCTCATTTCTTTTTTAATTGATGTAATTGATTAACAACTTAAATGTAATGAAGTGGTCTGGAGGCAGTGCCCTTGTCGTTTTACTGCTGCAATCAAAACCATTGGTGTTTAGTAGAAATGTCAATGATTTGCTTGCAGAAAAACTAGTTACGGCGCACTCAGACTTGTAAATTAATAACTAAGAAGGCTAACGCCTATCTAAGAATAAATATGGGGATTTAGTTCCACCATATGGCCATATGATGTTAAGCCCACTACTACTTCAAAGTACCCCAATATCAGTGGGTCCTACGCTAATAACAAAAATGTGGGAGATAAATTAAATAGTACTAGTGCTAAACATAAGCTACAGTGTATTGAATTCAATACACTGTAGCTTATGTTTAGCACTAGTACTATTTAATTTATCTCCCACATAAGCTACAGTGTATTGAATTCAATACACTGTAGCTTATGTTTAGCACTAGTACTATTTAATTTATCTCCCACATTTTTGTTATTAGCGTAGGACCCACTGATATTGGGGTACTTTGAAGTAGTAGTGGGCTTAACATCATATGGCCATATGGTGGAACTAAATCCCCATATTTATTCTTAGATAGGCGTTAGCCTTCTTAGTTATTTATTTACAAGTCTGAGTGCGCCGTAACTAGTTTTTTCTGTATGAATTTTGGTCACTGCGGCAGCACCTTTCATGTATACGGGTGTGCCCCCAATCTCTCCTTTGTGTGATTTGCTTGCAGGGCTAAACACACCTTTAGTGGCTGTCTTCATGACATCCAGTATAGGTGCTTCTGCAGTCATAACTTATTTTGACTTGGTTAGGTGACACTCAGTGTTGAATGTCATTAGATGTTGATCATAGGGAAGCACTGGATTCTTATTACCAAGGCATTACATGTTAGTAGTTGCTAAAATTTGTTGGAACAGTTTCACTTTTATTTGCATAATTGACACTTTCTTCTTTCTGATAGGATTCCATTTTATTTAGCACATGAAGATACCTAGAACTAATATTGCTTGCATGAGAATTCTTCATATCGAACCAAGCCAGATGACATTTGTTTCTTGAGGAACCATTCTCTTTATTTGTGAGAACTTTCTTATTTCTCACTGGCAAAACTAATACTGTTTAATTGTATGAATCTAATTATTGACATAAAGGGGAAAATAGTAAACCTCCATGTGTTATCCTAAGTATATACCCCATGTATCCATTTACTGATTCATTGTTTGTAAAACAGTTTTATAAGCTTTATTTTTGATGTGACAATATATAGAAATAAAATAATACAGAAAAGAAAGGAAAGAGAAGAGAAGAGAAGACAAAGTAGAAGACATTAGAACATGAGAACAAGTCATGTGAGCGGCAGTAGATTCCTCAAAATGTCATCATTGTGCTGCCCACCCACAAAGTCCACACCTTTTTGGAAGGATGCAGCAATCCTTTGATCCTAGCCATGAACTCATCCATCAGACAGATACATCTCATTTTACAAATCACCACCTTTGTAAAGGCCAGACAAAAAAAGTGTTAACATTAGTTAAAGTATTATATTTAGTGTATCTCTTAGTCCAATAGGAAATTAATTTCCTGAATTTGTTAACCTTTTGGACCAGGAGACACACTACATATAGCCCTTGGACCAAGAGATACACTACCATCCAGGCATAGAGAAGTAGAGCTAACTGATGTATACTTTATTGTTTAGAAAGCTAGCCATTGTTAACCAGTTTGATCATATTTTTTTTTAACCAGATTACATATTGAGTGTAGGAATGCCTACCTTCTGCATTCTATTTTCTCCATTGCTGATCACAGTGTAACTTATAAATAAAGAAATTCTCTAACAACCATAAGTGTCTGTGGTGTGACTTCATATGCCTCCCAGAACTAACTAACGTATCTTTCAGTATTTGGAAATAAAAAAAGTGAGGTTAGGTCTCCAAATGAAAAATAGATGGGACCCACCTCGCTAGAATTACCTCTATTGTAAAAATATCATAAATGGTAAGAGACTTTATTGAAAACCAAATACACAAAACATAAACAATTTGTTACAGCGTATCCTCTAAGACATTGCTATTATCATTACCATTAGGACTATTCATATCAGTTATCCTTTTTTTGCTAACAAGGGCTTTATAGACCACTTTACGGCATGCAGCCAAGACTAGCCACTTTTATAGACCAGAGAACTTGTCCCTTGTACACAGTATGTTCAGTGTCTAATTATTATAAGACAAGTCGTCATCTATATGAATGCTCCTACTATACTTTGAGACTGATTTAAAATATATGTATGAGAGATCTGTCTACACATACTGATTTCAACCAATAGTATATACCACAAGTATTGCTCTATAGATATATAGATATAGATATATATATTCATACACACACACACACACACACACATTTATATGATTACTCTTACCACAGGTTTTTAAAGGTGTATTGCTTTGTTTTTTTGTTTTACACATGGTGGGTTATGTGCACACCTTTTATACGTGGATTTGTTTATGTTTTGTGTATTTGGTTTTTAATAAAGTCTCTTACCATTTATGATATTTTTACAATATAAATAGCGAGGTGGGTCCCATCTATTTTTCATTTGGAGACCTAACCTCACTTTTTATATTTTTCAAGTATTGATGTTAACTGGGTTCATGCCCCCTATTACCTTAGTAACCTTTTCTATAGCAACAGTGAAGGTTTTTCCTACATCTGTGGCTGTATTTTCTCATATCTTTCAATACATCTGGTACTCTTTCTTCCTTTAAGTTTGGTATGACAGTTTGCTTCCCTCTTTTTCCTCTAAGGTTTTGTTTTTTTGTATTGTATATCCAGTTTATATCCTATTTTGGCATTATTTTTTTTTAACATCCCAACTAGTGCATTTTGACCAATAAAATAATGAAGCCAAGTATAACAGTGCTCAAAATAAGATATTTTTCTTCTTTATAACAATAAATGTGATTTCTTTAATATGTTTACATTACATTTTCCAATTTCTCATGTAGTGTCCATTGTCCCTGTAGAATTTATTTTCTTATTTGTAATATTGTCTTCTTTGGTTTTCATTTTATTGTAACTTTGTATCTCATTTCAAGAACGAAGATGTGGTGCAATTGTTTTTCTCAATTTTATCTCTGTGTCCTTAATTTACATTTCTAATCCCTTTGAGCTTGATTCATTGAATTCATTTAGGTGAGTAATACATTTCATCACTTAGTTAAGGATTCATTCAATTTCTCCATTAAACGTCTGTTTCTTTATTGTATGTTGTGACCTTATTCAGTCACAATTCCATTGACATTCTATTACAGTCTTTGTACTTTTTTAAACTAGTACTGTCCCAGGAGGTTTTACTTTCATTAACATTAAACAGTTCATACTTGTAAGTCAATTGTTTTAACTTGTAATTGATATCCTTCTCCAGCTATTTAATTCCAAATTCAGAATTGACTATTTCAGTCAAAGTGTGGTTTAAACTCTCTACAAATGTCACCTGAATGATGTAGAATCTGTTTCTGTTCATCTTCTCTGCAATTATGAGTAAATCTAAATTAGCAAAAAAAGAAAAATTTCCAGAATCATCGCCAATAATGTTACATATAGTTACATAGCTGAAAAGAGACTTGCGTCCATCAAGTTCAGCCTTCCTCACATTTGTTTTACTACTACACGGGGTCCCCCATTCTCTCACTGTGGGGAACCCAAATAGCTAAAATAGGGTGGACATAGTGCCCCCCCACACCTCCACCCCTCAAAATTAGGTTGCACCGATATTCAAATATAGCCTATTGAATGGCTCTGGAACACGTGAGTGGTTCTTTTATATATACATATTTTCAAACTGCAGATACATATTGCACTAGATACTGCTCTGTATTTTTTTCTTTGGAGGTGAAAGGGCCACCAGTGAAAAGAGGGAAGGAGTCCCCCAAGAGGCTCCAAGGCGCATAACCCAGATTTGGCTATAATAGGATCCTTAAGTCAATGGGCCATGTCTATTCAATTAAATGAATGTATTGAATCCAGGGAGACCAGGTAGCCAAATATTTGTCCATGGCCAAGGGAGTCACAGAAATTATAGTTTCCATTGTGTGGATTTCCTCCACCATAAACATCCACTGTTGAATGCCTGGAGTGGGGTTTTGACATCAGAGGAGCAGGATCAGACTCCTCTCAGTCGTTAGTAAGTGTTTCAAATGTACTTTTTTTATGTGCGCAAAGAGAGAGTGGTGTTTTGTAGTGGTACCATGTCTTGTGTGAAAGGGACTTTGTCCCCAATAATTTATTTTATGCGTCCACAGATCACCTTTCAGAATATTGAAATGATCAGACATGATCCAAAGTAGATGAAGCATGGAGCCAGGTTCTGCGAGACATCTCCAGCACAAGTTGGACTAGTCCAGGAAAAGTGTGTGTATTGTGACTGTGATTCTGTACTGGGATCCTGATTAGGATCTTATAGTTAATTTCTTGAAAGCAGTAGTTTATGGTGATCTGGTGTAAGAAAATCATAGTTTTCTTCCATTGCTCCTCTGTCAACAAAAAGCACTCTCACACGTACACCCCCTCGAACCGCAGCAGAGGTAGTTGCTCAATGAGCAGTAATTGTTGGTGAAGTAGGGATATTCCCCAAGTTAAATGCTCTCCCTTCCTACAGTGAGACTCAAAGTTTTTGGGTTCCCTGCTCAATAGGTGAGGCCTGAATAAAGTGAGTAAGCTGCCTGTAGCAGAAAATGCTTGAGTAGTCTTTGCAGAGTACCAGATCCTATAGGGTCCTCTTGTTTGTTAAGGTACAATTGAACCATCTTAAGTAATGGAAACAGTTCCTTTCAGATAAACCACGGAATTGAGCACTGTAGGATGGTAAAGAAGTATTTATGAATATGCATAGGGATAGTTTAGAACAGATTTAAAGCTCTTGTAAGCAGATTCATCTTTATTACGTTAATTCCACCCATCTAAGGTTTGTGAGGATATTTATTGGGTAATAAATATTAAATATAATATTTTGTAAAAATTATAAAAATGAATTAATAATTTTAATTAATATAATTTTTTTATATTTTGGCACTGTTTCCCCTTGATTTGAGTTAAAGCAAAGATTTACTCACTATTTTATCTGTTATAGACCCTGGAGTACGTTTATTAGAAGATTTGCACTTCACACATTAATCACAACTGATTATAAAAATATAATTTATTGTGATAAATAATTATATTAATAATAAGTAACATGCATGACAATAATCAGTGAATATTTGGTATAACAATAGCATAAAATATGACACAATTATGGCACAATAACCACAACAAAGATAATTTCTAAACCAATTACCTTAAAGGGATTATGAGATTGTTAGTCTACATAGAAATTCTCCACCAGTAGCAGTCAGTATCCTTAAATACAACAATGCTATAGAACGTAGGACAGCTTTAGAATTCCACTATACCCAGAATGTTACACAGAGCTTTTTACACAGATCAAAATCATACAACTAGATGCTGACAGTCAGTTAGAATCAGCACAAAAAGAATGATCTCACTCACTGCTGGCTACAATTCTCACAGTGTAAACACTTAAGCACTGCAAACGAAATATACAATGTTTCTCACATACATAGTCAATTTGACTATTCTTTATAATCCAGTAACCAAAATAACAATTCTAAGCCTTTAATGCCTTGCTGCAGATATTTAACTTTTACTTGATATTTTAGATATAAGTCAATATCTCTGGATAATAGTTTCATATGTTAACTTGGCAAATTACCAGTAACTATAATATTCTATTATCCCAGCTGTAGTATAGAATATGGAATTATATATTTCTCAGCTAAATATGATTTTAAAAGTTTGAAATCTGATCAGCATTACACAGGTATATTGCAGCTTTTAAGTAAAAATTGATTACATTGATTACAAGCATATTTACCAATTTCTATAATATTCTTTTGTAGGATGACTATATAATCCAATGGATGGTGAATGCAAGTAAGCGTGTTTAAAGATAGAGAGATTGGTAGGAAGTTAGAAAGAGTAGCTCTGTAAATTTCTAAGTCCAGTGTTGATCTGGCTAAGTCCCAGAATTCATTTGGGAAGAGTCTTAGTGTTAGAGTCTAAGTAAGTGTCCAGAAGTGTGCTCCTTTGTCAGGTTTGATAATTATCTTATGATGCTTTCTGAATATCCCATGAATTCTCTAAAAGTGTTTTAACCCCTTAAGGACACATGACATGTGTGACATGTCATGATTCATGTGTGATATATGTCTTTTACACACATTCAGCTAATGTTAGTTTTAATAATGAGATTAATTCATTAGTTTTTATGTATGAATATATCCAAATTATTAACATAGGTACTATTTGTATATAATTAAACTTAATTATATGATTACTTTATATAGATATATGGCCCCAGCAGCAACCTACAAGGTATGCATGTTCATGTGAGCGCAGCCCTAGTCATCCTTGGTTTCATTTATTATATGTAGAAAGTCCATAAGGCCTGAATTTGTGGGAGGAGTTATGTCCCCTATTTAAACTCTAACCTCCTTCTTACCTATGCCGTTCCTGCTGATTACAGCACTTCCGGTCCGAGATTCCTGACAAATCTCCTAACCTGCAACGTCCACTGCTCCGACCTCCGGTCATTCCACCCGGCTTCTCCTCAAACAATTCATCCGGCTTCCGCACACGAGACCCGGCACGTACACATAAGTCCCACGTGGGGAATAACTTTGGTTATACCTACGTTCGGGCATAGAAACGCAGGGATAGGCACTCTTCTTATTCACTTATCTGTTCGTTCTAGTTCACTTGTTCGTCCGGAAAAATATTTGTTGACCGCATTTGGTAAAATTCATACGAAATCCTATTATGCTTACAAGTAATTAACTATTTGTACATACGAACGGTTCATGCACTCAGCATATTGGTCTTTCACACATTCTTCACTTAATCATTCGATTTCAAATACCTTTTGTTACGTTAGTTCACGATAGAATTTAATTTCATAAAATCATTTGTTCACAAATTCTAATCTGCCTCTTGTATTCACTCTTTTTTAATCTTTTTAAATTAAAGGACTATTAACTTCACCACTTCCAGTCCACTATATTGTAAATTTTACTGTAATAATGTCACAGGAATTATATCACAACCGCTTTAGCTATAGAAATACCCATCTACCTCACCCCCTGCTTTCCGTGTCCCACAACATTCATTTAAATGATTTTGCTCTTGAAAGGTATAGTCCTGTCACGGTCCGTTATTCATATCCCCTCAATTTAGCATGCTAATCCTTTAACACAGAATTTTTAGCTCTAAGTCCCCAATGTTCCACACATTTATATCTCTTGTCAAGTTCTTTTTCTCAAAATACGTTACTTAGCTATATGTCATAATTTTAGGCTCCTCAAATTACCACGTATACATACGGATTGTCAACCTGGTATCCTGTCATACAGTATCAGGTATTGTACTCTTACTCGTTACAATTACCTAATTTCCCCAAGGCCTCACTCAGCCTTCTCTCGCTACGTTCCCTCCAATGTGTAACTAGGGGCTTGTCTCTATGTATGGACCAATGTTCAGGTCCCTCACTATGCACGTATCCACACGTTTATCTTCACAAACGACTATTCATTGCACTGTATGTTGTTTCCACTCTCATGAACCCCGAACATACAATTTGTATGCTCAAAGCCCACTAGCATCTATCTTACCCATAGGATACTCCGGCCTGGACCAGTCCTACACCTAAGTCCTTGCTACTTTACCCACGAAGCATTACCCTTCTTTCTAGCCGGAAGTTAAAACCCTAAGGTAAGTATCCACATGTTACGTTACTCTGTCAGAGACAAGCCCGACCAGGGCTAGAGAACTGGCTTATAGGGTCAGGTGCGGCCCCTAGTATCAAACAAATATATATCGGTCCCGCGAGGCCAACACCCCAACTCACTACGGAGGTTTGCCCAACGACCCAAATCATAGTTAGTCGCGTCGCTCTCCCTTCTTTAGGGCTACAGTTAGGGCTTCACAAGTCACGGCCACACGCATTGAATCTTTTACTGTCATTGAGAGGCCAACATCCTGCCATTACATGTAGTGGCCACAAGCCCCCACGGTCCAAATCATAGGTAGAGCCTCTCAACGCCAATTGGCATTAGCAGGGCCTCACCCATCATGTTTAGTTAAGAGCCTCGTCACTAGTCAGCAAGCCAGTTCTATGAAGGTCTTGATCTTTCCTCCCCCCTATTCTGCTAAGCAATGTCCTTTTCATAGGATGTCATAGGAATCAATCCCAAGTGATGGCCTGCCCATGCAAGATTTGCCCAGTACGCTAGCCAGGCCCGGGTCACCAGAAGTATCCCTCACCCCCACTATCCCGAGGTCCCTGAGATCATGGACCATACCGAAACTGTCAGCAGAACTGAGGAATAGGGGCATCCCTTTCCCGGCCACAGCCAGAAAGGCTGCTGAAAGCACAGTCCAGTGACCCCAGGCCTGGCACAAGTTCAAGGGCTGCACACCAGCACCTCAGACTCAACGCAATAAAACCCTGTCAGCTATCCTAGCTAACCTCCAGACTCTTAACCAAAGGCTGTGTAAGGTGGAAACAGCCTTCACCACTCCAGGTAACCTACCAAGCCCTTCAGGTCCTCCCCTGGTATTCCTAAATGTTTCCCCTGCCCACTGTGTCCTAGCCTCCATTAAAAAATACATATTGGATGGGAAGGATGTCAGTCTGGTTTCCCTCCTTATTGCCTCACAGGACATTCTGGAGAACAGAGCCTATAACTATGGCGACATTTCAGTGGTGTTGAAAACCAGAGACCCTCGTCTCAACAAAAAAATTGTCCATCCCTCAATTTGTCATAGCTTTCGGTATTTATAGAGATGTCATCTGCTCTGTGTACCCGCATAAAAGGAAGAACTGAATTTATACATGCACATCCACAAGTGGTTGACTTAGGGATCAAATACCGGGGTTCCTCATTCTACGACTATCACAAGTCAGTGTCAGCCAAAGCAGCAACTCATCTGGCCCAGTTTAACATTTGGATAGACTGGTGTCAGATGGATATGGAATTGTTCTGCCTGGCAGCTTGTCATTCCCCTTCACACTCCACCGATTTGTGCCCCTGGGAGGCAGATCCTCTTCTCACCACACCTTCAGCTCCAACACGAGGCAAGAAAGCGGTCAGAGGGATAAGCTGGGCAGACCCATAGTGTTTCTGGGCAAGGGGCAGTTGTGCAACAATTTTAACGACGGTGCCTGTAGCTACAGTGCATGCAGGCTGTTGCACTTTTGCTCCATCTGCTTCAGAGCTCACACCAAAACTATGTGCCTGGCCAGGCTTGCCCCAAAGAAATGACTGACCGAGGTTAACATTGACATTTTGGCTTACTACCTTCACTCTTATCCCTCAATTCACTTAGTGGATTTTTTGGTGTCAGGGTTCTCACAGGGTTTTCACACGGGTCTAATTGCCATCCCCTCAGGCACCTTAGAATGCCCTAATCCATTGTCCGCCTCCAACAACCCTCCTACAGTGGACTACCTCCTCTCTGCAGAAACCCAGGCAGGGTTTATGATCTGCTCGTTTCCAAGACCCCCCTTCTTTACCTGGCTCACAAATCCCATTGGGTTAGCCATAAACAAGTCTTCTAATAAAAAACGCTTGATATTCGATCTCTCAGCTTCTCATTCTTCACACACCGCCAGCATTAACTCACTCATACCTGCTGAAGAGATTTCACTCCAGTACGCCACGATAGATAACGCCATGCAAGCCATCTTACTAGCAGGCAGTCGAGCATGGCTGAGTAAAATGGACATCTCTAATGCTTTAATGCTTTTAAACTCCTACCTATACACCCGTCACTATGGCACATACACGGCGTTAAATGGAGGGGCAAATACTATTTCACAACACGACTCACATTTGGTTCTAGGAGCATCCCTAAACTGTTTGACATCTTAGTAAATAAATAAAGGACATTCCTCCTCATTAACCATCATAAGGTTGGTCCGCAAGTTGACATTGCTAGCAGCCACGTCACAATTTAACTTGTCTGTGAACATATCCCGGGCAATCATAACACAGCTGCTGACGCTCTTTCACGCTCTCGTTTTCAGATATTCTTCCAGGCGCACCCTACTGCCTACAACCTACCATCCAGAATACCTTCTTTCCATGAACTAATCATGGAGTGACCGAGCTGTCATCCCCAATCACTCACGCACCACGTACTCTCAACCAACACTACAACCACTTTCCACAAATTTCCACAGAATTCCAAGTACAGGGTAATTTCTCCATAGAGAACATGGTGGCTTTTGCCTCTTTTTGCCACTTACATCTAAAATGATCTCACAACAACATCAAACTATATCTCATGGGGTACAACATCCAGTTCTCACCACTTTTTCCAATCACCTTCCTTTTCTATCCTCTCACCCTATTAAAAAGATCCTTAAAGGTATCAATAAAACCATCGGCCCCCCTGCAACCTGTAGACTGCCCATTGATGGGCCCATATTCCGACAACTCAGCGAACTATTAGACGCCACACCTTTTGATTCCCAGACTAATTCTGTAATTAAAGTCGCTATATTCATTGCCTACCAAGGCTTCCTTAGACCTAGAGAATTCACTGTCATACGCCAGTCAGATGCCAACATAAGTTTAAAGAATTCTCACCTGATTAAAGTCAACGACCATTACCTCCTTTCATTGCAAACTTCTAAAACAAATCACACCAATCTACCTACCACAATTCCCCTCTTTCCTACCGGAAACACCTGGTGCCCAGTTAAAGAACTAGATACTTTCCTAAGCTTTCACCACAGTCACCATCCTAACTCTCCACTACTACTACTCCACGATCACCCACTCACCACATCCAAGTTCATGTTTTACATCAGAACTTTACAACTAAGGTTAGGCTACAACCCCTCTTCCTTCTGTTGACACTCCTTCCGGATAGGAGCAGCTTCATCGGCATCTAGCGCTAACACGCCAGTCCACATCATTAAGAGACTGGGCCGATGGAAATCCTCCATTTATAATACATATATCCCACAACCAGAAAAAGAACTAAGACAAGCATTTAAACGTTTAGCCTTTTAAGAAGCAATAAAGTGTGGGGTTTTTTTGCATCATTCTTTTGCCCTCTTTTATTACAGGCCTACTCGTTCGTTGGTTTCGGCACACCGCAGCCAACACTACATCACCTAACATAATCCATAACTGATTCAATTCTGAGCACAAATAGATAGGCCATAAGGCCTGAATTTGTGGTAGGAGTTATGTCCCCTTTTTAAACTCTAACCTCCTACTTACCTATGCCGTTCACGCAGATTGACCCCACCCACCTTCAGCCTTCACTTATTACATTTTCATTACCTTAGTAGGCCATCTTTTATTACAGGCCTACTCGTTCGTTGGTTTCAGTACACCTCAGCCAACACTACATCACCTAACATAATCCATAACTGATTAAATTCAAAGCACACATGTATATATATTGGGGTCATATTACACTTCTGTGCAAAACGCACCTCACTTTTAGACTGAACATTTGGGGAGAGTGTTTCATTGATACACAGAATAACGTGTTTCAAATTGGGCTACTACCAGTGTATTAAGGGTCAGGCAAACATATTTATAGACAGAAGTTACAGCAAAAATAACATGACAAGATTACATCAGCTAAAAACGATATTGATCATTCAGCAACAAACATGTATTTCTGTAACCAGAGGTTAAAGGGTTATTTCTTTGATGATCTGCAAAAGGTTTTACTTTTAAGCTGATATTTAACAATTGCTGTTTAATATAGTCTTGTCCATTTATAGTAGTCATGTACTTCATTGTTAACCCTTTCTATATATATATATATATATGTATATATATATATATAAATATATATAAAATCCCCCCCCAAACACTTTGTAAGAAATGTCTTATCTCAATTAATGTACATTAGTCGCATTCCAATCATTTTGTTTAATAGAGTAAAAAAGAAAAGAAAATACTTGTGGCTGCATCTTGTTACATTTTGTTATAAAATTGAGTCACATCTGCTTAATAGTGACTTCCTGTATCATTTAATTTCAATCTTATCACAAAATGTCTGACAGGTTGTATTGGTGCAGGAAGGAAATGTCAAGTGACAGCCATATCTGTACTTCATCTGTTGATAGCACCATCAGAACAGGAAACTGGTATGTAGTAGAGATGAGCGGACACCTGGATGTTCGGGCTTGGCCGAACTTCGGCAAAAGATTTGAGTTCGGCCTCAAACTTGACCCCGAACCCCTTTGAAGTCAATGGGGACCCGAACTTTTGGGCACTAAAATGGCTCTAAAAATGTCCTGGAAAGGGTTAGAGGGCTGCAAAAGGAAGTAAAATGTGGGTAAGAGTAGGACAAGTGCCCTGCAAACAATTGGGGTAGCCCCCAAAATATTGGGACATACAAAAAAAAAGAAAATAATAAGTGCACTTGAGTATAACAATGGCTGGGTGAGGCCGGTATAAATGTCTATTTTGCACAAGATGCAGACAAGTCTGATGGGATAAATGCCTGCTTCATTTTAATAAATGTGAGCTTGTCCACGTTGGCTGTGGACAGACGGCTGCGCTTGTCTGTGATAACGCCCCCTGCCGTGCTAAACACACGTTCAGACAATACACTGGCTGCAGGGCAGGCCAGCACCTCCAAGGTATAAATGGTAAGCTCAGGCCATGTGCCCAATTTGGAGACCCAGAAGTTGAATGGGGCAGATCCATCAGTCAGTACGTGTAGGCGTGTGCACATGTACTGTTCCACCATGTTGCTGGAATGCTGCCTCCTGCTAAGATGTTCCATATCAGCTGGTGGTGCTGGTTGTTGTGGCATGCTGACAAAGCTTTTCCACAGTTCAGCCATGCTAACCCTGCCTTCTGAGGTGCTGGCGGTGCCCCAACTGCATTGGCGGCCTCTTCCTCCTCCTCTGCTTTCGTCTTGTGCTTGCACTGAGCCCCTGGTGTCAGTTGGGAATGCCCACAGCAGCGCATCTACCAGCGTGTGCTTGTAGTCGCGCATCTGCCAATCACGCTTCAGTGAGGGAATTAAGGATGGCACGTTGTCCTTGTAACGGGGATCTAGCAGGCTGGCCACCCAGTAATCAGCACAAGTTAGAATGTGGGCAACTCAGCAGTCGTTGCGCAGGCACTTTGGTGACTTTAGATAACCTCGGGCTGATCGCACGTCCCCGTGACGTTGACGACGCATTCGGCTGTCTGCCCTATCAACTTTCGATGGTACTTTCTGCGCCTACCATGGTGACCACGGCTAACAGGGAATCCGAGTTCTATTCCGGAGAGGGAGCCTGAGAAACGGCTACCACAGCCAAGGAAGGCAGCAGGCGCACAAATTACCCACTCCGGACGCAGGGAGGTAGTGACGATAAATAACAATACAGGACTCTTTCGAGGCCCTGTAATTGGAGTGAGTACACTTTAAATCCTTTAACAAGGATCTATTGGAGGGCAAGTCTGGTGCAAAGTGACTGACCCGTGCGTGCTGTAGCTGAAACTCCACTATCGCCTGCTGCTGCTCGCACAGTCTCTCCCGCATGTGCAAGGTGGAGTTCCACCTTGTGGGCACATCGCATATGAGGCGGTGAGCGAGAAGGACGAACTTACACTGCAGCGCAGACAGGCGAGCAGCAGCAGGGTGAGAACGCGGAATGCGCGCACAGACGGCCCGCACTTTCTGCAGCAGCTCTGATATATCTGGGTAGTTTTTCAGGAATTTCTGCACCATCAAATTCAGCACATGTGCCAGGCAAGGGATGTGCGTCAAACCGGCTAGGCCCAGAGCTGCTATGATATTTCGCCCACTATCGCACACCACCAGGCCTGGCTTGAGGCTCAGTGGCAACAACCACTCATCGGTTTGTTCCATGCCCGTCCACAGCTCCTGTGCGGTGTGGGGTTTTCCCCCCAAACCTATGAGTTTTAAAACAGCCTGCTGTCGTTACCTCCTGGCTGTGCTGAAGTTGGTGATGAAGGTGTTACGCTGACCGGATGAGGAGGTGGTAGAGGAGGAAGGGGAGTACAAATGCACTGCAGGCCGAAAATGTTCTATTAAGCACCAAAGAAATATCAATTTTTTAAAGTGCGATGTAACCACAGTATTTTACGGTTCTATTTGACTCTCAGATATGAAGTGCACGCCACAAATTTACTTTTTAGCACCAAAAAAAGTTGAATTTGTCAAACTGCAATGTCAGAGCAGTATTTAAAAATGCCTAGATGTTGCCCACTGAGCTACTAGAACAGGATTAAAGTAAGGTGCCTGGCACACATGCAGTTGCAAGTGCCCACCTAACAAACAGACTGATTGCTTATTTCTCTGTGGCACTGGGCTCAGGGCAGGGTACAAAAATGTAGTATAGCACCCACAAAAATAATTGCTGTAGTTTGCAGATTCAACACCAGAATTCTTTCCTAATCTGTTTCTCACAGCTGCAGAATCCTCTCCCTACACTCATAAGAGCTCATTTGACTCCAGCTTATATATAGAGGCTGGGTCACATGCTGCACTGGCCAATCACAGCCAGGCCATTAGTAGGCATGGCTGTGGTGGCTTCTAAGGGCACACAAGTCAAACGCTTGTTGATTGGCTTCCCTGCAGCTTTTCAGAACGAGCCATTAAATCGCCAAACCGTCACTGAAATGTCCGGGCTCGGGGTCCAAAAAATTTAATGTTCGGTACGAACCCGAACTTTACAGTTCGGGTTCGCTCATCTCTAGGATGTAGATTATGTGAGCAGGCCTGTGGAACGGTGATGTCAAGAATATCCAATTTATGCATGTTAATCTGGTAAGCTTGAAGTTCGGGAAGCACCCATATTGGGTGAGCAGGGCCATCAGAGCTGGGAGTGACATAAAAAGCATGTCATTGGCATAAGCCACTACCTTATGCACCAATATGAAGATCCTGTTGTATATGTAATAATAAAGTGAGTACAGGAATTATTGACTGTTTGTACAAAACATCACAGTGGTGATGAGGCTGTAGAACCCAATCTGACATGGCAGCCATTGGCACTATAAAGGACTTTGATCCTGACTCGGATTTATAGGCTTCTTGGGTTGAAAGGCTTGAACAATATTTCACTGCTAATGATATTCCTGACACCAAACAGGTAGCAGTTTTGCTGACAGTTATATGAGCCAGAACGTATGAAACTCTAAAGAGCATTTTACACCCAGAGAAACCTGCCAGCAAGCCATTAGCAAGCTTGGTTACTCTGCTAAGTGGCCATTTCCAACCAAAACAGCTAGCGATAGCAAAAAGATTTAAATTCTATAAAAAGAAGGCAAGAGCCTGGGGACTCAATTTTAGCATATGCCATCGCATTACGGAAACTTGTCAGAACATGTTGTTTTGGGGACTACCTGCCCACTGCTTTGCGAGACCAGTTTGTAACGGGACACACACACACACACACACACACCTCAAAAAAATAAGGGGAACACAAAAATAATACATCCTAGATTTGAATGAATTAAATATTCTTCTGAAATACTTTGTTCTTTACATAGTTGAATGTGCTGAAAACAAAATCACACAAAAATTAAAAAATTGAAATCTAATTTTCCAACCCATGGAGGTCTGGATTTGGAGTCACACTCAAAATTAAAGTGGAAAAACACACAGGCTGATCCAACTTTGATGTAATGTCCTTAAAACAAGTCAAAATGAGGCTCAGTAGTGTGTGGCCTCCACGTGCCTGTATAACCTCCCTACAACGCCTGTTCATGTTCCTGATGAGATGGCGGATGGTCTCCTGAGGGATCTCCTCCGAGACCTGGACTGAAGCATCTGCCAACTCCTGGACAGTCTGTGGTGCAATGTGATGTTGGTGGATGGAGAGAGACATGATGTCCCAGATGTGCTCAATTGGATTCAGGTCTCGGGAATGGACGGGCCAGTCCATAGCATCAATGCCTTTGTATTGCAGGAACTGCTGACACACTCCAGCCAGGGTCTGGGGATCTCATCTCGGTACCTAATGGCAGTCAGGCTGCCTCTGGCGAGCACATGGAGGGCTATGCGGCCCCCCAAAGAAATGCCACCCCACACCATTACTGACCCACTGCCAAACCGGTCATGCTGGAGGATGTTGCAGGCAGCAGAACGTTCTCCACGGCGTCTCCAGACTCTGTCACATCTGTCACATGTGCTCAGTGTGAACCTGCTTTCAACTGTGAAGAGCACAGGTGCCAGTGGCGAATTTGCCAATCTTGGTGTTCTGCACGGTGTTGGGCTGTAAGCACAACCCCCACCTGTAGACGTCGGGCCCTCATACCACCCTCATGCAATCTGTTTCTGACCGTTTGAGCAGACACATGCACATTTGTGGCCTGCTGGAGGTCATTTTGCAGGGCTCTGGCAGTGCTCCTCCTTGCACAAAAGGCGGAGGTAGCGATCCTGCTGCTGGGTTGTTGCCCTCCAATGGCCTCTTCCATGTCTCCTGATGTACTGGCCTGTCTCCTGGTAGCGCCTCCATGCTCTGGACACTATGCTGACAGACACAGCTCACACTGATGTGCCATCCTGGATGAGCTGCACCACCTGAGCCACTTGTGTGGGTTGTAGACTCCGTCTCATCAGGGCCGGATTAACATAGGGGCTGATGGAGCTGCAGCTCCAGGCCCAGGCCCATGGAATAGGCCCATTGATTTATTAAAAAAAAAAAAAAATGAATTTATTTTTTTTCTTACATTTTTTTTTTTTTCACACACTACTCTTAGGGATTCCACCTGGCTTTTATTTTATTGGCACAGCCAGTATTTGAGGCTGCCTGGCTGGTGCCAATATTTCAGTGATACTGGCAATACAAATGCTGGTATTTTTCTCAGTATAAACAAGAGATTACTCTGCAATACCAGCACTGGCCAGTAGGGGTCACTGTGCATCGAGAGAGGCAGGGATAGGAAGTTCCAGCATGTCCCTCCCTGCCTATCGATACTCACTGATCTGCAGGGGTGCAGCTACAGAGAGTCCAGACAGCAACTCCCACCCTGCAGAGACAGCCTACAGCTCAGGGAAGTAAGGGGTGGGGAAAGGCTGCAAGGAGACATACACTGAGACACTAAGGGGCACTGGGAGACATTATGGCAGACACTGAGACACTAAGGGACACTGGGAGACATTATGGCAGACACTAAGGGACACTGGGAGACATTATGGCAGACACTGAGACACTAAGGGACACTGGGAGACATTATGGCAGACAATGAGACACTAAGGGACATTGGGAGACATTATGGCAGACACTGAGACACTAAGGGACACTGGGAGACATTATGGCAGACACTGAGACACTAAGGGACATTGGGAGACATTATGACACAGACACATGGGGACACAGTATCCCCATGTCTCCCTGCCAGTGTCCCTGGTGTCTCAGTGCCCCCTAGTCTCCCAGTGCCCCCAGTCTGCCAGTGTCTCACTGTCCCCATGTCTCCTAGTGCCTCCATGTCTCCCAGTGCCTCAAGTGTCTCAATGTCCCCATGTCTCCAAGCTAGTGTCCCTAGTGTCTGTGGCCCTGGTGTCTCCTTGTCCCCATGTTTCCCAGTGCCCCCATGTCTCAATGTCCCCATGTCCCCCAGTCAGTGTCTCTAGTGTCTGTGTCCCTGGTGTCTATGTACCCATGTCTTCAAGTGTCCCCTATTTTCCCAGTGTCCCCATGCGTCCCAGCCAGAGTCCCCTATTCTCCCAGTGTCACTGGTGTCTCCGTGTCCCTAGGTCTCCCTGTGTCCCCAGGTCTTCCCGTCTTCCTAGTGACATGGGGACCCTGGGATACATGGGGACACAGGGAGACACTGATACGTAGGAACACTGAGACCTGGAGTAATCAACACATGGGGGCACTGGGAGATATGGGGCCACTGGGAGGAATCCATCTATACAGCAGAATCAAACTAAGTAGTTTTTTGGTGATTTTACAACATTTTCTCTTATGTCACTCCTTGTGATTTACATCATGTGATGTCACCCATACATATTTAATTTTGCAAATTAGCAAGGCCGGTATGTTTTTCCAAGAAAGGTGGCAACCCTAACTACTTTTCACATACTCTTACTTAAGTATGGAAACTTAAGAGGGATGTATGGGAACAAAACTTGTGTGGACTGGCTGACAATGAATATAGTTAAAGGGACACTAGAGTCAACAGAAGAACTAGAGCTTATTGAATTTGTTCTGGTGAGTAGAATCATTACCGTCAGGCTTTTTGCTGTAAACACTGTCTTTTCACAGAAAATGCAGTCTTTTCATTACAGCCTAGTGATAACTTCACTGGCCACTCCTTAGATGGCTGTTAGAGATCCTTCCTGGGTCATGGCTGCCTAAAATACATCCAAACATTCAGTGTCTCCTCCCTCTGCATGCAGACACTGAACTTTCCTCATAGAGATTCATTGATTCAATTCATCTCTATGAGGAGATGCTGATTGGCCAGGGCTGTGTTTGAATCATGCTGGCTCTGCCCCTGATCTGCCTCTTTGTCAGTCTCAGCCAATCCTATGGGGAAGCACTGTGATTGGATTAGGCCATCACTTCTAATGATGTCAGCAGACTGCTTGTTTTTCTGAGTCTAACAGCATGAGTCAGGCTTGAATACAGTAAGATTTTGCTATATTTATGGAGGCATGAGGGGCCAGGGGGGCTAGATGGTGGTGTTAACACTATAGGGTCATGAATTCATGTTTGTGTTCCTGACCCTATAGTGAACCTTTAAGGTAATGCTGACTTTGGTCTCTCTAACACTGTTGCATGTTCCTTTTCTTCTACACTCACTACATAAAGCTTTTCTCTGTCCCAGACTATATACCAGGAGCTTCTGTCTGCTAGTAAGAAGGTAAGGAGACAAGTGGACCAGCGAGTGCTAGGGGACAGTCCTTAGAAAGCGTGGAGCGAGCGCATCATTAGATGCATTTATGCCAAGCTCAGGGTGCTGTCTGCATAGTATGCCCTTAGTTGGCCAGCTGCATGATTGGCAGGCAGTCTGACATGCATTCATACCAGGCTGGCCTTCTAATTCTTTGGGCAGACATATCCTCTTTTTGGGCATGTTCGCCCCTTTTGGCAGGTTACGTGATTTGTGTCAGTGGCACACCCTTTTACCCCGCCCATTAACTTCCTGCTTGACTGGACACTGCTGTTAGGGGTTATGGATTTACTTAAAAGATGAAAACATAAATTAGAGAGAGATTAGCCTAGGGTATGTGTTTTCTTATATCTGCTGTTTTCTTTCTCTCCAGCACCATTTCCATCAGATACATGACGCTTGGGAGTGTTTTACTGTTTTTGGTCGATATGATTCTGTAATTAGGCCCATCATAATTGTCAGCACCAGGCCCACTGGGCTCTTAATCTGGCCCTGCGTCTCATGCTACCACTGGAGTGAAAGCACTGCCAGCATTCAAAAGTGACCAAAACATCAGCCAGGAAGCATAGGAACTGAGAAGTGGTCTGTGGTCACCACCTGCAGAATCACTCCTTTATCGGGGGTGTCCTGCTAATTGCCTATAATTTCCACCTGTTGTCTATCCCATTTGCACAACAGCATGTGAAATTGATTGTCACGCAGTGTTGCTTCCTAAGTGGACAGTTTGATTTCACAGAAGTGTGATTGACTTGGAGTTGGACATTGTGTTGTTTAAGTGTTCCCTTTATTTTTTTGATCAGTAATATATATATATATACACACACACACACACACACATATATACACCCCCACACACAGTGATCAAACATGAAATGTGAGTGAGCAGTTGAAAGAGGATACATCAATTGCCCAAAATCTAAGAAATTTCTTAATTGACAGCATTATCTTTATTTTAAATCACAATTATTTTATTTACAACAAACCGGTACAGCCATGGGGACCAGGTTTGCCCCAAGCTATGCCAACTGGGAAGCCAGCTCTTTGTGGAGGGGGCATGGCTGGGTAGCATCCCTGGTCCCATGGAATCCTGATTTGGAGGGGTACGTCGAATTAATTAATACAATTCCTTGAGTACATCAACACGAATAATTACGGAGTTAAATTTACACATGTTTTCGACACCAACACAATTAACTTTTTGGACATTACATTCTACACAGAAGGTCAAGATGTTCAATCAAAATGCTTTTTTAAAGAAACTGAAGGCAATAGCTTTATTCGTAGAAAGAGCTGCCATCATAAAAATTGGTTAGAGTCCATACCCAAAAGCCAGTTAAACTGTAATCGGAGAAAGTGCTCAAAAGACTCTGATTACCAAGAACAGGCCCAACATTTATGTAATTAACTCATATGAATATGAGAAAAAAACGCTTGAAATAGAAGTCCAAAAAATAAAAAAAAGGTGTTAATAGAAGAAGTCTATTAACAATAATACAGAAAAAGAAGAAAGGAATAACGATTATAAATATGCCTTCACAGTATAATGTACAACAGCACCAAATAAGAAGTATCTTGAACAACCACTGGGAAATACTTTTGAGGGATCCAGTACTATGCAAGGTTCTACCAGGAAGAGCACCGGTTATCTTAAGAAGAGCACAAAACTTTAAAAGCATTTTAGCACTGAGTGAGGCACTCAAACATACACAAGGAAGCATTTTGGGCAATGCAACTAAAGGTTTCATGCTTGCAATAAATGCAAAGCATGTAAAACACAAAGATTTATAAAGGTAACACAATTCCAGAGCACAGAAACTGGAAAAAATTCTGTATAGAGTCCATTATTAACTGTGAAACGAAAAACATAGTCTACCTACTCCACTACCCATGTGGGAAGCAGTATGTGGGTAGAACATGTAGAAAATTAAAAGAACGGATTTTAGAACACCAAAACAATATTTCAAAAAAATCCAAAACGCAGATAGTCCCCATACACTGTAACTCATGTCATAAAATCAACTGGAATGACTTTTATTTTGTAGGCTTAGAACAAGTAGAAAATTATTGGAGAGGAGGTAATATAATAAAAAAAATTAGCACAAAGAGAAACATACTGGACAGAGACTCTGAAAACTTTACAACCAGGAGGACTAAACATAGGTATCGATCTGTGGATTTGCACATATCCATTTATACCAACATTATCAAGTATGTGTATACACTTTATTTGTATTTTTCATTTTTATTTTCATTTTTTACCTAATATAGAAGGATTTTTACATACATACATACACACACACACACACACACATATATACATATATATATATATATATATACACACACACATACATATATATACACATATACACATACATATATATTTCTTTTTTGCAGACTGTGTGACTTGGTCCATGTCCTATGGACTATCACTTTTAGTACTTGTATTCAACATATATATCACTTTATCTGTAAGAATTATTTTGGATTCTGTCAGAATACATTCTCACTTTTCTCATCTGGATATCAGTACATTAAACTAAGACAAATCATAGGTTGAAAACATTTCCATTTATAATAATAAAGAAATTCCATTAATAAAAACTATTGGTATAATACATATGTTTAAGATTTTTACATATATGAGTTTTTTCAAAAATACAAATAGGAGAAACATAACACAACAAATATAAGTCACAATATCAATGTAATGATCTTACCTTGAGCGGGAGTCAACACGCAGAGTTTAAAGCACCCTTTGCAATTTTACACCAGCCAAGGGGACTCAAGGCAGAAATCCCCAAGGCAGTGAAACAGTGCACTGGAGCTGATAATAACCAGTGCTTCCAGGAACAAGGTACAGGCAAGGAATATCCAAAAGCCTAGTCAGGAACGGAACCAATAATCAGGACAGGCAGCAGACAGGCAAAAAAGAAGGACGAGCAGAGGATCAAAAACCAGGAGTCAGATTAACAGCAAAGAGAACAAACAGGAACAAAATGATCTGACAATCTGTAATAGCCAAGGCGGGGTTTATATATGAAGGTGTCAGCCACATATGAGGAGCAGGTGTGCATAGTCCAGGCGTAAAGGCTCAGATAACAGGATCCTATTCTATCTATATGGGCTACATTTACATAACCTAGATGTGATGTATACCTTTAAGATACCACATACTATGTGCCCATATGTTGTTGTTTTTTATTAATACATATATATTCTTCTTTTTTCCCTTTGGTATGCAGCATTGCACTATTGTTGCTATTTGCACAAATAGTTATGTCTCTTTTCATGTTACAAATGACTACCTATATGTACACACTTTATAAGATATGAAAGGTGCCCATCTTTAATATGGACCTCTTTGCTTCATTTGGGCAAATGTACTAACAAATCTATCTGAAACTGACATAAGGTATTATATGTTGTTTACCAACTAATTTTCTCTTTTATACATATCATTATACGATTACCGCTATTTGTATAGACAATTATGTCACTTTTCTTAGTATAAATCATTGTTCCTGTATGCACTCTAATAATCATACAAGATGCCCATTCACTACATGGAGTTTTCAGCTTCAACTGGGCAAATGCATTGAATACAACCAAGCAGAAAAATGAGTGCCAAAATACCGGAAGTGACGTCAGACGCCGGCCACCCGAACTTCCGCCCACGTGACCGGCAATTAGAATAAGCGGTGATTTTAAAACGGAACAGCAGCTGGATGTTTTATGCACTGATGAAAACTCGGACTGAGTTGAAACGCGTCTGCATGACTGTGATTCTGTGTGTCACCATATGGGACCTGCACAGTTACTATTTTAATAATTTTTAATTTTTACTTACAATAAATTTATTATTTTTTATTCATCTTTCTGCTGCTGTTTTTTCCTACTTCTGGGGGACACTATTCAAGATTCTCCACAGAGCCTTCTGAGGCACCCTTGGGCATCATATACAGAGCATGGCACGGCTCTGAAATTCGTGAGTGTATTCAATCACTTCCATATTTCCTTCTTTTGTATATACAGACTATACTATGTACTATTTTTTATCTTTATAGGTTTTTACATGGACCATCTCCTATATGTACCTGTACATGTATAAGTATTATTATTGCCTGTTTTGATATACAGGGAGTGGTGTGTGTATTTGGCACCTGTTGCTTTTAGTACCCTTTTCTATTACTTGATTTTAGGGTGTTGGGGAACACCCTTTCCACTCCAACTGTGCACCTGTTTTACTGTGTAAGCGCCATTCACTTTCCTTCTTTTTTGTATCGGATAACAGGATACCAGGAATAATTAAAAGGTAACCAAGGATGTGTGGAGTCCAAGGTAAGGCTTCTGACTGGAAAGTAGGAGATACAGGTTCAAGCCCAAAAACACAATATTTGAGTATGGCACCATGGCAATTGTGATAATTAACAAGTGAAATAATGCACTGTAGCTATATACACATAACCATGTATATGGTTTATTAATTGTACCAATGGTGTAGATTATTCAGCATCTTTATAGTTTTATATATATTTTTCCTGTTTTTATATTTATATTTTTATTAATATTCCTTTTTATTAACACTCCTTTATTTGTGGTTTGATGTGTATGTATATTCTTACCCCCACCCTTTCTCTTTATATTCCCATGATTCCCATGGGGGTGGGTTTGTATATTTGTTATTTGCTACCTGTTATTGATTGATTCTCCCTGAGGAAGTCCCTGTAACAGGATGAAAAGCATAGGACTACCTTTTTATACTGAAATCTGCTAACTTCCATGTGAGTGAATAAATCTTTTTAAATTATTGATTTATACTGCCTGCTAACTGGATTCTTTATTATCATTATTTTCATACACCATCTGGAGCGAGAAATCTTCCTGATACCCAGACTGGGCTACATCTACACTAATACTGAAGGCATATATACTTCCTACCATTGTGAGTGGTCATTTGTCACATATTCAAATATTATATACAAACAGTTTTGCACTATGCTGTGTCATTTCTTCCCTTTATAGGATTCACCCTATATTTTTATATATATATTGTATTGTGAAGATTACTGTGAGGAAAATCTTCGTGTTCATGTCCAAAAAGGGAAGTGTTTTTCTAAATTTTGAAGTTAAAACCACTGCACTATTTTTAGGTGTGAAAGTCACTATTATATTGTAATGGTCATTGCAAGTAATACAGTGCTAAAGAGACTGCTCACAGAAGAAGATTTAACATTTTAAAAGTCAATGAACATGGAAAGTGTTATAAACAAGCATCTAAGGATGCTAATCTATTACACAGCAGACTGGACAAGACAGGGGAGGCACAACTAGAAGTTTTAAAATTAGACGCAAGAGCACGGAGTAAAGCACAGGGAAAAAGACATTAAAACAGGAACATTTACATTACAAATGTTATTACTGAAGAGCTGCTACACATGTTGCAACTGCATGTAGTTTAAAGCATGCCAAGTGTCATGCTTGGGTTCAAATAAGCCACCTGCAAAAAGTCTGTAGAACCACAGCAGAGAGAGTCAGAAATCATTTGAGAGACAGAGCAAAGGATGCCTATACAGGGAGTGCAGAATTATTAGGCAAATTAGTATTTTGACCACATCATCCTCTTTATGCATGTTGTCTTACTCCAAGCTGTATAGGCTCGAAAGCCTATTACCAATTAAGCATATTAGGTGATGTGCATCTCTGTAATGAGAAGGGGTGTGGTCTAATGACATCAACACCCTATATCAGGTGTGCATAATTATTAGGCAACTTCCTTTCCTTTGGCAAAATGGGTCAAAAGAAGGACTTGACAGGCTCAGAAAAGTCAAAAATAGTGAGATATCTTGCAGAGGGATGCAGCACTCTTAAAATTGCAAAGCTTCTGAAGCGTGATCATCGAACAATCAAGCGTTTCATTCAAAATAGTCAACAGGGTCGCAAGAAGCGTGTGGAAAAACCAAGGCGCAAAATAACTGCCCATGAACTGAGAAAAGTCAAGCGTGCAGCTGCCACGATGCCACTTGCCACCAGTTTGGCCATATTTCAGAGCTGCAACATCACTGGAGTGCCCAAAAGCACAAGGTGTGCAATACTCAGAGACATGGCCAAGGTAAGAAAGGCTGAAAGACGACCACCACTGAACAAGACACACAAGCTGAAACGTCAAGACTGGGCCAAGAAATATCTCAAGACTGATTTTTCTAAGGTTTTATGGACTGATGAAATGAGAGTGAGTCTTGATGGGCCAGATGGATGGGCCCGTGGCTGGATTGGTAAAGGGCAGAGAGCTCCAGTCCGACTCAGACGCCAGCAAGGTGGAGGTGGAGTACTGGTTTGGGCTGGTATCATCAAAGATGAGCTTGTGGGGCCTTTTCGGGTTGAGGATGGAGTCAAGCTCAACTCCCAGTCCTACTGCCAGTTCCTGGAAGACACCTTCTTCAAGCAGTGGTACAGGAAGAAGTCTGCATCCTTCAAGAAAAACATGATTTTCATGCAGGACAATGCTCCATCACACGCGTCCAAGTACTCCACAGCGTGGCTGGCAAGAAAGGGTATAAAAGAAGAAAATCTAATGACATGGCCTCCTTGTTCACCTGATCTGAACCCCATTGAGAACCTGTGGTCCATCATCAAATGTGAGATTTACAAGGAGGGAAAACAGTACACCTCTCTGAACAGTGTCTGGGAGGCTGTGGTTGCTGCTGCACGCAATGTTGATGGTGAACAGATCAAAACACTGACAGAATCCATGGATGGCAGGCTTTTGAGTGTCCTTGCAAAGAAAGGTGGCTATATTGGTCACTGATTTGTTTTTGTTTTGTTTTTGAATGTCAGAAATGTATATTTGTGAATGTTGAGATGTTATATTGGTTTCACTGGTAATAATAAATAATTGAAATGGGTATATATTTGTTTTTTGTTAAGTTGCCTAATAATTATGCACAGTAATAGTCACCTGCACACACAGATATCCCCCTAACATAGCTAAAACTAAAAACAAACTAAAAACTACTTCCAAAAATATTCAGCTTTGATATTAATGAGTTTTTTGGGTTCATTGAGAACATGGTTGTTGTTCAATAATAAAATTAATCCTCAAAAATACAACTTGCCTAATAATTCTGCACTCCCTGTAGAGTACAAATGCTGAGGATTAGGATGAACAATTTCCTGTCCAAAATGTAAAAATATATAAAATAGGTTCTAATCTAGCTGCATTCATTATTCATTATTCAGGTTGTTGTAAATGGAAAGGAACTGACTATGGATTTGGACACAGGTGCAGCTGTATTGGAGATTTGTTTGACAGACTGGCAATGTCTTAAAATAAATAGGCCAATAATTCAGACAACAGTGAGACTGCACATGTATTTTAAAGAGCTGGTAAAACCAGTGGGTGACTGTAACAGTTACATTAAACACGTGTAAGAAGAAATTACCTCTCTATATTTTAAAGAATGAAGGACCACCACTTTTTGGTAGGGAATGGATAAAGGCTCTTGGGATGCCTCAAGTGCATGAGCATTCATGTCATGTGTTGAATGAAAAGCAGACTGGATTAGGGAATAACAACACAACAAAAAAGTATAATGAATGCAGTCTGTCTCAGAGTGTACTTGAGATCAGCTGCATAGCCTGGAAGTATATATAACGGTATAGTGTGCTATAAACCCTGGCTTATGAATAATGAGAGACCTATGATGGTATGATAAGAAATAAAAAATAATGGTAAATAAATAAAGTATCTACAGGTAGTACGAGAATTCTATGCCAGACCAAAAGTAATTGATAGGGATATCAAAGTATAACCTGTATCATAGCTCACCCTGGTTATCAGCTTTATTGTAATATACTATTAGGGTGAGAGTAAAGAAAAAAGGAGGGAGTAAATCCCATACAATGGTCAATCCTAGGAATCGTCTAGTATACAAATCTATATAACATATGCTCCAAGTCAAGTTATAAAGGATAGATGAAAGGATAGAGGTAATTGATATATAAAGAACACCAGTCAAAAAAGTAGACTGGTAATATATGTTAAATTACAAAGCCTCTCTCCCTGTTAATCTAGCTAGACAGGCATAGAACAGAAATAAAGATAGATTAGGTATAGTGCAAAATCATGGTGCTAAATCCACCAGTGCCCAGTGCTCATATCAGGGTGATATGAGTAAAAATGCCCTAGGGCCTTAGAGATTTGTATACTAGACGATTCCTAGGATTGACCATTGTATGGGATTTACTCCCTCCTTTTTTCTTTACTCTCACCCTAATAGTATATTACAATAAAGCTGATAACCAGGGTGAGCTATGATACAGGTTATACTTTGATATCCCTATCAATTACTTTTGGTCTGGCATAGAATTCTCGTACTACCTGTAGATACTTTATTTATTTACCATTATTTTTTATTTCTTATCATACCATCATAGGTCTCTCATTATTCATAAGCCAGGGTTTATAGCACACTATACCGTTATATATACTTCCAGGCTATGCAGCTGATCTCAAGTACACTCTGAGACAGACTGCATTCATTATACTTTTTTGTTGTGTTGTTTGTCTATTTGGGGTTAAGCCCCTCTGAGATACCTGGAATCTCGCTTCGGTACATTAGTCCCTGTGTGGCACCTGTTGTTTCCTCTCTCCCCCCCCTTTTTTCCATTCTGGGGAGAGTATACACAGGGGGACACACAGAGACATAGAACCTTGTGTTCTTTCTCCTTTTTTTCTTGGATTAGGGAATAACAAGAGAATTATGCACCAGTGTTTGATGAACGATTGGGTACTGTAAAGTGACAACAAGTTTCCTGAAATTAAAAGAAGGAGCAACACCACATTTTTTTGAAACAAGAAGTGTAAGCATGGTGGAGGAGCCTGACCCAGTGCTGAGGGACATCAGCGATGGATTCAGGTAAGTGACTGAAGGAGTTTTAACCCCTTTAGTGCCGAGTGGAGGGGGGAGGAGAACAGGAGGGCGGGGGGCACTATAGGGAACTATAGTGCTGGGAAACTTTCCTGGCACTATAGTATCCCTTTAAAAGGAAAAGGAAAATGTGGAGTCTATAGAGGAAGGGGTGGGTTCTTAATCGGGAAGGGGTGGGGTGGGTAAATTTAAATTAGGGCAGCACAAAACCAAAATACACCACTGCCTACAGTTATCTGTACATCCAGGTTCTCGACCACTACTTACGATTAATATCTGTCAGGGGATATTCAGGTAGAACAGTATGGTTTTTGGCATTTCTCCGGCACCTGCTGTCTGTCAGCAAGCAATAGTGCCTGTTAGATGACATACTGGTGACGGATAAATCAAGAGGAGGAACATAAGCAGAATGTAGAGGCAGTTTTGGAAAGACATATGGATTGAAGGTGAATTTGGGTAAATGCCAATTTATGCAGGATCATCTTGAATTTTGTGCTAATGTAATTGACAAACAGGGGCTGCATACAACAGATGAGAAGGTCAATGCTCTAACTCCACAAAAAGTGACACAACTAAGATCCTATCTTTTTGTCTCAATAGTTTCTTGCCAAATTTAGCTCATGTCCTGTATAGTGATGTCGTGAACATAAAATTTTCGGTTTGCGAGCCGCGAACGCGAACTTCCACAAATGTTCGCGAACCGGGCGAACCGCCATAGACTTCAATAGGCAGGCGAATTTTAAAACCCACAGGGACTCTTTCTGGTTGAAGGAGGGGGGAGGAGACCTACTCTCCTCACCCCCCCGGCTCCCACCCCTGGGCGGCGGGTGGGGGCCATAAAGATAATGAGGGGGGGACCTACTGTCCTCCCCCCCCGGCCCCCACCCCCGGGCGGCGGGTTGGGGCCATAAAGATAATGAGGGGGGGACCTACAGTCCTCCCCCTCTCTGGCCCCCACCCCTGTGCGGCGGGTGGGGGCCCTAAAAATAACAATAAGGGGGGACCTACTGTCCCCCCCGGCCCCCACTTCTGAGCGGTGGGTGGGGGCCCTAATAACAATAAGGGGGGGACCTACTGTCCCCCCCGGCCCCCACCCCTGAGCGGTGGGTGGGGGCCCTAATAACAATAAGGGGGGGACCTAGTGTCCCCCCGGCCCCCTCCCCTGAGCGGTGGGTGGGGGCCCTAAAATTAACAATAAGGGGGGACCTACTGTCCCCCCCCAGGCTCCCACCCCTGAGTGGTGGGTGGGGGCCCTAAAATTAACAATAAGGGGGGGACCTATTGTCCCCCCTGACCACCACCCCTGAGCGGTGGGTGGGGGCCCTAAAATTAACAATAAGGGGGGGACCTATTGTCCCCCCCCACGGCCCCCACCCATGAGCTGTGTAAAATGACACAGAGCACTGTGATTGGATGGCTTGAAATCCATCCAATCACAGTGCTCTGTGTCATTTTACACAGCGTGGGAAAGTTCTTTTGAATTTTCCCACGCTGTGTAAAATGACAAAGAGCACTCTGATTGGCTTAAACCAGCCAATCCGAGTGTTCTTAGCCTAATTGCAGGGCGTGGCAAGGCTTTATAAGCCTTCCCCCGCCCTGCAGAGCTCAGTCTGCGCGGAGCCCTCCATGGGTGAAGATGGATTTTTTTTTTGTGCGCTCGTTTAAAAAAAAAAAAAAATATTTCAATTGCGTCGGTTCTTATGGCTTTTTATTTGGCCTTTTTTGGGGCTGAAAAAAGAAGATTGTAGAAGAAAGAAAACATCAAATGGTAAGTTATTTTTATCTAATTTTTTTTTACAGGTTTTTAGTTAAAGGTCCCCCCTCATTATTTTTAGGGTGAGGGGGGTAGGTAGGGAGATCATTTTTTTGGAGGGTGACTAGGGTCCCCCCCTTTGTATTTAGGGCCCCCACCCACCGCTCAGGGGTGGGGGCCGGGGGGGGACTATAGGTCCCCCCTTATTGTTAATTTTAGGGCCTCCACCCACCGCTCAGGGGTGGGGGCCGGGGGGGACAATAGGTCCCCCCCTTATTGTTAATTTTAGGGGCCCCACCCACCGCTCAGGGGTGGGGGCGGGGGGGACAATAGGTCCCCCCCTTATTGTTATTAGGGCCCCCACCCACCGCTCAGGGGTGGGGGCCAGGGGGGACAGTAGGTTTAATAGACATGCCCCTACTCGCGGTACTGCGAGTGGGGGCACAATTTACTAATACTAAGTAATTTTTACTTAGTATTAGTAAATTAATAGGGGGCGGATCAAACCGCGCATATGTTCGCCGTCCGTGGCGAACGCGAACACGCTATGTTCGCAGGGAACTATTTGCCGGCGAACCGTTCGGGACATCACTAGTCCTGTACCCTTCACATCGTCTTCTAGAGAGTAAATGACAATGGAGCAGGACAGTAGAATGTGCTTCAGCTTTCCATAAGTAAAAAGAACTAGTTCATTGTTCACATGTTCTAGTACACTACGACTTGAAAAAGACGACAGTTTAAATTTTTTGGGATGCATCACCTTATGGACTGGGGGCAGTTCTGTCTCATGGAACAGACAGGCCAGTGGCTTTTGCCTGTAGATCTCTCACAGCTGCAGAACAAAACTATTCTCAAATAGATAAAGAGGCTCTGGCAATCATATTGGCAGTAAAGAAATTCCATCTTTATATATATGATCAACCTTTCACACTGCTTACAGACCGTAAACCTTTATTGACAACTTTTAACCCACAGAAAGGTTTCTCAATCATGACATCAGCAAGGCTTCAGAGTTATGCCTTAACTCTTGGGGCCTATCAGTATCAGATACAATATTGTCCAAACGCCCTGCATTCTATTGCAGATGCCTAAAGAAATTGCACAGGAGACAGCCAAGGACTCTGTTCTGAGGGAAATACTTGCTTTTGTAAGCAAGGGTTGGCCCCTAAAGACTTCTCAAGTCATTCCAAACAATGGCACAGGAGTTATTGAGATGGCTGTTTAATCTGGGGAGAAAGGGTTGTTATACCTTTTGTGTTACAACAACAGATTTTAGACATTTTACATGCAAGTCATTCTGGCATAGTCCACATGAAGCAGAAGGCAAGAGCTCATGTATGGTGGACAACCATTTATGAGGATATTGCCAGTTATGCTTCAGTTTGCCCTGGTTATGCACAAGCACAGCGTGACTTGCCACATGGTGCTGTACAACCTTGGACCTGGCCTCAATCACCATGGCAAAGAATTTACATATACTTTGCTGGACCAGTGGAAAGTAAAATGTATTTGATTGTGGTAGATGCACATTCTAAATGGCCAGAAGTTGTATTCATGTCACAGACCACTACAGACCACTACTGTTAAAGCATTACAGAAACAATTGGCAACATGTGACCTGCCCAGAGTGGTTGTTTCAGATAATGGACCACAGTTTGTTTCTGGACAATTTCAGTCTTTTCTCAAGAAAAAAAATATTCGGCATCATCGAATAGCATCATATTATCCTGCTACTAATGGTCAAGCAGAATTTGTTCGAATGGTAAAGGGTTTTCTGGGAAGGCTGAAAGCAGAAGGAAAGAGACCTGAACAACATTTGTCTGAGTTCCTTCTACAGTTTCGAAATACACCTAATCCAACCACTGGACAGCCTCTAGCGTGACTTATGTTAG
>OW240912.1:106224215-106268857 GCA_933207985.1 Pelobates cultripes | reverse complement strand
AAAATACCAATAAGGGGGGGCCTATTGTCCCCCCCCTGGCCCCCAACCCTGAGCGGTGGGTGGGGGCCCTAAAATGAACAATATGGGGGGGACCTATTGTCCCCCCCCCCGGCCCCCACCCCTGAGCGGTGGGTGGGGCCCTAAAATGAACAATAGGGGGGGACCTATTGTCCCCCCCCACCCCCACCCCTGCGCGGCGGCTGGGTGGGGGCCATATTGATAATGAGGGGGGGACCTAATGCCCCCCCAGCCCCCACCCCTGCGCGACTGGTGGGGGCCATATTGATAATGGGGGGGAACCTACTGCCCCCCCGGCCCCCACACCTGCGCGGCGGGTGGGGGCCATATTGATAATGAGGGGGGGACCTACTGCCCCCCCGCCCGGCTCCCACCCCTGAGCGGCGTGTGGGGGCCAAATTGATAATGAGGGGGGGGACCTACTGCCCCCCCCGGCCCCCACCCCTGGGCGGCGGGTGGGAGCCATAAAGATAATGAGGGGGGGGACCTACTGTCCTCCCCCCCCGGCCCCCACCCCTGGGCGGCGGGTGGGGGCCACAAGATAATGAGGGGGGGACCTACTGTCCTCCAGACCCTGGCCCCCACCCCTGGGCGGCGGGTGGGGGCCACAAAGATAATGAGGGGGGGACCTACTGTCCTCCCCCCCCGGCCCCCACCCCTGGGCTGCGGGTGGAGGCCTTAAGTAAATTCCCCCCCTCCCCAAGCCCCTAGTCCCCCCCCCAAATAAAAAGTCCCTACCTACCCCCCTCACCCTAAAAAATAGTGAGGGGGGAATAAAATAACTAACCTGTAAAATAAAAGTAAACTTACCATTCGATGTCTTCTTTTTTCTCAAATCTTCATTTTTCAGCCCCAAAAAGGCAGACTGAGCTCTGCAGGGCGGGGGAAGGCTTATAAAGCCTTGCCACGCCCTGCAATTAGGCTAAGAACACTCTGATTGGTGGGTTTAAGCCAATCAGAGTGCTCTTTGTCATTTTACACAGCGTGGGAAAATTCAAAAGAACTTTCCCACGCTGTGATTGGATGGCTTGAAATACATCCAATCACAGTGCTGTGTGTCATTTTACACAGCGTGGGAAAATTCCAAAGAACTTTCCCACGCTGTGTAAAATGACACAGAGCACTGTGATTGGATGGCTTGAAATCCATCCAATCACAGTGCTCTGTCATTTTACACAGCGTGGGAAAATTCCAAAGAACTTTCCCACGCTGTGTAAAATGACACAGAGCACTGTGATTGGATGGCTTGAAATCCATCCAATCACAGTGCTCTGTGTCATTTTACACAGCGTGGGAAAATTGAAGGTACTATCATTATCATAGTGACCCACATATATACATATACGCAGATCCTTGGGGGGATAACCCTGCCACAGAAGCGCAGGCTAGCCCTCTCCTCCTTTATCTTCAAAGGCGTAAGCACCACCATCTCAACACACAGATGCCCACGAAGTTAAGGCTACCAACATCAAGACCATAGGCCCTACTACTAGTTGACGTATGCTAACGCAAACCTATATGGGGGTGGGGGATACGGGAGACCGGGGGCACTGAACCACTAGGAACACTAAAGCACTACTCCGTGCTAATCCAACCAAAGCTATCGTCCCGGCAGCGGTCTCCCAATGGCACTTAACCAAAATATAGCCTACAAGGAACAATATGATGCATCTAACCGAGGGTACCCAATATGACGATTTATGTATCTACATTAAATTGTTTACTTTTTGTTCACTCATTTATTAAGTGTTCTTTCATAGCAAGACCACTCAATGTTATCTCACATATATATTATTAAGTGTTCTTGCATAGCAAGACCACTTAATGTTATCTTACATATATATTATTCTTATTCTTATTAAAACCAAATTTACAACCCTAACTCGTCCCACAGTTTTTACACTACATAGACAGTAATATACCAAAACGTGCGGATTGTTCCCGATTGGATTGCTATTACTTTGTGGAACGTTTCGCCAAATGGTTCACGGAATATCGTCGTTCTTGTGGCGAAATTGGTCCCATAGGAATGAATGGCAAAATGTTCAAAACTAGAGTGGGAGCTGGCAAAAGCTGAAAAATCAGGACATGATTTCTAAACTGCCACCACTCCCTCAATTTCAAGCCCACCTACACAAATCTTATATCAAAACATTCAGCTACCCTGCTGCCTCTAAAAAGTCCACGGCTAAGCCATAGTCCTGATAGTTTTCACGATATGACCATTTATTTGCAACTCACGCCATCTATTGACATTCATTGAAACTCCACTCTAGCCAGCTCAAACTTGAAGGGCAATTTTTAAACTGCAATTGTGCCTTCATTTTTTAATACTTCAGAGACATACTATGCATCAAAATGTTGGTCTGAGTCTTGTGATTCCCACAATATAAAGCTCTTCGCTGTAGGATGTATAGTTTTTCATTCCTTTGCGACCGTTTGAAGATGGCAACCGCCAACATACTCTGACCTGTGCCAGGCTGGAGCAGCAAGTGATATCATAGACAAGGCCTTTTGTACACCTACTAATGTTTTTATAAATGTATGTTTTAATGTAACTGTAAAGCACTTTGGGCAACAACGTTGCAATTAAATGTGCTATATAAATAAATTAAAGTTGAAATGCATTTCTCACTCTATCAAGCTTGCCATGTGCACTTTTTAAATTTGATCAATCAATTGGTTAGTGTAATCTTTACTATCATTACTCACTCCAAACACTCCACACAGTTACTCTGCCCACTCCATAAAGTTACTCTGCCCAGTCCAACCTTTCCACAGTTACTCCAGCCACTCCAACCACACAACAGTTATTCAAGTCACTCCAGTTACTACGCCCACTCCATTTGTAGACTACTGGTGGAGGCAAGAATACTTCACACAATTTCCCCAGAAATTGTAGCTTTTCTAGTTTAGTTACTTATACAAGGAAAACTGGCAAAACGGTGTACAACCCCCTCCCCATTTTTATCTTCTGTACCCCTCTTTATTGTTTACCCACATGAAAATAATAAAATAAATTTAAAAAAATAAAAATAAAAAACAGGTGCAACAATTGTACGTTGTTATCAGTGAGCATTAGTGGTGTCAATAACATAGATATACAGTTATAGTACTGAACCAACAGGTACACCAAGGATCTTCACATGGTATAAAATAATTGTAATTTTATCAATTTATGAGGGGGGGGGAAGAGTGAAGAAAGTGAGTGGAAGAGGGTGTGGAGGAAAAGCTATAAAGGGGGGAGGAGATACTGTGTGTTCATCTGTAAAGTGTTTATACCAAAGCCATTACTTATTCACGCTCCTATCTTTGCATGATAAACCTAGCTTTCGGTTGAATAGTTGACTATATTTAGGTCATGGTGGATGTTTACTTAGTCACGTATCATACACTGAACAAAATTATAAACGCAACACTTTTGTTTTTGCCCCCATTTTTCATGAGCTGAACTCAAAGATCTAAGACTTTTTCTATGTACACAAAAGGCCTATTTCTCTCAAATATTGTTCACAAATCTGTCTAAATCTGTGTTAGTGATCACTTTTCCTTTGCCGAGATATTCCATACCCATCATTCATTAAATAAATGGTTCCATACCCAGTATCTCCTCCCCTCCCCCCTTTATAGCTTTTCCTCCACACCCTCTTCCACTCACTTTCTTCACTCTTTCCCCCCCCTCATAAATTGATAAAATTACAATTATTTTATACCATGTGAAGATCCATACCCATCACTGGTGTGGCATATCAAGATGCTGATTAGACAGCATGATTATTGCACAAGTGTGCCTTAGGCTGGCTACAATAAAAGGCCACTCTAAAATGTGCAGTTTTATCACACAGCACAATGCCACAGATGTCGCAAGTTTTGAGGGAGTGTGCAATTGGCATGCTGACTGCAGTAATGTCCACCAGCGCTGTTGCCCGTGAATTGAATGTTCATTTCTTTACCATAAGCCGTCTCCAAAGATGTTTCATAGAATTAGGCAGTACATCCAACCGGCTTCACAACCACTGACCACGTGTGACCACACCAGCCCAGGACCTCTACATTCAGCATCTTCACCTCCAAGATCACCTGAGACTAGCCACCTGGACAGGTGCCACAACAATTGGTTTGCATAACAAAGAATTTATGCACAACCTGTGAGAAACCGTCTTAGGAAAGCTCATCTGCATGTTTGTAGTCCTCATCGGGGTCAGCGTGTATGGCGTTCTGTGGGTGAGCAGTTTGCTTATGTCAACATTGTGGATCAAGTGGCTCATGGTGGCGTTGGGGTTATGGTATGGTAAGGCGTATGTTATGGGCGATGAACACAGGTGCATTTTATTGATGGCATTTTGAATGCACAGAGATACCGTGACGAGATCCTGAGGCCAATTGTTGTGCCAATCATCCATGACCATCCCCTCATGTTGCAGCATGATAATGCACAGCCCCATGTTGCAAGGATCTGTAAACAATGCCTGGAAGCTGAAAACATCCCAGTTCTTGCATGTCCAGCATACTCACCGGACATGTCACCCACTGAGCATGTTTGAGATGTTGTGGATCGGCGTATACGACAGCGTGTTCCAGGTCCTGCAAATATCCAGCAACTTTGCACAGCCATTGAAGAGGAGTGGACCAACATTCCACAGGCCACAATCAACAACTTAGTCAACTCTATGCGAAGAAGATGTGTTGCACTGCATGAGGCAAATGGTAGTCGCACCAGATAGTGACTGTTTTTCGGACCCCCGGTCCCCCGGACCGTGCCAATACAGTAAAACTGCACATTTTAGAGTGACCTTTTATTGTGGCCAGCCTAAGGCACACCTGTGCAATAATCATGCTGTCTAATCGGCATCTTGAAATGCCACACCTGTGAGGTGGATGGATTATCTCAACAAATGAGTAGTGCTCACTAACACAGATTTAGACAGATTTGTGAACAATGTTTTAGAGAAATAGGCCTTTTGTGTAGATAGAAAAATTCTTAGATCTTTGAGTTCAGCTCATGAAAAATGGGACCAAAAACAAAAGTGTTACGTTTATAATTTTGTTCAGTGTATGTCATAGGAATCTTGGTATGGGACTATATGGGTTTGAGTCAAGTTACGTGGTGAATCATTAGCTTCTTTCTGAGAAGGTATGGTCTACAATTTTTTTTTTTTTTTTATGGGGGAGAGGAGACAAGGTCATTTAGCGACTGTTGGTATTCAGTCTACATACTGTAGTCTTGTCTCATATGTGTTTTAATTCCGAATTGGGAAGCAAACATCTCTTCGTACATCCAGTTAAAGTTAATTTGTTTTAAGAGAGCTGAGCATGAGGGTGCATATGGAGATTTCCGTATCCTGCATTTTGTTAAGGCTGCCGAGATGTGGACATGGTATATTAAGGCCCATTTGGCTTTTATCATTTTGTCTGGTGGAATAAATAGGATACACAGTTCTAATGTCAAGGATATTTGAGTGCGAGTGATTGCGTTTACTATGTTGCCTACTTCTTGTAGGCAACCAAAATGTTCTAATTATCTCACATGTCCACCAGATATGCATCTTCAGCATTTATCAGTGGAGTTAGGCCAAATGTGGTGAATTTTGGCAGGCACTAAATACCAGCAATAGATTAGTTTGCGTTGTAGCTCTAGGTATGTGACGCATGAGGTCACCCCTCTATGCAATGAGTAAACTAGTACCCAGTTTTCTTCTGGTATATCTTAGTTACCTTAGTTACCTAGTATACCTAGTTCTGCATGCCAGGATAGCATGTGTGTGTCTCAATAGAGGTCTACGGTGTGTGTAAGCAGTTGGTAACCAAGAGAAATCTAATTTTTGAAGGGCTTGTTTCATGTGCATATCTATTCATACTCTGACTTGTTTGTCGTAAGTTTGACGTTGTGTTTGTTCGGTTGGTTTGAGGACAGGTAGGATTTCAAGTGGAGGTAGGAGAAGATGAGGTGTAGGAGGAGGTTTTATTGTGCTTGAATATCTGTAAAAGCCATCATGGAGCCCACTTTATTTAGTTGTCCGACAGTGGTGATGCCACATCTCATCCATTTTAGGTTGTCAAAGGTAGGGATAAGGTTCCCTAGTGAATTTATAGGTGTGGCTAGAGGAATTGCGCTGTGATTGACCAAATGTACCTTTGTATTGTCCCAGGCATGTAGGACAGATTTCGTTGTGGGCAACAGATTGTGTGTGTCTGGGCGGTGTTTCACGGGTGTCCAAAATAAGGTATATATGTCTATTGTCTTCGCCCAGAAATTTTCAATGAGATGAGTCTGGTTGTGGTTTAAGTTGGTACTATAGTTAAAGCTGCTGCTCTTTGGTATGCTCGCAAGTCCGGGAGACCTAAACGACCTGCAGCCAGATGTCTCTGTAACAGTTTCGTGGCCACTCCTACTAAGGGGATCTAGAGTGTTCTATACAAATATTGCAGTTTTGGTAATACCTAGGAACGTTAGGGAGTCATCCCGCCAGTCCAGAAGAAAAGCTCCTCTTAATCTTTTCTTCTGCTCATTTGGTACGTTTATACTCAGAGCTTGCATTTTAGTAACATATAGTTTATAGGTGTCCTTGATGGTCAGAGTTATGGCTGAGTGGTCAGACCAGCTGATAGGTCCTATGGAGCAGTCTAAGATTTGGTCAAGATGTCGCCCTTCGACATGGAATTTATCTATTCTGGTGTATGTGTTGTGGGGAGGGAAGAAATATGTGGGTGGATCACTCTCCATACTCTCCATACTCTCCATACTTCATAGAGATGGTATCTAGGAGTTTATTGTACTTAGTGCATGTTTTCTGTTGGCACGTTCTTGTTGCTTGAGTGAATTGGGCAGTCATATCCCAGCAAGGGTCTAGTATATGGTTGAAGTGCCCACAGAGAATGAGCATTCCCTCCTGGACTGGCGAGAGTTTGGCTAACACTCTGTGTAAGAAGTTCCTCTGATTAGTATTAGGAGCATATACATTGACTATTGTATATTTGGTGCTATTTATTGTGCAGATTGAGATTAAAAATCTGCCCTCCTGGTCCAGGTGTGATTCATGATGTTGAAAAAATACATTAGGGCTTATTATGATTGAGACATCTTGGATTTAATGATTTGCCACAGGTTGGTATTGGAATGGTTAGAGAGAAGGTTTAAGATGAGGGGACGTCTTTAAGTGCGTCTCTTGTAGACAAATTATGTCCGGTTGTGTGCGTCTTAGGTCACGGAAAGGCGGTGTCTTTCAAGAGGGGCATTCAGGCCTCGTATGTTATGACAGTGTATTTTCATATTATGGTGACAGTGACATATATGCTTTTACCAACCATTGATCAAATACATACAACTCCTTTAAAATTAAGCTGGTATGTTCATACTGTAGTTAAGAAGAGATGAGAAGCCAGGTCACTCATAAATATATTCATGGGTTCAACATGACCCCATTTGCCCTCGGATATCCTTGTGAAGCATGGAAAACGGTAGTTAGGGGGGAATATGTTGGATGTAGAGAAATTATATTCAACACAGGGAATGGTGGAAAGGGTAATGGGGGGGTGTAGTTGAGCTATAATGAAAGGTTAAGAACCGAGCAGTTAGCAGTAGTATAATAATTTGGGCAACGTACCATAAACCGGGTACCATGTTGGAGCGTGGTAACCTTTTGAATTGAAGTGTCATTGGGGGTTTATTGGTCCAACACTTGTCTATGATGGGAACCAGCTTGTCACCTCATCTTATGTACAATTTTCATTGCAATTTTCCTCCTATTATTTAAACAAGAAACAAGGAACTGGGAGGAAGAAGGATTAACAAGTAGTAACATCTATCTATTTTAGCATGGGTAAAGGAAGCCTAAAGTATATGGCTCTCTCTGCGACTCAGTGAGTGACCATATTTGTTCTTTTTAAGTCACCTAATGTCATTATATAATCAGGCGTACTACTATGGCATAGTTACTCATAACAAATGTATTCAATCTGTTTATGAGTTTAGTAAATATAACAATTTATCATGTGTTTATTAACCAAGCACAAAATAATGGTTAACATGACAATAAGTAATTGCATTTTGTAAAAAATAATAATTAGAATTTAATAATGTACATTAAAAATGAAAATTTTCATCAGTTATCGTACTATTTCATTACTCAATATTGAATAACACAGAAATATTGATAAATGGTGTTTTGATGATAATAGCAGTAATTTTTTCTTCATTGTTGTGAGAATAAAGTTCATGATACAAAAAATCTTTAAAATGTCTCCAATACAAGACTGAGTGCCATTTTGATGTATAATCATTTAATCAATGTTGTTTTCTAGTTGAAGGCTTAGACATTTTTGGAAGACAAGGGGCAATCTGTCATTTGATAATTATAGACACATTCATGACTGCTGATGAGCCCATCACTATTTTGAAGCATGATGTTAAATTATTGCTCTCCAGGTACACAATGATGACTAAAGTTAAGCCCAGTTTTTAAGTAGATTTGTCACTTCTGCGGTGTTACTGATAGAAGAAGTTTGTAACGCATTTAGATTGTGATCGGGTTGGATACAGGCTGAAAGTCTGAAAAAGTTATTCATCAGATATGCTGTAATTCACTCTGTAGCAAAAACATATTTTTATCTCACTAATTGTTCAAGATTGGTCATTGAAATTACCATAAAGAAGTCCTTTGCAATCAGGACTGATCAAACAAAATAACAAGCGAATATTCTCAATATAAAATCTTTTAAATATTCGTATTGTTATTAAATCTATTTTATATATATATTTTAAATAACGTGAGATTTAACCCCTTAAGAACGTAGTCAATTGTACAAGTTCTGATCAAAACAAAACGTAAACAAACCCTGGAATTTGCGCTATATGTCTGTTCAACCATAAATTACCTCTTTTATATTAAGTGCATGTGGCAGAACCTACCACCAGTTTAGTCTGTATTGCCCCATTTTGCATGTTTTGCCCTTTTCCGTTCGGGAGTTATTGTATACAAACCTCCTACATTCGTCTCCCGATCGAGGACCACCCCTGTACCCCATTAGAATGTTCAAACCATCAACTTAAGTGTGAAACAGCATGGGAAGTAATTAATGAATGCTTCCCCTCGGTGGCTGCCATCTCGTATAACCGAATGCACATGATCGACAAAAGAATGGAGGCCATTTTGTCTCCCGAACATTGGCAGCAGCACTTGGTCATCGAGTGCCTGGAACTCTTTTTGGCTAGGCACTCACACAAACCCGGATAAAGATTAGACCACTGCCCGTTCTACTTCCCGACCAACTATGCGAAGAGATATAACTTTTGTGGGGGTTCCTAGTTATGGTGGGGGCTATTTTGGGGTACTGTATATATTGTGTATATTTTCTGTACCTTAGAGATAATTGAATTATTTGTTTTTCTCACACAATTATCTCTCAGGTACAAAGGATCCTGGGAATTAAAACCCTGCATTATTGTATTGGAGACCCCATGTAGGGGGTCTGTGCATATAAGCCGTGTGTGGCCTGAAATAAATCAGTTGACTCCCAGAACTATTTTTCGTCTGGTTACTGGGGGAATGGATTTCTGCTTGTTTTAATGCTTCCAGTCTGGCTGAGCGAAGGAATTAGCAGAGGTGAAAAAAACTGAAATGCCAGCCTTATATTTGACTCTCTAACTTTCTAAAACAGCATAAAACCTGTATATAGGGGGTACTGTTATACTCAGGCGATTTCACTGAATACAAATATTAGTTTTTCAAAACAGTAAAACGTATTACAACAATAATATCGTCAGTAAAAGTGCCATTTCTGTGTGAAAAATTAAAAAAACTTCACCTTCACTGACAATATCATTGTTGCAATACAATTTACCATTTTGAAACACTGATATTTGTGTTCAGTGAAGTCTCCCAAGTAAAACAGTACCCCCCATGTACAGGTTTTATAGTAACTTGGAAAGTTACAGGGTTAAATATAGTACTCGCAAATAAATTCTCTTGACTTTCTGCCTCGGTTGTCAGACACGTCCCTCAAATTTTAATTAATAAAATCACATAATTATGTTAAAAGATAACAAAACTATGCAGATAGAATTTTAATATATACACATATATATGTATTTAAATTTGTGTGTATAAGCAGTGTGTGTGTGTGTGTGTAAGAGTTACTGTGTGTGTGTTAGAGCCAGTGTATGTGTTTGTTTGTTTGTATGTGTGTGTAAGAGTCAGGGTGTTTGTGTGCACGTGTGTGTAAGAGTCATTGTGTATGTGTAAGAGCCAGTGTGTGTGTTTGTGTATAAGCAGTGAGTGTGTAATAGCCAGTGTTTATGTGTAAGCAGTTTGTGTGTTTGTGTGAGAGCCAATGTGTGTGTTTAAGAGCCTGTGTGTGTGTGTGTGTGTGTAAGAGTGAGTGTGTTTCTGTGTGTGTAAGAGCCAGTGAGTGCGTGTGTGACACAAATGGGGTAAAGAGACCACAAAATTAGGATGAAGACACAAAAACATGAAAAGAATGCCAAACAGGAGATACAATATACAAAAAAGGAAAATGAGAAAGAAAAAGGTGTCAAGATGCACAAATGGGGCAAAAGAATGGGTAAGAGGGGCAAAAGGGTGGATATCAGACAGACAGTTTAAGAAAAAATTTGGGGGCAGCAAAATGGGTCTTCGCCTGTGTAGACAGAAGTCCTTGCACCAGCCCTGTGTATTAGTATAAATAAAGTATTGTTAATATCTTGTAAGTACTATTTAAGTTTATTGTAGTAGTTTTCTGCAACCCGGTCTTTTGGTATACAGCTATGGGTAGTGTCACCCCATAAGTAACACAAGGGTTTTTTACTTATACTTATCTGTGGGCTCTAGCCATGGTGAGCATATTTGCATTTTCCATCATTGTAACATCTTGTCCAAAGACTGCACCATCATCCTATTTCCGTTCTCTCCCTAAATTTAACAATCCTGCAGGAAGAAAGGTGTGGTGTTACCTATAAAGGCATAGAAACATAGAAACACAGAATATGACAGCAGATTTTGCCCATCTAGTCTGCCCAATTTTCAAAATGGTTTAATTAGTTCCTGGCATTATCTTATATCCAGGGCTGGACTGGCCCACCGGGATACCGGGAAATTTCCCGGTGGGCTGTCGGCACCTGGGGCCTGGTAGATATCTGGGTATGCTGGCGGCCGCTGGAGGAGCTGGACTGGTGGCCGCAGGGTAAGCTGTGCTGTCTCCGCTCCCCAGCACGCTACCTAATGAGACCGGGGCCGGAATATGACATCATATTCCGGCCCCAGTCTCATTAAGTAGCGCGCGAGGGCGGGGTAGCAGAGACAGAACAGCTCCTCCAGCGGCCGTCAGAACAGCTCCTCCAGCGGCCGCCATCCCTGCTCCTTCTGCGGACGCCCTCCCAGCTCCTCCAGCGGCCGCTTTCCAAGCTCCTCCAGCGGCCGCCACCATTTTGACCAACATTCAACTATGAAAGCATTTGGGAAATAGTGATCACAATATGGTAATCTTTTAAATAAACTCAAAAAAGCAAAAGCACGTGGGATATACGAAAATGTACAATTTAAAAAAAGCCAATTTCAATAAGATTAGGGCAGCTCTACAACATATCGACTGGCATAAACTCCTTAGTAAAAAAAACACTGAGGATAAATGGAAACTCTTCAAACAAATATTAGAAAGGTAAATTTCTCAGTATGTACCATTGGGTAATAAATATAAAAGAAACAAATTGAAAACAATGTGGTTTAGTAGAGAAGTAAAACAAGAGATTAAAAATAAGAAAAGGGCATTTAAAGCATTTAAATCGGACAAATCAGAGGCATCCTATATAAGATATAAGGAAGCCAATAATGCTTGCAAAAAGGCAATTAAAGTGGTTAAACTAGAAAGTGAGAAATTGATAGCCAAAGGATCCAAAACCAACCCAAATTTTTTTTTCAAGTACATGAATTCTAAAAAAAAATAAATGAAAGTGTAGGTACACTGGAAACAGAAATGGGTCTATTATTTAATGAAGACCAGGAAATGGCAGACATTTTAAATAACTATTTTTCTTCAGTATATCTTAATGAGGATCCTATGGCAAGAGATATGCAAATGATTGCTGCAAAAAACTTGCAGATAACTTGAGATTGGATGACTCAAGACAAGGTGCTACAGCAGTTAAAGAAAATTAATGTAAATAAAGCTACGGGGCCTGACGGTATTGACCCACGAATACTTAAGGAGCTAAGTGGGGAAATAAGTGAAATAAGTGAACCTCTTTATTTAATCTTTTATGATTCTTTTGTTTCAGTTATTGTACCGGAGGATTGGAGAAAGGCAGATGTCATTCCTATATTTAAAAAGGGTTGAAAATCCTTGCCTGGAAAATATAGACCTGTGAGCTTAACTTATGTGACTGTGAAATATTTGAAGAGCTATTAAGGGATAATATTCAGGAATTCATTGGGAAGAACTTTGTTATTAGCAACAATCAGCATGGTTTTATTAAACATAGGTCATGTCAAACTAACCTAATTGCATTCTACAAAGAAGTAAGTAGAAGTATAGATCAGGGTGTTGCAGTGGATGTGCTCTACTTAGATTTTGCCAAGGCATTTGATACAGTTCCTCACAATAGATTAGTCTTCAAACTAAAAGAAATTAGTCTAGATTAATGTTCTTGTTCTTGGACACTGGCTAGATAGAGTACAACGAGTTGTCATTAATGGTAAATTTTCAAGCTAGACAAAAGTGGTAAGTGGTGTCCCTTAGGGTTCTGTTTTGGAACCGTTTCTATTTAACATATTTATAAGTAGATCTTAAATAGGCATTGAAAGCCATGTTTTAGTGTTTGCAGATGACACAAAACTTTGTAAAGTAATAAAATGTGAGCAGGATATTGCTTTGCTGCAGAGGGATTTAGATAGATTGGGGGACTGGGAACTAAAATAGGAGATTAAATTTAATGTAGAGAAATGCAAAGTTATGCACTTTGGGCCAAGAATGCACAAGCAACTTACACCCTAAATGGTACTGAATTAGGGGTAACCACACACGAGAATGATTTGGGAATTGTTATAGACAACAAATTAGGCAGCAATATGCAATGTCAATCTGCAGTTGCTAAGGCCAGTAAGGTTTTGTCATGTATAAATAGGGGCATAAATTTTCGGCCTGATATATAATTTTGCCTCTTTATAAATCACTGGTAAGACCACACCTTCAATATGCTGTGCAATTTTGGGCACCTGTTCTAAAAAAGGATATCATGGCACTAGAAAAAGTGCAATGACAAGCTACAAAATTGATAAAAGGAATGGAGTATTTTAGTTACGAAGAAAGGTTAAAAAAAAATTAAATCTCTTTAGTTTGGAAAAATGGTGAATCAGAGGGGATATGATAACATCATACAAATATATTCAGGGCCAGTACAAACCATTATCTGGAAATCTATTCATAAACAGGGTTATACATAGGACATGAGGTCATGCATTTAGGCTGGAAGAAAGGAGATTTAATCTAAGGCAAAGAAAAGGTATTTTTACAGTAAGAATTATACGGATATGGAATTATCTGCCTGAAGAGGTGGTTTTATCACAGTTCATACAGATGTTTAAACAGCAATTGGATAAATACTTCCAAAAACATAACATACGGGGATATAATTTCTAATTAGTGGGGTAATAGCTCTTGATCCAAGGAGATATCTCACTGCCATTTTGGGGTCAAGAAGGATTTTTTTTCCTAGTTTGTTGCAAAATTTGAAGCACTGCAGACTGGGTTTTTTTCATTCTTTTGAATCCACAAAAGGAAGACTGAACTTGATGGATGCAAGTCTCTTTTCAGCTATGTAACTATGTAACTATGTAGCTTAATTTTACCACATGACAGGAGGCTTCATATTTGCATATCTTTCTTTACTGAAAACTCCAGCAGCATAGAAACATAACAACCAATCAGAAAAAAGTTATGATGCCCATAAAAGGCCCTGTCTATGACATCACTTCCTCTTTCTTTGCTGCTCCAGCCATACATCAGGTCAGAGTATTTTACCTCTCTGGTAGATTCTTAATTTACACTGTTTTTTGATTGTCATACCACTCTATATTACTCTATTTATTGCTAACACCTGCTACCTTGGCCCCCCTTATTCCTGTCCCTTCACTGTATCCCTCTGTTTTTTCCCCCTTTTTATTTCCACCTTACTGCCTGGTATCCGCGGGCGCAACGACTACCCGTGTCGCGCTCGCCTCGCGGACCGGCCCTTTCACTTACACAGGGGACTGTATGGGGACGGGTGGAGGGAGGCTGGGGTCAGCGTTTGTGTTGCATTTATCCCCTTTGTTTTGCACCGCACGACCGCGATCCGCGGCGCACCTTCACATGTGGGCGGCGGCCATCTTGGATCTCGCGGCTCGCGAGATACCCGACGGCCGCCTTCCCTGCTCGCTCGGCGGATCGGGAACTCACCCGACCGCCGGGCTCCACAAGTGTATGCTCTCCCAAGTGAACAATGGGAGAGTGCAAGCTGGATTTCAGTTTTTTCTCCATGTATTCTTTCGATGTATTTTGCCACAGTGCCTGCCAACAGTGTCTGCCAAACAAATACTTACATGCAGGCATTAAAGGAGATTATGTCTTTGTACCTTACTCAGGGTCTATACCCTATACAGGGTCATACCATATTACTATACCCTGCACAGGGTCATACTATATTACTATACCCTACAGGAATCACCCGATCACCGCGCCCTGCATCTGGATTAACCCCTTCAGGGGTCCCCCTCTCTGGGCACATTCATTTATTGATACAATTATTATTTTTTATTCTCATGGATATATCTCTCATGGTGCCTTACACTGGATGATTATATGTTGAGCAGGCACACAATCTATGTATTATTGTGAAGTCATGCAATATCACAGTCGTTATACAAAACATATACTGTACCTATAACAAGATCAACTATATCACTGTACCCTACGAAGGGCATATTGTGTTACTGTACCCTACAAAGGGCATATTATATTATATTATTGTACCCTACAGAGGGTCATATTATATTACTGTACCTGACGGTGCAAATTTATGTGGGTGTCCTCTGGGTATTTTTTCATGGCACACCACCTGGGGTGACCCCCCAGATATGCATGCAAGGTCACTGACAGACCATTACCTTTGATGTGGGTGTCCTCTGGGTTACCATGGCACACCACCCGGGGTGAACCCCGATCATATGCACGGAGGCCTACGCCTCAACTTTACCACTGATTACTACAGACATATATGGATGTTTAACCCCTTAAGGACCAAACTTTTGGAATAAAAGGAATAATGCTTTGTGTCCTCTTTGATGATTGTTTAATTAATGTACTCATCAATGACTGTATTAGTTTGATTTACACAAAGCACCCCCGAGAAGTATAATCTATAACAAATGTTAATTAAATCAATAAAATATATATTTTTTAAAAATAGAAAAGAATAGCACTGTTAACTATAAATTTTAAAGTATCCATGGTTAAACATACAATTATTTAGTTGTCAGTGTTCCTTCAGCTTTCTATATCAGCACAGACAATTTTACCAACATAAACACAAAATTACCATCTCACTTATGAGTCAATATTGTGCATAATGCAGGGAATGTACTGAATCACCTTCTAAGTTATATTTACATATATAGTATAACATGAAAGGGTAACTTCCACATTTAATTAGTGTGTGCTGAATTTATAAGCGCTTTTATTAATCTCGAAAACAAAGCAAAACGTATCATTACAGAAAGACTCAATATGGACTACTAGATATATTAACTCATGAGTGGAAAGAGGTAAAGGGACTCGATAACACAGATAAACTCATAAATCAAAAAATAAACATGATGATACTATTGTCAGGATTACTAATTGATCCCACATGTAGAATTGTATCACACCTAGGACTAAAGATAACGTCTAACCGGACCTTAGAATGGCCGGACTTAACGTATCCAAGAATAGTCAGAATACTTGCCGTGATCAAGGATAGAGAATCAGACACAGCAATGAGAAAAAGCCAAAAGTCAAGGACACTAGAAATCAGGTAAGTCAGAACGAAGTCATAGTCAAATACCAAAAAATCAAGATCAGGAACGCACTCTCGGATTACCATCAGGCACAAACCACGACAGGGCGATGAGAGAATGTAAAAATAAGTTTAAATAACCCTTCTGTTATTCTGATTGGCTGTAATCAGCCTTTGACCCCAAAACGTGCGCGCTTGACATCATGCGCACGCCAACGTCATCCTCTATGTGAGTGGTTATGGGGCTATAAGGTGGCATAGATCTGCAGTGGCCGGCATCCCTAGACATGCTGGGTTTATCAGGTATCCGGGTGCGCGGCTGTAGATGGGCACAACTATTCCTGTCAGTACGGTAAATACCATTAAACACATTACCATAAGTGGATGAATTTGTTAAATTACCCCCCACCTAAAGACCGCCCACAGGGCGGGCAGGACCCGGCTTGAGAGGAAACTTGGCATGGAAAGAGCGAACCTTATGGCCAGCATGGATATCAGAAGCAGACACCCAAGAGCGGTCAGCAGGTCCATACCTCTGCCAATCAACCAGATACAGCAAAGAACCCTGAGAGAACCTGGAATCAATAATGGAGGAGACCTCGTACTCCTCCTGACCGGAAACAACCGAAGGAGGAGGAGGAACCACCGGGACAGTATATTTATTGCAAACAAGCGGTTTGAGTAAAGACACATGAAACGAATTAGGAATGTGCAAGGAAGCAGGAAGGGCCAAGGAATAAGAAACAGGGTTAGTTCTCTTAAGGACACGGTAAGGGCCAAGAAACCTCGGAGCAAATTTCATGCTAGGAACATTCAGCCTAATATTGTGAGAAGATAACCAAACTTGGTCCCCCATCTGGTAGACTGGGTTGGCACGCCACCGTTTATCAGCCTGGGACTTGAAGCGAACAGTCGCAGCTTCAAGAGAGGAGTGAACCTTAGTCCAAGTATCATGAATAGAGGCCAGGTGGTCATTCAGAGTGGGGATTGCTGTGTCAGAAAACACATCAGGGAGAATAGTGGGATGGCGACCGGTATGGACAAAGAAAGGACTGTGTCCAGATGCGTCATGGGTAGCGTTATTCCTGGCAAATTCTGCCCAAGGCAACAAATCAGCCCAGTTAGACTGAGTACTGTTCACAAAGCAACGTAAATACAGCTCATGCGATTGGCTAGCCCTTTCAGCCGCACCATTGGTCTGGGGATGGTAAACAGAGGAAAAAGACAAAGTCAATGCCCAACTGTTTATTGAACACCCTCCAGAATCTAGACACAAATTGGGAACCCTTATCTGACACAATATTTTGAGGGATCCCATGAAGCCTAACAATGTCGCGTATAAATATGAGGACTAGATCCTGAGAAGATGGAAATATTTTTGAGTGGAATGAAATGTGCCATTTCGGAAAAGCAGTCAACTACCATAAGGATGGTGGTATAGCCATTAGAACTAGGTAGGTCTACAATGAAATCCATAGAAAGATGAGACCATGGAACATTGGGTATGGGAAGTGGATGTAATAATCCACACGGAAGTGTGTGTGGAACCTTAGAGACTGCACAAAGAGAACATGCTTCCACATAATCCTTAACATCACTTCTGAGTGACTCCCACCAAAATGATCTGGAAATAGCAGATACAGTCTTATTTAAACCTGGATGCCAAGCAGTAACATTGTCATGGAATATTTTCAACACCTCTTTCCTGTCGTGTAATGGAATAAACAATTTACCTCAAGGTTTATCGCTAGGTGCCTGGGACTGAGCCGCCATGATAGCACAAAGCAATAATGATGACAAGGAAAGTACAGTGGATGCTATGATACATTCAGGATGGACAATGGGTGACGTCTCTTGTTCTAGTTCTGACTCTTCATTGAATTGTCTAGATAAGGCGTCAGCTTTAACATTTTTAGGACCAGGCCTGTAATTAATAATAAAGTTAAAGCAGGAAAAAAATAGAGACCATCTAGCTTGTCTAGAAGATATTTGGAATCACGAATATAGGCCAGATTCTTGTGATTGGTTATGATCAGTAGGGGGTCTTTGGAACCTTCCAAAATATGTCGCCATTCCTTGAGCACCAATATAATGGCCAACAGTTCTCTGTTACCTATGTCATAATTATGCTCAGCTGGAGACAACTTTCTGAAGAAGTAACCACAAGGATGCAGAGGGGCATCCTGACTCTCTCTCTGGGAAAGGACAACCCAGACCCCTGCTTCGGAGGCATCAACTTCAAGTATGAAAGCTTTGCTCATGTCAGGATGTATTAATATGTCTGCAGAAGCAAACAATTTCTTGAGACGTTCAAAAGCCTTTTTGACTTCTTTGGACCATTTTTTACAATTAGCCCCCTTGCATGTCATATTGGTGATGGGGGCTATTACTGAAGAGAAACCCTTTATGAATCTCCTGTAATAATTGGAGAAAGCAATGAACCTTTGAATGGCCTTTAACCTGTTGGGTAATGGCAAGTCTAGAACAGCCTCTAGTTTGCGAGGATCCATTTGCAAACCAGAGGCGGATATATTATATCCCAAAAACTATGCTTCATATTGATCAAACATGAATTTCTCAAGTTTACAATAAAGATAATTCTTGAGTAAAGTTTGTAATACTTGTTTAACATGATCATGATGGGTCTGGAGGTTGGGGGAATAAACGAGGATATCATCCAGGAATACAAGTGCAAAAGAGTAAATATAATCCCTTAGCACATCGTTAATGAAGTACGGCCGGGGCATTGCATAACCCAAAGGGCATAACAAGATATTCATAGTGGCCAATTCTAGTATTAAATGCCATTTTCCACTCGTGATCATTCTTAATCCTAACTAAATTGTATGCACTCCTGAGGTCAAGTTTGGTAAAGAGCTTAGCACCCTGGAGTCTGTCAAACAATTCGGAGATAAGGGGAATGGGATAGGCATTTTTAATGGTGATTTTGTTTAAAGCCCTATAGTCAATGCAAGGACGTAATTCTCCATCCTTTTTAGACATGAAAAAGAAACCTGCACCAGCAGGAGATGGTGATTTGCGTATGTGACCCTTACTTAAGGCATCTCTGATGTACACCTCCATTATTTTACTCTCTTGAGGGGATAGAGCATAAACCGCCCCTTTAGGAGGCATGGTCTCGGGAAGCAGATCATTGGAACATTCATGTTATCTATATGGAGGTAGAACATCAGTTTGACACTTACTGAACACTTCCCTAACCTCCCAATACTGCTTGGGTATTTCAGGGGTAGTGGGTGTAATGGTAGGTAAAGTAACAATGCCCACACTTTTAGTAAGAGGTGACATACAACCCTCCTGACAGTCTGCACACCATTCCAGTATTTCCCCTTTGGTTCAGTCAATATGAGGGTTGTGCTTGATGAGCCAAGGGAATCCTAATATGATGGGACACGAAGGGGAAGCGATTATCTGAAATGTAAGTAATTATTTATGCAATGCTCCTATACTGATACAGATAGGCAAGGTCTCGTGGGTAATCAGTGGTTAAGAGAGAGGTCTCTCGTCTATAGCCTCAACCACCAGAGGTGAAGGTTTCTCCTTGACAGGTATAGACTGTTTTTTTTAACAAAATACATGTCCATAAAGTTACCTGCTGCACCCGAGTCTACCAGGGCTTTGCATGAAAAGTTTTTTCTTGTTGCAAAGGGTGACAGTATCAAGGAGATATCTACTTTGGTCAAGGAGAAATCTACTTTGGTTCTTACTAGAGGATGTGTACATCACACCTAAGACCTGTCCCCTTAAGGTTCTTAGGTGCAGAAGTTTTCCGGGCGTATAGGACAAGTATCTCTCATAAGTCCTTTTTTGCCACAATATAAGAATAGACCCTCTCTTTTCCCATACTGTTTCTCTGCCTCTAACAATCTCGTATCCCCCAGTTGCATAGGTTCAGATTCAGGTTGCACCGGGAGGTCAGGGACAACAGGTTTGGAGAATCGAGGTGCTAGTGGCAAGGTCATACATCTGGTTCTGCTTCTAGTAATTTCTCTGGTTCTAAGTCTATTATCAATCTGCATCACAAAGGTAATAAATTCGTTTAATATTTTCGGTAGATCATTGGCAGCAATTTTGTCAAGTATATTCTCGGATAATCCTTTTTTAAAAGCAGCGATTAAGCCGTTGTTAGTCCAGTCTACCTCAGAAACCAAGGTGCGAAATTCGATGGCATAATCTGAGATTGACCGGTTCCCTTGTTTGATAAACATTAAGGCAATGGAGGCATCATCCTCGCTGTCTAATGGTTCAAACATTAATTTGAATTCCACAAGGAATTGCTGGTAATTATAAGAAATACTCCTTTTACTCTCCCATAATGGATTGGCCCATGTTAAGGCTTTACCCTTAAGTTGGTTCATTAAATACCCAATCTTAGCTCTATTCATGGGAAATGAACCAGGTGAGGCCTAAAAGTGGTATTGATTTGATTGTGGAATCCCCTGCATTCAAAAATATTACCATCAAAATGCAGAGGAGAAGATAGGGAGATGCCTATTATTAATTATAGGTGGAGGTACAGAACGCATTGGAGGCCTAGTCGGAGAAGCCACTGGCTGTGAATGAGCCGTCTGAGTAAGGAGCATGCTAAAACCCTGGGCAAATTGATCCATATGGTGATCATTCTCCTCTATCTTTTTCTCTTGCAAGCAGCGATGTGCTGACACGATTCTGCAGGATCTATGGCCATGTCATAATGTCAGGATTACTAATTGATCCTGGACGCAGAATTGTATCACACCTAGGACTAAAGATAACATCTAAGAGGACCTTAGAATGTCCGGACTTAACGTATCCAAGAATAGTCAGAATACTTGCCGAGGTCAGGGATAGAGAATCAGACACAGCGATAAGAAAAAGTCAAAAGTCAAGGATACCAGAAATCAGAGAAGTCAGAACGAAGCCAAAGTCAAATACCAAGATCAGGAACGCACTCTCGGATTACCATCAGGCAGAAACCACGACAGAGTAATGAGAGAATGTAAAAATAAATGTAAATAACCCTCCTGTTATTTCGATTGGCTGTAATCGGCCTTTGACCCCAAAACGCCAACGTCATACTCAACGTGAGTGGTCATGGGGCTATAAAGTGGCATAGATCTGCAGCGGCCGGCGTCCCTAGACATGATGGGTTTATCAGGTATCCGTGTGCACGGCTTTAGATGTAAACACATTACCATAAGTGGATGAATTCATTATAACTATGTAGATGACTGTATAAATCATAAGTAAGTCTTTACATTCAACATGTAGGCATGTTGTTGGTTTATTTTGCATGATGTTGCAGTATAAAATAAGGTGGTGGCTAGTGTTGTGTTTTGGGGACTTGGGGAAGGGGCTTTTCTAATATTAAGACAGAGATTTGTGGTATTAGGGCTTGTAAACTTGGGGATTAGATCAGGGTATCATTTTGCCCTATCATCATTTTGTTATGGGACTTGAGGATCCTCAAGCCTACAGTCAAGCTCAACTGCCCCACATCACAAAACCTAGGATGAGGAGGAAATAGTAAAGGGACACTATAGTCACCCGAACAACTTTAGCTTAATGAAGCAGTTTTGGTGTATAGAACATGCCCCTGCAGCCTCACTGCTCAATCCTCTGCCATTTAGGAGTTAAATCCCTTTGTTTATGAACCCTAGTCACACCTCCCTGCATGTGACTTGCACAGCCTTCCATAAACACTTCCTGTAAAGAGAGCCCTATTTAGGCTTTCTTTATTGCAAGTTCTGTTTAATTAAGATTTTCTTATCCCCTGCTATGTTAATAGCTTGCTAGACCCTGCAAGAGCCTCCTGTATGTGATTAACGTTCAATTTAGAGATTGAGAAACAATTATTTAAGGTAAATTACATCTGTTTGAAAGTGAAACCAGTTTTTTTTTCATGCAGGCTCTGTCAATCATAGACAGGGGAGATGTGGCTAGGGCTGCATAAACAGAAACAAAGTGATTTAACTCCTAAATGGCAATGAATTGAGCAGTGAAATTGCAGGGGAATGATCTATACACTAAAACTGCTTTATTTAGCTAAAGTAATTTAGGTGACTATAGTGTTCCTTTAAGAGTTTTCAAAAGTTTGTGACTGCCCTCCAGCTCAATATACACTTAATGGAGAAGGAAAGTGACAATAATAATTATGATGTATTCTTATTATGAATACTAGCAAACTGACTTTTTAAGCATTTCCTACCTACTAATTCTGAGATACACTGCAAATTACAATTTAATAGGCTCCCTATACCTTGGTCAACCTCGATAATGTAAACCTACATAATTTCCCACATATGACAAATGATAAATATTGGCACCCTCTGGAGTAGATGGCTTTTATGTGTCTACAAACCACTTCTCCTAGAATATAGTGTGCTAAGGGGAAGCCTAGTAAATTGTACTGTGTCAATCTCCTTCCAATTAGGATAACATTGTAGTACCCAATTGCTCTTTCATAAACTCTGCCACCCCCTTCCATGCCTCAAATGGATGAAAGAAAATATGAGACAGATCTTTTTTTTTCTGAGATCTCTTAGTCCTCCTCTAATATTATTTGATAATATTGTTATGATACCAAAGTCCAAGGGATGGGGATTTGGTTTTTTGGGACCCATGTGTTTATCTACCAATGCCTTATAACAGGCATGTCATTAGAATGGAGTTTATAAATTTAGTAATTTTAAAGTAATATTGATACTCTTCTATATAGTGGGTTTAGTAAATTTCAGTTTGCTACATTTCTCTATTTTTCAAACATTTTGAATTATCTCTCTGAAAGAAGAGAATTTAGAGGCAGTTATGATTGCAAAAACATGCATATTCCTCTAGTTTGGAATGAATGTTGATTATTTTTAAAACATACCTAATTGTTCAAATTGAAATGTCAGAGTCTCATCTGTGAATATGACCCCATATTGCTTTCAGTGAATATCCCAACAGTAGTTTCAGGTCAAATCTGAGTTTTAGTGAATTATCCCAGTTGTCTATGTGGCTGTAAGTTACTAAATCTCTAAAAGACTACTAGCAATAAAAAAAATAAAAAATAAACAAACAAATAAAGCATTCTGGAGTAGTTCCAAAATCTGATTTGTAATTCATTGCCTTCGAAATTTTAGCAGACAACACTGCCTTAAGAAAAACAATATTATCTTGTTTACAAACAGCACCTTAAATTGATATATAGACTTCAAATAATAGGTATAGCTTGATAAAGCTTTTTAAACTTGGAGTTTGAGAGTTATAACCTGACATTTATGGCTTGCAGATAGCAAATGTAGCTTAATTTACAATATTATGACAGCAGAACAAGAAAACTCATAAAATATAACTGAACGGAGCACATCACATTTCTCGAACAGACTGTATTAAATGTATAAAGTTACAGTTTTAGGTTAACTATGCTACCCTCTTTGGTAGAGATCAACGTGCTATTCTGGGACAATTAATCATCTTGAAAAACCATGGGCTTATGTCTATTTTTTTACTCACCTAAACATAGTTGACATATTTGAAAAAAAGTTCAAGTCATACTTTGGGGAAAATCTATCAATGTGTCGTCGATACTTGTACAGTAAATTTTTTGTACATATTTGGCAAAATGTATTAATTATGCCTGTTGCACTTATTTTTATTTCTTTCACACTTAATCAACCTCAGTAGTTGATATCACAGTCCCTGTATATTGCATGAGTTTCCTATCTGGGTTGAAATAATAAAAATGTATTTTTTTTTCATACCAGCTCTGTAATGTATGTTGTTGCATAGTGTGCAGATTTACAGGTATAAAAACTAAACTGCAGTTTAAATAAGCCATACAACTGCTTTATTGATAAGCAATAGTATGCAGTCAATGTTTAGTGGCGGATCTTATGAAGAAAGGGCCCTGGCGCAAGACATTTTCTTGGGTTCCCTCTCCAGTGCAAGTGTGGAGAAAAGGTACATTTCAATCTGTCGGACAACACCAGCTGGGGATATACCATTTGGACATTCTTGCAGGGTTATATTTATGAGCAGTGTTTGTGCGTTTGAATGTAAGTATAGAGTGTGTGTATGTACTGGTGTATTTGTATATACCATTGTCATTAAAATAAAACTATATACTTCTATGTATTGTTTGCATGTAATGTTGACTTTTAAATGCAGGTGTACTTTTGTGTGTTATGTTGGTGTATGAATGAAGGGGCGTTTGTATATAATTTTGTTATTTTAATACAGGGATATGTTCGTATGCAGTGTTTACTTTTAAATGTGGATGTCCATTTGTGTGCAGTATTGGTGTTTGAATGTAGGCGTGTTCTTGTATATAATTTTCTTGTTTGACTGCTGAGGTGTGTTAGTATGTGATATTTGCATTTGAATGGAAGGTTGCAATTGCACATAGTTTTGGCATTTGATTGCTGGGGCATATGCACATTTACACATTTACAGCCACATACATATATACTGACACAGATACACATACACATTAAAACAGATATACACATTGACACATAAATACACACACTCAGATACACACTTATACACATGTTGGCACACAAATACACACATATGCACTCATTAATATCAGTACACACACTGATACAAACATACAAACATTAACACATACACGCATTGACGCATACACATACAGTGACAAACATATAAACACCCACTGACACATACAAACTGACACACAGATACACACATTTGCACTCACACTGGCAAACACATAGATACAATGACACATACACTAAAAAACACATAGATAAACACACATACATGTAATATTTTCTATATTTTAAAAGAGCAGTCACGTGGCTGCAATAGGTGTCCACAGTGCTGTCACCAGGGGGACTGCCTGAATTGACAGGCAGTCCCCATGTTGGTGAAAAAAGGTAAAAAAAAAAAGGTTAAAAATAAATAAATAAAAGGTAATAAATTTTAAAAAAAATTATATATATATATATATATATATACATATATTATATCTACATATATATATCTTATATATAACATCATACTAAGTAAATGTTTTATTAATATATAAATATATAAATATAAAAATCCACTTAGAGTAAAATTACACACGTATATATATATATAATATATAATAACTATATTATAAAAAATAATAATTAAAAATAAATAAAAAACTGTAAAAATAATTTTAGAAAATTATATGTATATATGTCATTTTATTCTAACTGTATCAAAATATACTAAGAATGAAATTATATATATATCTATGTATATCCCCTTAACGACCGTGGACGTAATACGTATTTCCGACAAAAAAATGGTTGTTAAGTACCCTGGACGTACCTAGTACGACCATGGAAAATAGGAGCCCTGCACTCACCTGGACCAGCGATCCACGGCGATCACGGTTGGGGGGACTTCCAGAGACCCCAGCAGTTCCCCAAGAGAAAAAAAGAGTCATAATACCCCAATTTTAATACCTTAGGTTGTTTTCTTTTAAACAATATATACATGTGAAGGGTTATTCAGGGATTCCTGACAGATATCAGTGTTACAATGTAACTTGCGTTAATTTTGAAAAAAAATGGTTTGAAAATTGCAAAATTCTACATGTACTTATAGCCCACAAAAAAAGCTAAAAACATGTTAACATTGGGCATTTCTAAACTCAGGACAAAAATTTAGAAACTATTTAGCATGGGTGGTTTTTGGCGGTTGTAGATGGGTAACAGATTTTTGGGGTCGAATTTAGAATAAGTGTGTTTTTTTAAATTTTTTCATCATATTTTATAATTCTTTTTATAGTAAATTATATTATATGATGAAAATAATGGTATCTTAAGAAAGACCATTTAATGGCAAGAAAAACGGTATATAATATGTGTGGGTACAGTAAATGAGTAAGAGGAAAATTACAGCTAAACACAAACACCCCAGAAATGTAAAAAGAGCCCTGGTCCTTAACGGTAAGAAAATTGAAAAACAGTCTGATAACTAAGGGGTTAAAGGGCAAAGGAGCCTAACTGGGCCCCTGTTCACCAATACCCAGTGAGTGGCCCTAAATGCATGGGCAACATGGTCTTCCTTGTGTGAAAACCCCAGTGTGGCCGTATGGGCTGCACCGAAGGAAGCTCCCCCACTGTCAATTTTTCAGCCAAATTACTAAGTTGTCTGGAAATAAGATTATTATTATAGTTTTATCATTATAACATTACTTTGCATTACAATTATATTTTGCTAATTGCTCTTGCTCTTTAAAAGTGCCAACTGGCACACACTAACGAAACTTTCACTGACTCACACATACACATGCACACACACACACACACTCCTACACATATATTCTCAGACACACATACCCACACACTGTTACACATGTACACAAACTGTTACACATACACAATTTTTTTACAGATATACACACACGCCCTCTTACACATATATACATACGTACTCTTACACATATACACACAAACTTTTACACATATACACACACTGTTATGAATGTATACAAACACTTTTACACATACATACACACTGTTACACAAACTCTAACACAGAAACCCAAAACATGGGACTATCCTGGCAAAATTGGGACATTTGGCAAGTAGGCCTAAATTACTTTGTGTTAACATTTTATTCAAATGTAATCTTCCAAAAATATGTGTCAGGTAGATGTAAAAATCACATCTGTCCAAACTTCACCTTATTAAAAGTATCATATATCTTTGAATAAACACTTCATTAAATTTAAACGTTCATGTTCATCCTCTTGTCTCACTCTGGCTAAATCTGTCGATGATATTTAAGAAAGACCAATTAATAAAGAATGTAATTTTTAGTGGATGACCAAGTGTGAATCTGAAATCATTCATCCTTTTATTCAGTTTTTATTTTGTGTAGTCCAATAGTAAATATTCAATCCATTTTCTTAGATAGTAACTGCATGGAACTGCAGCTAATACAACCTAAAACTGAAAGATGAACTGTTACTTGCCAGGATATATTATGAATTGTTTTTACATATAACAAAATTTAACATATATGTATGTGTGGTGTGTGAAAAAAAATTGAATGTAAGAATCCACACCTTTTTAAACTGAAACTGTGTCCTTTCATATTCACAGCCTGTCAATCATTGTTGTAATTTCTGTCATTTGCACCTGGCAGTTAAAGCGGATCTGTTACTTTCGTGTTGTTGAATATTTTGCAAAGACTCCTGAAAGTGACAGATCAAGTGTGGGTCTGGGGCTGTAGGGTGCAGGGAAAGGTAAGTTTTACTTACCACAAGCAGCCCCTTGCAGCCATTGCCATCTTCGTCCGTCATCTTCAGCTTCTGCTGCGCATGCATGAGATCAAAACACTGAGGTCTATGGACGATCCTACAAGACGGCAGAAGTCTCCATTCATAATGCTGGAATACCACAGGCATAACTTGTGAGAGCAGCTGTATTTGGATAAAAGTTGATGATGGACCTTTGCCTTTTGTCAATTTTTTTACCTTCAGGCTTGTCCATAAGAAAAGGTAGTCTTATGGTATCTTTGGATTGCTTTGGCATTTCAATCAAATTCCAATGCCATCATGATTAGTATTTCAAGAACGTATCTTCATAAAATACTGAAAAGGGTCTGACCTGCTTCAACACAGAGAAAGCTTACAAAGAAGAGGAGCATTGAAATAATGATTCAATTTCTTATTCTCATTTACAATGTTTGCCTTGACTGAACTGGATTATAACTTAATTTTTTTGAAAACATATATTTAAATAAAAGCATAATTCTGTACTGGTGACCATTACTTTTAAAGGCATAGAGATCCTTTGTGCTCAGAATTGTCACTAAAGTGTTAATTGATGGAAATTTCAGATTTTAGGATTAAAATGCCAAATTGAAGCAATTATTCAAATTTGTTTTTCATTTCGATCATTGAAGCCAAAAATTTTAAATGCATACTTTGAATTGAAGGTTGGCTAGAGTAGCAGGGGCAACTGCCCCCTAAGGCCTGGCTGAAATATTAAAGGTAGAAAATGGAAATGCAGATTGGTCATACTAAGGATTCAGGGAAGAGGGACTAGCATAAGAAACACCAGCAGGTCCAGATGATGGAGGCACAAACACTGTTAAGAATAAAGAGCCTCTCTATATTTTAAGCAGGACCCAAATGCTTTGTTAAATAACTAAGGTGAGTGTATATTTAAAAGGATAGTTTGGCAAAGATAAAGACAAAGATATGTATCTTGCAAGAATGTCTTTAGAAATCAACGTACTAAGGGTAACTCAAGGACTTATTTATTATTCTGAACCACCATGACCAACTCTGCTTTAAAGCAGATTCAATATTTATTTATTTATTTGTATAATTTACCACTTTTTTCCTGTCACTGTGACCGTATCAAAGGACGGTAGCACAAAACATTTTTCTTCTTGATGTTATACTTTCATTTGTCATGATTAGTTTACGTTATATAGGAATACGCCAATATTAATTTCTTCCCTGCAATATTTCTTTAAAAAAGCATGGGCCTGTCTATTTTTCAAGACAATTTCAGAAAAATTAATGCTTAAGCATGTAAAAATGTATACACAAGGCATCCTCATATACATAGTACTATCGCCTACAGCAACTATCATTTCTTATCATGTAACATCCAATTCAGTCAACATGTTGCCCTTTTGGCTACATTGTTATTTAACACCTTTCTTGCTCTTTGTAGCATGGGCTTATTCTGCTTAGGGCTGTGCAAAGGATTCTGGAATACCAAGGCCATTATGTCATTTCATTCAGCATCAAATGCCGTAATCAACATTCCGACTTGGGTTCAGGCAGCATGATGATCACATATGTGTCAAACCAAGTTAATGTGATGACCCATTATAATCCATCTTTACTTCTCTTCCAGCTAAACTGAAACTGTACGAGGTTCTCCCTCATTCTAGATGCAGTGAAATGATAGGTCCTGACAGTATGTGTCTGGGAACTCAGCCACACCAAATACACAAGGTATTTCCTGATATGTGAGCTAATATTTCCTCATAGTCAGATGTACAACACATGTATCATATTGACTAGCTGGAAACTAGACTGAAGACTAGACTAACTGACTAGTAAGGTAATCATATCATATCATTCTGCCTACCAATTAACATCTAAATAAACAGCGCCATAAAGAATACTGTTAGTGAATGAGTGTTTGAGAATTAAATCGCAAATACAGAGAATGGTCCATGTTGTAAATTAGTGCATGTCACATGTTGACATCATATAATAACTCAATAGTTGATATGTAGATGGTGGAACTGCACTCATCCCTTCGCTATGGAATCCCAGGGTGCTACCGGATCAGTCCCAGTACCAAAGAGACCATGTGTAACGTATAATAGTAGAAAATAATCCAGGCACTCCAAATTGTTCCAAAACAATGGGCAACTTTTATTGGACCCAAGAACCACACAACGTTTTGACCCCTTAGCTTGACAAAGGCCCTAAGGGGTCGAAACGTTGTGTGGTTCTTGGGTCCAATAAAAGTTGCCCATTGTTTTGGAACAATTTGGAGTGCCTGGATTATTTTCTACTATCATATAATAACTCAACACATGCTAGTTTAAATATACTTGATAAGTAGTTGTATTTTCTCTTTTATCTGTGCCCTGATTCATTTTGATTCTGCCTTCTAAAAAAAAAATATTTTTTGTGGGTCCATAACTCTAGAATTGGTGGGGATTTGTAGAGTTTTGTGCAGGATTTTAGGATTTTTGTTTTCCTTATATACAACATCAGACATGAGTCCTGGCACCTCCATACTAGCAAAAAAAGAAGCACAAATTAAATTGCATTAATATTAAAACGTAAAAAGGATCAATGGTAAGTCCTAATCTAAAAATACTTAAATCTCTCTTTACTGCGCATTCAGACATATCTAATAACTAAACCGTTACGTGTATTTGAGTTTCTACAATATACCATTTACCTGCAATGATCATTCGTGTAAACAACAAGAAATAAAACATATTAAAATGTGTACTCTGCATTTTGGCAGCTATGATGACAATATCAAGAACCCACTAACTAAATAAATTACATTTGTATGATGCCAGCAAAATGTTAATTAGATGTGAGAAAATATCCCTTGTAATTGGAGAAACACAAAAGTAAGTTTTATAATCCCACAGCCACACTGAAATATCTTGATGCAACAATACAATATGAAGCTTATCTAGGTCATTCTGGGGAGACCTCAATTTATATGTAGTTGGGGATTTTATGACCTAAACTCAACCTGAGCAAATCAAAATCTGATATAACAGATTATATAGTCATAGAGCATGACTGTGGGAAATTGATTTGTAACAAACACTGAAATATAGTGATGTGTTAGTCACTTGAGATGTAATGACCAGAGCTTAATTACATATCAATTGACCACTCTTTATGTGTAAACTGCTTTTTCAGATCAGGATGAATTAATGTTAATGGTGTATTCAGTTGAGATAATAGGAACTTTGAAAACAGGAAATCTTGGGAAACAAATATGTATTCCTGACCCCATAGTGCTAAAACCACCATCTAGCCCTCCCCTCCCTTGACCCCCACACTTGCACCCCCAAAATATAGTAAAATTTTACTTTAATTCAAGTCTGCAGGTGTTGGCACTCGCCTTAGCTGCCTGCTTGGCTGACATCATCAGAAGTGATTCTCTGAGCCAATCACAATGCTTTCCCATAGGACTGGCTGAGACTATGATGGAGGCAGGTCAGGGGCAGAGCCAGCACAAGCCAAATACAGCCCTGGCCAACCAGCATCTCCTCATAGAGATGTATTGAATCAATGCATCTCTATGAGGAAAGTACAGTGTATCCATGCAGATACACCTCTAGTCGCCATCTGAGGAGTGGCCAGTGGAGGTATCCCTAGGCTGTAATGTAAACACTGCATTTTCTCTGGAAATACAGTGTTTACTGCAAAAAAGCCTGCAGGGAATGATTGTACTCACCAGAACATATACAATAAGCTGTAGTTGTTCTGGTGACTATAGAGTCCCTTTAATTCTCCTATGACCACTCACGTGGCCCGCCACCTAACAGCTTAATGGATTCAAGTATATGAATCTGGGCACACCCAATGGTTTTTTTAAGTAGGCAGTCTTCTTTTTTACTGTACTCAGTACCATTGATGTGCCCAGATTCATGATGAGAGAGAAACCACCCACACCGCTACCCAAAAAGAGATGAGGTAAGTACCATGGACGCGTTTCGCACCCTCCTGTTGCTTTCTCAACATCTCTTTTTAAGTAGCGGTGTGGATGGTTTCTCTCATCTGGCAGCAGCAGGTATTGCTATCATTTTGACACTTTTTCATCTTATCCAATATTCCTATTTTTTACAAATCTGTTTCATTTTTGCCTGGATACTTGGAGCATGATTAACATTTTTAATTCATTGCATGTTGTTTGCATACTACCATGCCGGCCTTGATATTCATCATTTGTGAGGACTGCCATATTGAATTTTTTAAACTAATTATCAATAAATGAGAATTTTTGCAACATATTCATTCCCTCATTTATTCGCAAAATCTATTTTTTTCTGTGGATTACAGGGGTTTATGCCTGAGTGCAAACCATATTTTTATTCTATGAAGTAATGTACTTATTACTATTGGATCTACTTGGAAACTTGCCCGCCTAGATTGGAGCACTAACCTCTTAGCTGTGATGCATAAAGGATGCTGCCTGCTTGCAGTGCACGTCTATTTATAAAATAAAAGTGCCAAACCATCACTTCCGGTCACGTGGGAACTACGTCACTCAGGATACCCTATTGTTGTACTTTTTGGGGTCACAGAAGTCACAGGAATCAATCAGTTTAAAAGTGTATATATATGTATTAAGGCAATTTGCCTGCATTTGTGGGAGGTGCTGGTTTGCTACCCCTAGCCTACTTAAGGCACTCCCCTTGCCTGGCTCCTTACCGTTCGAGGTCAGCGTTGAATGAGGATCCACTTCTGGGTTCTCTCAGACGCCATCTTGGTTTCAGTATCCAGGAGGTTTCACCACGTTAAGCTGTGTCCAGGAATCCTGTTCAGGCCTTTCTGCCCGTCCAGCTTCTTCTGACTCCGGTCTCCGTCGTAGATCGCGTCCCAGGGACTCCTAAACCGTAAGTCAGACCTTCCTGTCACGCCAGGACCGGTTCCCACGGCGTACGGTACAGCACGGGTCCTCGCTTTATGGCTTTTTCCCTGGTTATGACACGAATGTTTCAAGCCATTCACGGGCTTTTTCATTCGTACGGTCATTCGGCTGAACATATTTAATCGTTCAATAGTCATTTCGCATATCCTATTTCATGTTATTGAAACGAATTATCATTCAGTTGTTTTGCCGTTCGGCAAATTTTTACATACGCTCATACACGCTTTTGGTTCGCATAAGTCATACGGTTAAACTATTCTAACTTCCCCTCACATTTGCTTTCGGCTTTTCTGTGTGTTCACGTATAATCCTTTCATGAATTATATTCACCATTTCATGTGTATATAACGTTCGGTTAAAGAATTGCTTGCTTAAATAGATTATTTTGATTACTTTTAAATATTGTCAGTATTGTATTACGTCCACAAATCAAGTCCACTTCTCTGTATATACCATTTGACTCCCATGCTTTCAGGGGTCTGCATTACTTATCTATTTATACAAATGGACTCAGCCTATGTTACAAGCCTCACTTCTGGGTTATTAATACAACACATACAAAGGATATAGGTTCATTTAAGCAATAATTCTCGGGTTGATACGTCTTTTCTATACAAATATATCATATAGATATACATCACTTTACATAATTTTAAATCATTTTGGGGTATCCCTGCCTTTGGTTATTCTGCTACATATCATACATAACGCTGTGTTAATTAGGCCATGACCTCATCCATGTCCCTTTCTATAAAACCAGTTACATTTCGGTACAGATCATTGAACTCCCACGCCAGGAGTTTTATAACTATCCATTTCATTTCAATTCACTCAGCCTATATTACAGGCCTCATTTCTCTGTCATGACGATGACACATAAGGCTGAAATCCTTTTGCATGCATACTCGGGTTGAATCACACGTACTGATCCAACCAATCATACGTCCCCTGCACAGTCATATACATATGTATATAACCTACGTTTCATGTTTTCCTTTACACACCATTATCACGTAACACATAGATTGTTTGTACATAGGCCACGGCCTCCCTCAGATGTCTTATTCAAGCATGCAAACATTTCTGAGCCACTCATAGCTATTCCCATGGTATCAACATAATTTTTATACATTGCTGCTACAGACTATAAGTCTGTTTCTTTTCACACTCCACACTCATCATACTACTCTCTTTTACCCATTTTTAGGCTGTCAAGCTTATATAATTGCTCCACACGGTTTATTCCTGTGATTTGTCATACTACCAGGTACGTACACCTGCTCATATGGTATTCTACCATACATTTAATTTCATCCCCCTAGTTTAGAGTACTGGCAATAGGGTCACAGGATTCCCAATAGGTATTTACCCCGTCTTGGCTGTCGCCATCAGTTAGTGGTCCCGCGAGGCCAACACCCCGCCTCAAACGTTTCGGAGGCAAACACCCATCGGGCCACACGTTAGCTAGCCGCCTCGCATGTTGCAAAGAGAGGGCCTCACCTGTCACTCCCTTCCCCTGTTTTCTGTCATACAGTCACCGAGAGGCCTAAAACTCCTGCCACTACGTCAAGTGGCCTCAATAACCCCTCGCGCCAACGCATAGATAGAGCCTCTCAAGCCGCTTGGCAATTAGCAGGGCCTCACCTGTCACCAAACAAGTATAATACTTTCGCCATCCGGCCTAGCTAGCCTGCCAGTACAATTTGGTGGTTCTATATACTAATTATTGTTTTATTTATAGTATGTCTCAGGAAGGGGTAGAGGATTTCTCCCTGCCTAGCACCCCGGCTAGAGCTGTCACTCCCACACAAGGAGGAGAGCTAGCTAGTCCAGCATCAATTAGATCCTGGACAATCCCGCGCATAACCACGGAATTAAGGAGACGACAAATCCCCTACCCCGCTACAGCAAGGAAGGCAGAACTTTTCAAACTGCTACACACATCAACTAATAACATGGAAGCCGGGGAAGGATCTAGCCAGTCCAACCCAGGGGACATACATGCCATGTTATCCTCACTCATGGCATCCATGGGCAAGGTCAACTCCAGGCTGGAGAAACTTGAGTCGGTCACCACGGCCCTCACTCTAGCAGGGCCACCCGCGGCTGCGGTACAAACACCAGCCTTGCCATTAGTCGCTCCAGCCAGCACCCTGGATGACCAGGAAGTTAGCCCGGCCCACATGATACCTGAGCATATCAAAAGGGATATCCTGGAAGGTAAAGACGTCAACCTGGCTTCCCTGTTGATTGCCTCCCAGGACATTGTGGAACATAAGACGTATGCTTATGATGATGTTTCTGTTATTGTCAGATCTAGGGATGCCCGCCTGAACAGGAAACTGACTATCCCTGAATTTGTACTAGCGTTTGGTATTTACAGGGATGTCATCTGTGCGGTTTATCCCAACAGAAGAGAGGAGTTTGATCTCTATATGCACAAGCTGGTAGACCTGGGCAACAAATATGGTGGTTCAGCATTCTATGACTACCATAGGTCTTTTTCTGCAAAAGTGGCTGGAGCCTTCTCCCAGTACGGTACACGATCCAACTGGGGAAGGATTGATACCGTCTTATTTTGCAGACACTTTGCAGGTCTAAGAACACCAGCTTGTGCATACTGCTCCTCCACAGCCCATACTACTAATTTTTGTCCCAACACGGCAGACGGACATGCCTCCACACAAGGAACTAGTTCCTCTGGGGATCCAGGGAAACTATCCAAAGACAAATTGGGACGCCCAATCAAGTTTCTGGGCAAGTCCCAGATATGTAATAATTTCAATGTTGGGTCTTGTAATTACAGTGGATGTAGACTATTGCATGTCTGTTCAAAATGTTTTAGGGCACATGCAAAGACCATGTGTCCAAATAAAATGTATTCCAAGCCTTACCTTACGTCCATTAATATGCCAGTATTCACAGCATTGATGTCTCAGCACCCATCTAGACACCTGGTAGATTTTCTTATTTCTGGTTTAACAGAAGGCTTCCACACAGGTATCCTACACATACCAGCTGGAACTCTGGAATGCCCTAACCTACAATCCGCCCAACACAACCCTACAGTGGTTGACACCCTCATAGACCAAGAAGTGGATGAGGGCTTTGTATTGGGGCCTTTTAGAACTCCTCCATTCACAGAATGGCGCACCAACCCTATTGGTATTGTCACAGGGAAATCTTCCCAAAAACAGAGACTCATCATTGACTTATCGGCTCCCCACTCATCGGCCAACCCCAGTCTTAATTCCCTCATACCCTCTGAGGAATTCTCTCTGCAATACACCACCATAGATCACGCCATTACAGCTATCATACAAGCAGGGGTTGGAGCCTGGCTCAGTAAGACCGACATTACTAACGCCTTCAAATTACTCCCTATCCACCCCACACTGTGGCACCTGCATGGCATCAAGTGGTCCGAGAACTACTATTTTTTCTCCCGGTTAACTTTTGGGTCCAAAAGTAGCCCAGCTATTTTCGACACATTTGCCGAAGCACTATGCTGGTTACTATTGAACATAGCCGGATGCCCTACAGTATTACATTACTTGGACGATTTCCTACTGGTCGAGGAGAATACTGCACCTCCCACTAGCCTCAAAGCTACCACTAAGCTGTTTGAGCAACTAGGTGTACCCATCTCCCCAAAGAAAACAGAAGGGCCAGACACGGTTATCACTTTTCTGGGTATCCAATTAGACTCTGCCACAATGCAAGCAAGCCTACCATACGATAAGATAGAGAATATTCTCACTTACATAAACAACTACCTACAGCTCGGCACTTGCAACCACAAAGAGCTACAGTCCCTGCTGGGGTCACTAAATTTTGCGATGCGCATCATACCTCAAGGCCGCTCCTTTATTTCACGACTATTGCATCTTTTCCCACTTTTTCTACATGACACGCACAGGTTGTCCTTAGATGCCCAAGCTACGGCAGATCTAAACATGTGGAAGAGATTTTTAACCACTTGGAATGGTAAAAGTATGTTCCTCCCTCAATTGACTGAATCATCTCCTACCATTTGGTCAGATGCGGCATCTACCACTGGTTTTGCAGCAATTTTTGGGAACGAATGGCTTTGGGGCAGCTGGCCTTCAGCAGTTCTGGATTTGGAAGGTTTTTCCACTACCTCAGCTCTTTTTGAGATCTACCCCATAGTGGCGGCTGCCGTAGCGTGGGGTCATTTATGGGCTAATACGCCAGTGCGTTGTTACTCAGACAACCAGGCAACCTGTCACATCATCAACAAAGGTCGTTCCAAATCTCTTACGATCATGAGATTTCTGAGGAAACTCACTTGGTTGGCAGCTTGTCATAATTTCTTCCTATGTTGTTTCCATGTGCCAGGTGTATATAACACAGCTGCTGACAATTTGTCTCGCTTTAAATTTCAGGAGTTTCATCAAGCACTCCCGTCAGCAGCACCCACAGCCACCATCACTCCAACATTTCAACAACTCATACTGGACTAGACGTCATCATGCAGCATAGCAGGACATTGTCCCAGTTGGCACTTTCAAACAATACAAACAAAACATACAGCAGGGCTTTCACACTATTCAAACGATTCCTTCTGGAACATAACATCATACAACCGTTTGTTATGACATCTTTTTTGGGGTTTGCTTCCTTTTGCCACCTTAAACTCAAAATGTCATACAACACCATCAAACTCTATCTCACTGGCATTCAACACCACATGCTCATCTTACACCCAAATAACAACAGTTTCATGGCCTCTCACCAAATTAAGACCATACTCAGAGGTATTCAAAAATCAGAACCCACACATTTGGCCCAGAGGCTACCCATAGATAACCATATCTTCAAAGCATTATCTAACCTACTCGACCTAAAACCGTTTGACACTAATACGAATTCTATCATCAAAACAGCAATATACATCGCTTTCTATGGATTTCTACGACCCAGAGAATTCACTACGACCTCCACGACCCAAACCACTCCATTCCTCCTCTATTCCCACTTGACAAAACATATGGATCATTACATCCTGTCTTTACCTCACTCCAAAACCAGCCAGCACATACCTGTAAACATTCCGTACTATCCCACGCACAACAGATGGTGTCCCGTCAAGGTTCTTGATGCCTACATACAGCACCATCACTTACTGCCCTCGCAACCGTTATTACAACTACAAGGTGCAGTACTCACCACTACAACCTTCATGACCTACGTCAGGTCCTTGCTCACACAACTGGGCCTCAACGCAAACAATTACTCAGGACACTCCTTTCGTATAGGAGCCGCGTCCACAGCCTCCAGTGTCAACATCCCAACTCATGTTATCAAAACACTGGGGCGCTGGAAGTCATCCGCTTACTCACGGTACATACCGAACCCAGTACAAGAATTAAGGGATGCTTTCATAAACATGTCTGGTTGATAAATGTATATGTATTGGTTGTCTGTTAATAAATTTGATTACTTAATTTTTGCCCTCTTCTTTCTCAGGCCTACCTCATCGTCGGTTTCGGCACACCACAACCGACTTGCTCCTTTTATCATCCTACGCTTATTCATGGTATTTCACACTGTACTATCTTAAGCACCTAACACAAGTATTAAGGCAATTTGCCTGCATTTGTGGGAGGTGCTGGTTTGCTACCCCTAGCCTACTTAAGGCACTCCCCTTGCCTGGCTCCTTACCGTTCGAGGTCAGCGTTGAATGACCCTCCCACCACACCACTTTTAACATTTATTTCCTTTCTATTTCTTTTCCTGGGTGGGCCCTCTTCTTTCTCAGGCCTACCTCATCGTCGGTTTCGGCACACCACAACCGACTTGCTCCTTTTATCATCCTACGCTTATTCATGGTATTTCACACTGTACTATCTTAAGCACCTAACACAAATATATATATATATATATATATATATATATATATATATACATTTAAAGGCACAGTACACCTTTTTCATTGCTTTATCATGGTTTATGTTCTGCTAACCAATTAGTGCATTATTAATATTATTCATAGCATTTCTGGTTTGGCCTTGCCTTGTCTTTTGGATTCTGAGTTCCTCTATGACTCTGACCTGGCTAGCTTTACATTTATTTAATATGCTGTGACCCTGATCTAGCTAGTACCTCTGATTATAGGCTTATCTGTTTTCCTGACCTTTGCTTGTTTATTAACCATGATTTCTCTTTTATAAACATTTAGCTTAGCCATTCTAAGGTAATTGAATACATTCATTCCATCTGTTCTGTTTTCCTAAGTTCTGCATATTAGGGTACACTTAGTGTGACAATAAGATCCATTTGCAACATAAACTAGTGTTTTCAATGTCAATAAGAGTGTAACCGAGTAAACTTGCAAAAGCCAGACACAGAGAGATGGATGCAGGTTTCCAGGAATTAAGAAGGTCTTTATTAACATACCGATAGGGCCTCAGATGAACTAACGTTCTAAAACAGGTCTGAGGGACAAACACATGGAGTACATGCTTTTTATAGAACTATAACTCCTCCCATTACTAGCTCCACCCGCACATACCCTTAACCAATCAGTGAACAGGATTTGGATTTCATCATATGGGCAGGCCACATGGCTCATCCGAAACAAAGGAGAAAGGAGTTTAATTTTAGTTCCTGCATTCCTGCACATGCTCAGTACATTGATGACAGTATCTTAGCTACGTGTAACTAACTAACTAACTGATACAACATACACAGATGCCACGTGGAAATCTCGGCCTACTAAATTTACATTTCACCGAAATTCCATCACATTTCCCCCTTTGATGCCTCTGATACAAAATTATTCCAGATGCATCACCAATCATAGTTTACCAACAACTCTCAAGTAGCCATTGGACCAGAGCAGACCTTGTAAGTATCTTAGCATCATCACAAACTCCTTCAGCATTCCTCATCCTGAATATTTTCTCTTTGGGCTAGGGATTCATATCTATAGCCAGCCATTACACGAGCAGCTGTCTTTCTTTCTATAGTACTCTCTATGATACTATGTATAGATCTGACCACTAATGAAATTAGGAAGAGCAGAAAGAGACATAAGAATATAATAAATACTACTCCTCCTACTAACGCCTTAATCCCTCCAAGCTGCTCATACCAACTTCCAAACCAACTACTAGGATTATACCCATTCCAGACCTGAGTAGGTACATGCGTCAGTTTAACCATGTGGCTTGTAAGTTCAGCCACTGCCCGCCCTTCATCATCTATGTGCAAACAACAGTTGCTGAGATTAAACTTTCCGCATACACCTCCCTCTACTGCTAATAGGTAGTCCAGAGCTAATCTATTTTGATAGATGGCTGATCTCATCCGAGTATTTTGCTTAGCTAGAAGATTAAGTGCTTGAGCTGTTTCATTAGTGATAATCTCAACCACCGCCTGTAGTCTTATAATACAGTTGAGCATATATATTGGGGTCCTATATCCATAGGTACCATCTTCTGCCCAAGTAGCAGGTCCATAATAATTAATAATGCGTTATGGAGGCCACTCATCATTTTCCCAGCTACCTATATTAAAGGATGCTCGCTTCTTTTTATGATTTACATCATAAACCTTAACTCCCAAGGTCTCTCCTGTCTCAATTAGCAACAGGAAGAAGGATGGTTTGAGCATACCTAATACACATGCCCCTTCCCAATCTTAGGGTAACTCTGAATATGCCTTCTTACCACAGATCCAATATAAATTCGCTGGGGCTTTCCAATTGGATGTAGCAAATAAGTCAAACCATACCTCTTTTAAATGGGTGTAATTGGCAAACGGATTAGTAGGCTCTGAGACATTTGAAGCTGACCACCAAGTAGTACCTTTAGTATCGGCATTATAGGCTTTCTGTCCTAGACATATTAACTCGCCAACAGATGTGGTATACAATGGCCCTTTCCTGGCTAAACATAAATGACCTATAATGGAGGTTTTCAACCGCCACTCTGATTTACCTCTAGTACTCACTTGATGAGAACGTATTTGTTGTTCATCTGTCTCAGAACCAGGGTACCATACTTCCTTTGCCTCCCATGGCCACTGGTCTCCCATATTAGTACCTCCACATACAAAGCAATTAGTTACATTAAGACTACCCGCAATACTCTCAGCCAAATCAATAAATAGGTTCTTAACATTATGGGGGATTTTATCCTCAACACTCATCTCCTCATAGAAGGAATGAAAAACCTGATGAGTTTGAGTTGCTATCGTCTCAGTTTCAAGTCCTACATATATTATGGTCCCTGGATCTACTCCTGTGCCATATATTTGGAACCCAAATAGATTTCCAAACTTAAAATAAAATGTTGTGTATTAGAGATGGTCATATGGACAGGATTACATTCCATAGACTTACAGTGTGGTGTAGTGGGCAACCTTTGGATAATCATATCTTGATCCACTGTTTTTCCACAGGTCGCCCACCCTACACAAGACCAATATGGACAAAAATTTAAATCCCTACTTGGGCAATCAGGATCAGTAGATCTCTTACTGGGACATAAATATTTATCATTAAACCCATAAATTCGTTCCCATTTAAGATTACCACATACATTCCAAGGTTTTCCACTACCAGAGATCGCCTTGCATCAAATAGTAGAATGCCCATAGAATGTATGGTATTTATCACAGTCCTATTTATCAAGATCCCCTGGGAGTTACTGTTCCGAATTACCAACCAAATTGTACGGGGTTGGAATTGGGGATCAAAACATTTAGGCTCTCCTGATATTGGTTTGCACACACTGTAATCTATATCTAAATATCTACACTTAGATACAGATCCCCCACACTCTTACTGTAATCCATATCTAAATAGCTACACTTAGATACAGATCCCCCACACTCATACTGTGAGTGCCAAATGAGAGTTTGGGATATTTGGTTACCTGTTTTTGTAGTCTTAATGCAGCTAACACAACTCTGTATGTCCTCACCTTTACCTTCCTGAAAAATCACAAAAATGCCTAAACACATAATACAACATATTATTTCAGAAGTCCTCATTTCTACTCTTCGAACGTGCGACGGCACCTAAGCTTCCCAATTGTGAGGGCTGCAAGGATTGTCGTTCTTTTGATCCTCACTTTTCTTCACAGAGGTTCCTTCGAGACACTCTGGCTATGACACGTAGGTAGGTGGTCAGGCTTTATTATGGCCGTCAAAACACCTAATTGCTGATATCTGTTGTTACATTCAACTAAGATGTCCCAATATCTCCTCGTATTATTTTTCACTCCGACTGAGCTACCCGCTTTAACCGAATCTTGCAAGGATTTTCAGAATCTGGAATAGCTTGCCAAGAATCTGCCGTTGGTTTAACCCTAGAATGATGAATCCACTGAGTCACTTCTGCCACCTTTACAGCTGTTGGAGTAGATAAAAGAACAACATAAGGACCCCTCCACTTTGGACCTAATGGAACAATATTCCATTCTTTTATCCACACTTGATCTCCCAGTTGATAGGAATGAACAGGTGGATATATGTTCACAGGTAACCTATCTTGCACCCATTTCTGTACTTCCTCCATAGTTTTACCCAACTCTACAACCTGCTGCCGAGTAATTCCTTCACCCAACTGATTCAAGTCCCCCCTTAGATTACTGAGTATGGGAGGTGGACGCCCATACACAATTTCAAAGGGAGACAGACCCATTCTTCTGGTAGGAGTACTACGTAACCGCAACAGAGCTATTGGCAAAAGGACATTCCACTTGAGCTGAGTTTCCTGACACATTTTAGCCAATTGGGTTTTTATTGTTCTGTTCATCCTTTCCACCTTTCCAGAACTCTGAGGTCTATATGCTGTATGAAGTTTCCACTCAATACCAAGCACATGAGTCAATTGTTGTAAACACTGATGGATAAAGGCTGGACCATTGTCTGATCCGATAGAACACGTAAGTCCATATCTGGGTATAACTTCTCGCAACAGAAAGCGTACAACTTCTCCTGCCTTTTCTGTACGAGTTGGACAAGCTTCTACCCAACCTGAGTAGGTACACACAGCTACCAACAAGTGACGATATACCCCAGATTTAGGCATTACAGTGTAGTCTATTTGCAAATCTGACATTGGGAGTCCTCCCATATATTGAACTCCAGGGGGTTTGACAGGGCCTTGTCTTGCATTGTTTCGAGCACACAAAACACATCTTCGAACAATAGCTTGAGTAAGATTGGATAATCTTGGTATGTAGAAATGTTTCCTGAGAGATTCTTCCATACTATCTCTACTATTCTTCCATACCATTATGGAAGTCCTGAACAATCTCTATAGCCAGAGATTTCGGAATAACTATTCTTCCATCTTCTAACTGATACCAATTATTCTCCAAGTATTTCCCAGCTTCAGTCTTCAACCACTCCATCTCTTGGGTTGTATATATCGGAGTCCATTGAGACAGAGGTGCGGGCACAAGGGCAGCAACATACCCCACATATTCCTCTTGCCCGGATTCAGCGGCATGTTTTGCTGCACTATTGGCCATGCGATTTCCTTTTACTACATCACTATCACGTTTCAAATGTGCCCTGCAATGTTTAATACCGACTTCTTTCAGTTCCCATACCGCCTATAACAGTTGGAGTATTTCTGCTGCATACTTGATTCCTTTCCCTTCTGAATTCAACAATCCCCTTTCTTTATACAATGCTCCATGGGCATGGGTGGTTTGAAAAGTGTATTTTGAATCTGTGTAAATATTCACTCTCAACCCTACAGCTAATTGCAAGGCCCTTGTTAATGCAATCAGTTCCGCCTTCTGTGCTGATGTCCCTTTCGACAGTGGCCGTGCTTCTATCACCTTCTCTATAGTTGTTACCTCATACCCTGCATAACGTATACCTTCTTTCACACAACTACTACTATCTGTATAATACTGTATGTCCGGATTCTGGTTGGAGAAATCATGAAGATCAGGCCTGCTTGAAAACACTTCATCCATTATCTCCAAACAATCATGTTGACTTTCAGTAGTCTGGGGCACAAGGGTAGCTGGATTCAAATTATTGACAGTTTCGAGGTGTACTCTTGGATTTTCACATAACATTGCTTGATATTTGGTCATTCGACTGTTGCAAAACCAATGATTTCATTTGTAATTCAATAGGGTCTGTACTGCATGGGGTACTCGCACATAGAGTTCCTGACCCAATGTGAGCTTGTCAGCTTCTGCTACTAACAGGGCAGCGGCGGCCACTGCTCGCAGACAAGGTGGAAGACCACTGGCCACTGCATCCAACTGTTTGGACATATAAGCTACAGGTCTTTGCCATGATCCCAAATACTGAGTTAATACTGCCATAGCCATTCTTCTTTGCTCATGTACGTACAGATAGAAAGGACGCATGTAATCTGGTAGACCTACGGCTGGGGCACTCATAACTGCTTTCTTAACATCCTCAAATGCCTTCTGTTGTTCAGAGGTCCATAAAAAGGGGTCATATTCTGTGCCTTTCACAGCTTCATATAAAGGTTTCGCCAGTATCACATAATTAGGAATCCATATCCTACAGAATCCTACTGTTCCTAAGAATTCTCACACTTTTCTTCTATTCTTAGGTATAGATATCCGACACACTGCTTCTTTTTTTTCAGGTCCCATTATTCTTTGACCTTCGGAAATATGGAATCAAAAATATTTAACAGTTGACCAGCACAACTGCGCTTTCTTCCTTGATACCTTGTATCCTGCTCTCTACAGAATGTGAAGCAAATCATAAGTTGCTTGTTGGCAAATCTCTTTAGTAACAGCTGCTATCAAAAGATCATCCACGTATTGAAGCAATACACATTCTTCTGGGATAGACTTGAAATCTTGCAAATCCTGACTTAATGCAGATCCAAATAGGGTAGGTGAAATCATGAACCCTTGAGGTAGTCTGGTCCAGGTCATCTGACGCTTTGAACCTGTAACAGCATCTTCCCATTGGAAAGCAAAGATACACTGACTCTCGGCAGCAATCCGAAGGCAAAAGAAAGCATCCTTAAGGTCTAGAACTGTGAAGTAGGTTGCCCCACCTGGTATCAAAGCAAGCAGATTATAATGGTTGGGTACAACTGGGTGTATATTGACTACTGCATCATTAACTGCTCTCAAATCTTGTACAGGACGATATTCATCTGATCCTGGTTTCTGAACAGGTAATAATGGAGTGTTCCAGGGGGAAGTACAGAATTTTAGGATGCCATACCTTATAAACTTATCCAAGTAGGTCTGTATGTTTTTCTTAGCCTTTTGAGGTATATGATACTGACGTAGGCTCACAGGATAGGCCCCAAGCTTTAGTTCAATATGTATAGGTGAAATATTACGAGCAAGCCCAGCTGGATTACTCTCTGCCCATACTCCTGGAATGTCAAATAAAGGTTCATCACTCTTAGAGTTTAAACTTGTCATTATGGAGTAGAAGCACCATTCTTCTTC
>OW240912.1:106150128-106224115 GCA_933207985.1 Pelobates cultripes | reverse complement strand
GTAGCCCATTCCAGCCTTGTGTAGGCCTACAGTCTTGTCCCTGACATCCTTGGACAGCTCTTTGGTCTTGGCGAGAGTTTGAAATCTGATTGATTGCTTCTGTGGACAGGTGTCCCTTTAAGAGAGTACTCCTAATCTCAGCTCGTTACCTGTATAAAAGACACCTGGTATCCAGAAATCTTGCTGATTGATAGTGGATCAAATACTTATTTCACTCATTGACATGCAAATCAATTTATAACTTTTTTTGACGTGTTTTTCTGGATTTTTTTTTTGTTATTCTGCCTCTCACTGTTTAAATACACCTACTATTAAAATTATAGACGGATCATTTCTTTGTCAGTGGACAAACGTTCAAAATCAGCAGTGGATCAAATACTTTTTTCCCCTAACTATATAGTGGTGTATATTTTAGCAATGCATATTTTAGTGTAAAACATTCTACAATAAGACTCATGATAACGGACATGCGTGTTCTTTTTGTGTAGTGATGAGATTATATGACAATGATTACTTATATGGCATAGGCAATATAAGTTTTAAATATATATGTATTAAGGCAATTTGCCTGGATTTGTGGGAGGTGCTGGTTTACTACCCCTAGCCTACTTAAGGCACTCCCCTTACCTTGCTCCTTACCGTTCGAGGTCAGCGTTGAATGAGGATCCACTTCCGGGTTCTCTCAGACGCCATCTTGGGTTCAGTATCCACAAGGTTTTCACCACGTTAGCTGTGTCCAGGAATCCTGTTCAGGCATTTCCGCCCGTCCAGCTTCTTCTGACTCCGGTCTTCATCGTAGATCGCGTCCCAGGGACTCCTAAACCGTAAGTCAGACCTACCTGTCATGCCAGGACCGGTTCCCATGGCGTACGGTACAGCATGGGTCCTCGCTTTATGGTTTTTTCCCTGGTTATGACACGAATGTTTCAAGCCATTCGCGCGCCATTTCATTCGTACGGTCATTCGGCTGAACAATTTAATCGTTCAATAGTCATTTCGCATATCCTATTTCATGTTATATTGAAACGAATTATCATTCGGTTGTTTTGCCGTTCGACAATTTTCACATACGCTCAAACACGCTTTCGGTTCACATAATGTCATACGGTTAAACTATTCTAACTTCTGTGTTTCCCTCACATTTGCTTTTGCTTTATTTCTATTTATTACGTATAATCCTTTCATGCATTATATTCACCATTTCATGTGTATATAATGTTCGGTTAAGAATTGCTTGTTTAAATAGTTTATTTCTATTACTTTCAAATATTGTCAGTATTGTATTACGTCCACAAATCAAGTCCAATTATCTGTATAGACTCCCACGCTTTCAGGGGTCTGCATTACTTATCTATTCATACAAATGGACTCAGCCTATGTTACAGGCCTCACTTCTGTGTTATTACTACAACACATACAAAGGATACAGGTTCATTTAAGCAATAATTCTCGGGTTGATACGTCTTTTCAATACAAATATATCATATAGATATACATCACTTTACATCATTTTGGGTACCCCTGCCTTTGGTTATTCTGCTATATATCATACGTAATGCTGTGTAAAATAGGCCATGACCTCATACATGTCCCTTTCTATAAAACCAACTACATTTCTGTACAGATCATTGAACTCCCACGCCAGGAGTTTTATAATTATCCATTTCATTTCAATTCACTCAGCCTATATTACAGGCCTCATTTCTCTGTCATGACGATGACACATAAGGCTTAATTCCTTTTTCATGCATACTCGGGTTGAATCACACGTACTGATCCAACCAATCATACGTTTCCTGCACAGTCATATACATATGTATATAACCTACATTTCATGTTTTCCTTTACACACCATTATCACATAACACATAGATTGTTTGTACATAGGCCACGGCCTCCCTCAGATGTCTTATTCAAGCATGCACACATTTCTGAGCCACTCATATCTATTCCCATGGTATCAACATAATTTTAAAACATTGCTGCTACAGGCTATAAGTCTGTTTCTTTTCACACTCCACACTCATCATACTACTCTTTTACCCATTTTTAGTCTGTCAAGCTTATATATTTGCTCCACACGGTTTATTCCTGTGATTTTGTCATACTACCAGGTACGTACACCTGCTCATATGGTATTCTACCATACATTTCATTTCATCCCCCTAGTTTACAGTACTGGCAATAGGGTCACAGGATTCCCAATAGGTATTTACCCCGTCTTGGCAGTTGCCATCAGTTAGTGGTCCCGTGAGGCCAACACCCCGCCTCAAACGTTCCAGAGGCAAACACCCATCGGGCCACACGTTAGCTAGCCGCCTCTCATGTTGCATAGAGAGGGCCTCACCTGTCACTCCCTTCCCCTGTTTTCTGTCTTACAGTCACCGAGAGGCCTGAAACTCCTGCCACTACGTCGAGTGGCCTCAATAACCCCTCGAGCCAATGCATAGATAGAGCCTCTCAAGCCGCTTGGCAATTAGCAGGGCCTCACCTGTCACCAAACACGAATAATACTTTTGCCATCCAGCCTAGCTAGCCTGCCAGTACAATTTGGTGGTTCTATATACTAATTAATTGTTTTATTTATAGTATGTCTCAGGAAGGGGTAGAGGATGTCTCCCTGCCTAGCACCCCGGCTAGAGCTGTCACTCCCACACAAGGAGGAGAGCTAGCTAGTCCAGCATCAATCAGATCCTGGACGATCCCGCGCATAACCACGGAATTAAGGAGACGACAAATCCCCTACCCCGCTACAGCAAGGAAGGCAGAACTTTTCAAACTGCTACGCACATCGACTAATAACATGGATGCCGGGGAAGGGGCTATCCAGTCCAACCCAGGTGACATACATGTCATGTTATCCTCACTCATGGCATCCATGAGCAAGGTCAACTCCAGTCTGGAGAAACTTGAGTCGGTCACCACGGCCCTCACTCTAGCAGGGCCACCCGCTGCTGCGGTACAAACACCAGCCTTGCCATTAGTCGCTACAGCCAGCACCCTGGATGACCAGGAAGTTAGCCCGGCCCACATGATACCTGAGCACATCAAAAGGGATATCCTGGAAGGTAAAGACGTCAACCTGGCTTCCCTGTTGATTGCCTCCCAGGACATTGTGGAACATAAGACATATGCTTATGATGATGTATCTGTTATTGTCAGATCTAGGGATGCCCGCCTGAACAGGAAACTGACTATCCCAGAATTTGTACTAGCGTTTGGTATTTACAGGGATGTCATCTGTGCGGTTTATCCCAACAGAAGAGGAGTTTGATCTCTATATGCACAAGCTGGTAGACCTGGGCAACAAATATGGTGGTTCAGCATTCTATGACTACCATAGGTCTTTTTCTGCAAAAGTGGCTGGAGCCTTCTCCCAGTATGGAACCCGATCCAACTGGGGAAGAATTGATACCGTCTTATTTTGCAGACACTTTGCAGGTCTAAGAACACCAGCTTGTGCATACTGCTCCTCCACAGCCCATACTACTAATTTTTGTCCCAACACGGCAGACGGACATGCTTCCACACAAGGAACTAGTTCCTCTGGGGATCCAGGGAAACTATCCAAAGACAAATTGGGACGCCCAATCAAGTTTCTGGGCAAGTCCCAGATATGTAATAATTTCAATGTTGGGTCTTGTAATTACAGTGGATTTAGACTATTGCATGTCTGTTCAAAATGTTTTAGGGCACATGCAAAGACCATGTGTCCAAATAAAATGTATTCCAAGCCTTACCTTACGTCCATTAATATGCCAGTATTCACAGCATTGATGTCTCAGCACCCATCTAGACACCTGGTAGACTTTCTTATTTCTGGTTTAACAGAAGGCTTCCACACAGGTATCCTACACATACCAGCCGGAACTCTACAATCCGCCCAACACAACCCCACAGTGGTTGACACCCTCATAGCCCAAGAAGTGGATGAGGGCTTTGTATTGGGGCCTTTTAGAATTCCTACATTCATAGAATGGCGCACCAACCCTATTGGTATTGTCACAGGGAAATCTTCCAAAAAACAGAGACTTATCATTGACTTATCGGCTCCCACCTCATCGGCCAACCCCAGTCTTAATTCCCTTATACCCTCTGAGGAATTCTCTCTGCAATACACCACCATAGATCACGCCATTACAGCTATCATACAAGCAGGGGTTGGAGCCTGGCTCAGTAAGACCGACATTACTAATGCCTTCAAATTACTCCCTATCCACCCCACACTGTGGCACCTGCATGACATCAAGTGGTCTGGGAACTACTATTTTTTCTCCCGGTTAACTTTTGGGTCCAAAAGTAGCCCAGCTATTTTCGACACATTTGCTGAAGCATTATGCTGGTTACTATTGAACATAGCCGGATGCCCTACGGTATTACATTACTTGGACGATTTCCTACTGGTCGAGGAGAATACTGCACCTCCCACTAGCCTCAAAGCTACCACTAAGCTGTTTGAGCAACTAGGTGTACCCATCTCCCCAAAGAAAACAGAAGGGCCAGACACGGTTATCACTTTTCTGGGTATCCAATTAGACTCTGCCACAATGCAAGCAAGCCTACCATACGATAAGATAGAGAATATTCTCACTTACATAAACAACTACCTACAGCTCGGCACTTGCAACCGCAAAGAGCTACAGTCCCTGCTAGGGTCACTAAATTTTGCGATGCGCATCATACCTCAAGGCCGCTCCTTTATTTCACGACTATTGCATCTTTTCCCACTTTTTCTACATGACACGCACAGGTTGTCCTTAGATGCCCAAGCTACGGCAGATCTAAACATGTGGAAGAGATTTTTAACCACTTGGAATGGTAAAAGTATGTTCCTCCCTCAATTGACTGAATCATCTCCTACCATTTGGTCAGATGCGGCATCTACCACTGGTTTTGCATCAATTTTTGGGAACGAATGGCTTTGGGGCAGCTGGCCTTCAGCAGTTCAGGATTTGGAAGGTTTTTCCACTACCTCAGCTCTTTTTGAGATCTACCCCATAGTGGCGGCTGCCGTAGCGTGGGGTCATTTATGGGCTAATACGCCAGTGCGTTGTTACTCAGACAACCAGGCAACCTGTCACATCATCAACAAAGGTCGTTCCAAATCTCTTACGATCATGAGATTTCTGAGGAAACTCACTTGGTTGGCAGCTTGTCATACTTTCTTCCTATGTTGTTTCCATGTGCCAGGTGTATATAACACAGCTGCTGACAATTTGTCTCGCTTTAAATTTCAGGAGTTTCATCAAGCACTCCCGTCAGCAGCACCCACAGCCACCATCACTCCAACATTTCAACAACTCATACTGGACTAGGCGTCATCATGCAGCATAGCAGGACATTGTCCCAGTTGGCACTTTCAAACAATACAAACAAAACATACAGCAGGGCTTTCACACTATTCAAACGATTCCTTCTGGAACATAACATCATACAACCGTTTGTTATGACATCTTTTTGGGGGTTTGCTTCCTTTTGCCACCTTAAACTCAAAATGTCATACAACACCATCAAACTCTATCTCACTGGCATTCAACACCACATGCTCATCTTACACCCAAATAACAAAAGTTTCATGGCCTCTCACCAAATTAAGACCATACTCAGAGGTATTCAAAAATCAGAACCCACACATTTGGCCCAGAGGCTACCCATAGATAACCATATCTTCAAAGCATTATCTAACCTACTTGACTTAAAACCGTTTGACACTAGTACGAATTCTATCATCAAAACAGCAATATACATCGCCTTCTATCCTCCTCTATTCCCACTTGACAAAACATATGGATCATTACATCCTGTCTTTACCTCACTCCAAAACCAGCCAGCACATACCTGTAAACATTCCGTACTATCCCACGCACAACAGATGGTGTCCCGTCAAGGTTCTTGATGCCTACATACAGCACCATCACTTACTGCCCTCGCAACCGTTATTACAACTACAAGGTGCAGTACTCACCACTACAATCTTCATGACCTACGTCAGGTCCTTGCTCACACAACTGGGCCTCAACGCAAACAATTACTCAGGACACTCCTTTCGTATAGGAGCCGCGTCCACAGCCTCCAGTGTCAACATCCCAACTCATGTTATCAAAACACTGGGGCGCTGGAAGTCATCCGCTTACTCACGGTACATACCGAACCCAGTACAAGAATTAAGGGATGCTTTCATAAACATGTCTGGTTGATAAATGTATATGTATTGGTTGTCTGTTAATAAATTTGATTACTTAATTTTTGCCCTCTTCTTTCTCAGGCCTACCTCATCGTCGGTTTCGGCACACCACAACCGACTTGCTCCTTTTATCATCCTACGCTTATTCATGGTATTTCACACTGTACTATCTTAAGCACCTAACACAAGTATTAAGGCAATTTGCCTGCATTTGTGGGAGGTGCTGGTTTGCTACCCCTAGCCTACTTAAGGCACTCCCCTTACCTGGCTCCTTACCGTTCGAGGTCAGCGTTGAATGACCCTCCCACCACACCACTTTTAACATTTATTTCCTTTCTATTTCTTTTCCTGGGTGGGCCCTCTTCTTTCTCAGGCCTACCTCATCGTCGGTTTCGGCACACCACAACCGACTTGCTCCTTTTATCATCCTACGCTTATTCATGGTATTTCACACTGTACTATCTTAAGCACCTAACACAAATATATATATATATATATATATATATATATATATATATACATTTAAAGGCACAGTACACCTTTTTCATTGCTTTATCATGGTTTATGTTCTGCTAACCAATTAGTGCATTATTAATATTATTCATAGCATTTCTGGTTTGGCCTTGCCTTGTCTTTTGGATTCTGAGTTCCTCTATGACTCTGACCTGGCTAGCTTTACATTTATTTAATATGCTGTGACCCTGATCTAGCTAGTACCTCTGATTATAGGCTTATCTGTTTTCCTGACCTTTGCTTGTTTATTAACCATGATTTCTCTTTTATAAACATTTAGCTTAGCCATTCTAAGGTAATTGAATACATTCATTCCATCTGTTCTGTTTTCCTAAGTTCTGCATATTAGGGTACACTTAGTGTGACAATAAGATCCATTTGCAACATAAACTAGTGTTTTCAATGTCAATAAGAGTGTAACCGAGTAAACTTGCAAAAGCCAGACACAGAGAGATGGATGCAGGTTTCCAGGAATTAAGAAGGTCTTTATTAACATACCGATAGGGCCTCAGATGAACTAACGTTCTAAAACAGGTCTGAGGGACAAACACATGGAGTACATGCTTTTTATAGAACTATAACTCCTCCCATTACTAGCTCCACCCGCACATACCCTTAACCAATCAGTGAACAGGATTTGGATTTCATCATATGGGCAGGCCACATGGCTCATCCGAAACAAAGGAGAAAGGAGTTTAATTTTAGTTCCTGCATTCCTGCACATGCTCAGTACATTGATGACAGTATCTTAGCTACGTGTAACTAACTAACTAACTGATACAACATACACAGATGCCACGTGGAAATCTCGGCCTACTAAATTTACATTTCACCGAAATTCCATCACATTTCCCCCTTTGATGCCTCTGATACAAAATTATTCCAGATGCATCACCAATCATAGTTTACCAACAACTCTCAAGTAGCCATTGGACCAGAGCAGACCTTGTAAGTATCTTAGCATCATCACAAACTCCTTCAGCATTCCTCATCCTGAATATTTTCTCTTTGGGCTAGGGATTCATATCTATAGCCAGCCATTACACGAGCAGCTGTCTTTCTTTCTATAGTACTCTCTATGATACTATGTATAGATCTGACCACTAATGAAATTAGGAAGAGCAGAAAGAGACATAAGAATATAATAAATACTACTCCTCCTACTAACGCCTTAATCCCTCCAAGCTGCTCATACCAACTTCCAAACCAACTACTAGGATTATACCCATTCCAGACCTGAGTAGGTACATGCGTCAGTTTAACCATGTGGCTTGTAAGTTCAGCCACTGCCCGCCCTTCATCATCTATGTGCAAACAACAGTTGCTGAGATTAAACTTTCCGCATACACCTCCCTCTACTGCTAATAGGTAGTCCAGAGCTAATTTATTTTGATAGATGGCTGATCTCATCCGAGTATTTTGCTTAGCTAGAAGATTAAGTGCTTGAGCTGTTTCATTAGTGATAATCTCAACCACCGCCTGTAGTCTTATAATACAGTTGAGCATATATATTGGGGTCCTATATCCATAGGTACCATCTTCTGCCCAAGTAGCAGGTCCATAATAATTAATAATGCGTTATGGAGGCCACTCATCATTTTCCCAGCTACCTATATTAAAGGATGCTCGCTTCTTTTTATGATTTACATCATAAACCTTAACTCCCAAGGTCTCTCCTGTCTCAATTAGCAACAGGAAGAAGGATGGTTTGAGCATACCTAATACACATGCCCCTTCCCAATCTTAGGGTAACTCTGAATATGCCTTCTTACCACAGATCCAATATAAATTCGCTGGGGCTTTCCAATTGGATGTAGCAAATAAGTCAAACCATACCTCTTTTAAATGGGTGTAATTGGCAAACGGATTAGTAGGCTCTGAGACATTTGAAGCTGACCACCAAGTAGTACCTTTAGTATCGGCATTATAGGCTTTCTGTCCTAGACATATTAACTCGCCAACAGGTGTGGTATACAATGGCCCTTTCCTGGCTAAACATAAATGACCTATAATGGAGGTTTTCAACCGCCACTCTGATTTACCTCTAGTACTCACTTGATGAGAACGTATTTGTTGTTCATCTGTCTCAGAACCAGGGTACCATACTTCCTTTGCCTCCCATGGCCACTGGTCTCCCATATTAGTACCTCCACATACAAAGCAATTAGTTACATTAAGACTACCCGCAATACTCTCAGCCAAATCAATAAATAGGTTCTTAACATTATGGGGGATTTTATCCTCAACACTCATCTCCTCATAGAAGGAATGAAAAACCTGATGAGTTTGAGTTGCTATCGTCTCAGTTTCAAGTCCTACATATATTATGGTCCCTGGATCTACTCCTGTGCCATATATTTGGAACCCAAATAGATTTCCAAACTTAAAATAAAATGTTGTGTATTAGAGATGGTCATATGGACAGGATTACATTCCATAGACTTACAGTGTGGTGTAGTGGGCAACCTTTGGATAATCATATCTTGATCCACTGTTTTTCCACAGGTCGCCCACCCTACACAAGACCAATATGGACAAAAATTTAAATCCCTACTTGGGCAATCAGGATCAGTAGATCTCTTACTGGGACATAAATATTTATCATTAAACCCATAAATTAGTTCCCATTTAAGATTACCACATACATTCCAAGGTTTTCCACTACCAGAGATCGCCTTGCATCAAATAGTAGAATGCCCATAGAATGTATGGTATTTATCACAGTCCTATTTATCAAGATCCCCTGGGAGTTACTGTTCCGAATTACCAACCAAATTGTACGGGGTTGGAATTGGGGATCAAAACATTTAGGCTCTCCTGATATTGGTTTGCACACACTGTAATCTATATCTAAATATCTACACTTAGATACAGATCCCCCACACTCTTACTGTAATCCATATCTAAATAGCTACACTTAGATACAGATCCCCCACACTCATACTGTGAGTGCCAAATGAGAGTTTGGGATATTTGGTTACCTGTTTTTGTAGTCTTAATGCAGCTAACACAACTCTGTATGTCCTCACCTTTACCTTCCTGAAAAATCACAAAAATGCCTAAACACATAATACAACATATTATTTCAGAAGTCCTCATTTCTACTCTTCGAACGTGCAACGGCACCTAAGCTTCCCAATTGTGAGGGCTGCAAGGATTGTCGTTCTTTTGATCCTCACTTTTCTTCACAGAGGTTCCTTCGAGACACTCTGGCTATGACACGTAGGTAGGTGGTCAGGCTTTATTATGGCCGTCAAAACACCTAATTGCTGATATCTGTTGTTACATTCAACTAAGATGTCCCAATATCTCCTCGTATTATTTTTCACTCCGACTGAGCTACCCGCTTTAACCGAATCTTGCAAGGATTTTCAGAATCTGGAATAGCTTGCCAAGAATCTGCCGTTGGTTTAACCCTAGAATGATGAATCCACTGAGTCACTTCTGCCACCTTTACAGCTGTTGGAGTAGATAAAAGAACAACATAAGGACCCCTCCACTTTGGACCTAATGGAACAATATTCCATTCTTTTATCCACACTTGATCTCCCGGTTGATAGGAATGAACAGGTGGATATATGTTCACAGGTAACCTATCTTGCACCCATTTCTGTACTTCCTCCATAGTTTTACCCAACTCTACAACCTGCTGCCGAGTAATTCCTTCACCCAACTGATTCAAGTCCCCCCTTAGATTACTGAGTATGGGAGGTGGACGCCCATACACAATTTCAAAGGGAGACAGACCCATTCTTCTGGTAGGAGTACTACGTAACCGCAACAGAGCTATTGGCAAAAGGACATTCCACTTGAGCTGAGTTTCCTGACACATTTTAGCCAATTGGGTTTTTATTGTTCTGTTCATCCTTTCCACCTTTCCAGAACTCTGAGGTCTATATGCTGTATGAAGTTTCCACTCAATACCAAGCACATGAGTCAATTGTTGTAAACACTGATGGATAAAGGCTGGACCATTGTCTGATCCGATAGAACACGTAAGTCCATATCTGGGTATAACTTCTCGCAACAGAAAGCGTACAACTTCTCCTGCCTTTTCTGTACGAGTTGGACAAGCTTCTACCCAACCTGAGTAGGTACACACAGCTACCAACAAGTGACGATATACCCCAGATTTAGGCATTACAGTGTAGTCTATTTGCAAATCTGACATTGGGAGTCCTCCCATATATTGAACTCCAGGGGGTTTGACAGGGCCTTGTCTTGCATTGTTTCGAGCACACAAAACACATCTTCGAACAATAGCTTGAGTAAGATTGGATAATCTTGGTATGTAGAAATGTTTCCTGAGAGATTCTTCCATACTATCTCTACTATTCTTCCATACCATTATGGAAGTCCTGAACAATCTCTATAGCCAGAGATTTCGGAATAACTATTCTTCCATCTTCTAACTGATACCAATTATTCTCCAAGTATTTCCCAGCTTCAGTCTTCAACCACTCCATCTCTTGGGTTGTATATATCGGAGTCCATTGAGACAGAGGTGCGGGCACAAGGGCAGCAACATACCCCACATATTCCTCTTGCCCGGATTCAGCGGCATGTTTTGCTGCACTATTGGCCATGCGATTTCCTTTTACTACATCACTATCACGTTTCAAATGTGCCCTGCAATGTTTAATACCGACTTCTTTCAGTTCCCATACCGCCTATAACAGTTGGAGTATTTCTGCTGCATACTTGATTCCTTTCCCTTCTGAATTCAACAATCCCCTTTCTTTATACAATGCTCCATGGGCATGGGTGGTTTGAAAAGTGTATTTTGAATCTGTGTAAATATTCACTCTCAACCCTACAGCTAATTGCAAGGCCCTTGTTAATGCAATCAGTTCCGCCTTCTGTGCTGATGTCCCTTTCGACAGTGGCCGTGCTTCTATCACCTTCTCTATAGTTGTTACCTCATACCCTGCATAACGTATACCTTCTTTCACACAACTACTACTATCTGTATAATACTGTATGTCCGGATTCTGGTTGGAGAAATCATGAAGATCAGGCCTGCTTGAAAACACTTCATCCATTATCTCCAAACAATCATGTTGACTTTCAGTAGTCTGGGGCACAAGGGTAGCTGGATTCAAATTATTGACAGTTTCGAGGTGTACTCTTGGATTTTCACATAACATTGCTTGATATTTGGTCATTCGACTGTTGCAAAACCAATGATTTCATTTGTAATTCAATAGGGTCTGTACTGCATGGGGTACTCGCACATAGAGTTCCTGACCCAATGTGAGCTTGTCAGCTTCTGCTACTAACAGGGCAGCGGCGGCCACTGCTCGCAGACAAGGTGGAAGACCACTGGCCACTGCATCCAACTGTTTGGACATATAAGCTACAGGTCTTTGCCATGATCCCAAATACTGAGTTAATACTGCCATAGCCATTCTTCTTTGCTCATGTACGTACAGATAGAAAGGACGCATGTAATCTGGTAGACCTACGGCTGGGGCACTCATAACTGCTTTCTTAACATCCTCAAATGCCTTCTGTTGTTCAGAGGTCCATAAAAAGGGGTCATATTCTGTGCCTTTCACAGCTTCATATAAAGGTTTCGCCAGTATCACATAATTAGGAATCCATATCCTACAGAATCCTACTGTTCCTAAGAATTCTCACACTTTTCTTCTATTCTTAGGTATAGATATCCGACACACTGCTTCTTTTTTTTCAGGTCCCATTATTCTTTGACCTTCGGAAATATGGAATCAAAAATATTTAACAGTTGACCAGCACAACTGCGCTTTCTTCCTTGATACCTTGTATCCTGCTCTCTACAGAATGTGAAGCAAATCATAAGTTGCTTGTTGGCAAATCTCTTTAGTAACAGCTGCTATCAAAAGATCATCCACGTATTGAAGCAATACACATTCTTCTGGGATAGACTTGAAATCTTGCAAATCCTGACTTAATGCAGATCCAAATAGGGTAGGTGAAATCATGAACCCTTGAGGTAGTCTGGTCCAGGTCATCTGACGCTTTGAACCTGTAACAGCATCTTCCCATTGGAAAGCAAAGATACACTGACTCTCGGCAGCAATCCGAAGGCAAAAGAAAGCATCCTTAAGGTCTAGAACTGTGAAGTAGGTTGCCCCACCTGGTATCAAAGCAAGCAGATTATAATGGTTGGGTACAACTGGGTGTATATTGACTACTGCATCATTAACTGCTCTCAAATCTTGTACAGGACGATATTCATCTGATCCTGGTTTCTGAACAGGTAATAATGGAGTGTTCCAGGGGGAAGTACAGAATTTTAGGATGCCATACCTTATAAACTTATCCAAGTAGGTCTGTATGTTTTTCTTAGCCTTTTGAGGTATATGATACTGACGTAGGCTCACAGGATAGGCCCCAAGCTTTAGTTCAATATGTATAGGTGAAATATTACGAGCAAGCCCAGCTGGATTACTCTCTGCCCATACTCCTGGAATGTCAAATAAAGGTTCATCACTCTTAGAGTTTAAACTTGTCATTATGGAGTAGAAGCACCATTCTTCTTCCCTTGGCACCGATACCGCCATTATGCCTGGTAATCCATTAAACCTCAGAGACGTTGATCCATTGGGTAGAAAGGTAATCTGGGCTTGAAGCTACGATAATAGATCTCGTCCTAGAAGTTGAATCGGACACTCTGGCATATATAGGAACTGGTGCTTCACCAAATGGCCTCCCAGAATGCAAGTGTGACTTCTAAGAACCGGTCTAGCTGTGCTTCTCCCAGTAGCTCCTATCACAGTTATAGTTTTTCCTGAAGGCGGAGCCACCAGTTTAGTCACCACGGAATGTTCAGCACCAGTGTCAATCATGAAAGAACTTTTCATTCCCCCTACTGCTACATCGACCATAGGCTCCGCTCGGCCAAGGGGGATGGAGCCCGGTCGGTATCAATAGTCTTCCATGCTAGTGTCAGCCAGACCCACAAAATCTCTATCCTCTCGATCTCTTGGTCTCTGAGTAGGTGGATAATATCTATCTCCTTGAACACTCCCTCTACTATTTCTACCGTTCCCTCCAAAACTTCATCTTCCTCTATAACTACCACAATAACCTCCCCGTACTCTTCTCTCTCCTTGTCTATTATTTTCATAATGCTCTCTCTGTGGACACTCATTCTTCCAATGTCCTTCCTCTCTACAAAACGCACATTGATTCCTACTTAAAGGTCCCTTACTCAGCCTATTCTCGACTCCTTTATTCACTTCCCTTCCCTGTCTTTCTACACTTGTGATAGCTACCGCTAGCATATCTGCCTTCTTCCTCATTTTACGTTCTTCCTCCTGCTTTGTCTCAGTTTCCCTATTCATATACACTTTATTTGCGATCTCCATTAGCTGTGATATGGACATCCCTACAAATCCCTCTAACTTTTGCAATTTTCTTTTAATATCACCTTGGGCCTGGCTGACAAATGCTGAGTTAATCATTTGAGAATTCTCAGGGGCCTCTGGATTAAAAGGAGTATACAATCTATATGACTCCAATAATCTTTCATAAAAGGCACTAGGTGACTCATCAACCTTTTGCAACACCTCAGCCATCTTTGACATATTGATTGCCTTCTTCCCTCCTGCCTTCATGCCAGCAATAATGGCTTCCCGATAAGCCCTTAATTGGGGCATGTCAGCACCATTCACATTCCAATTTGGGTCAACATTTGGATAATGGGCTGCAGCCCATGCAGCTGGATTGGCCTGATTTTGAGTGCGGGCCGTTTCCTCAAGCGCTTTAATAGCCGCTTTATTAATCCGGGTCCTTTCCTCACAATTAAATAACGTTAATAATAATTGCTGGCAATCGGCCCAGGTGGGATTGTGTGTTTGTACAATAGAGGTAACCAAATCTGTCATGACTTGAGTTTTGTCGGTATACGAAGAGTTATGAGTCTTCCAATTAAATAGATCAGTTGTGGTTAATGGGACATAGACAAACACTGGATCTGCCCGTTGTATTTGGCCATTTTCATCAACGTGTGTTGGGCCCGGTGTAAGTCGGAGGGGCGTTTGGTAATGTCGGGGTTGACGGTTACCAGTCATCTGTCGGGTTAATATAGGACTTCGGCGAGGCTGTTTTATAGTAAGTTCTGGTCTAGAGGTAGTAAGGTAAGGAGAGTGAGGCTGGTTAATTATACCGGGCGGAAGTTCATTCAACACGATGTTGCGGGCCGGGCTGGGTAGAGCCAGACCAGGAACCAGAAGTGACGTTAATTCCGGATATAGAGAATTAGTGGAGGTAGGTACCAGAAGGGGAGGACTCAGGGCAAGTAGGCTGGGCTCTAAACTAGATGAATGAATGGGCAGGGACAATGGGAAAGGGGGAGTGGCAACACCAGCAGCACCTCCTCTAACCTTAGAAAAGGAGTAGGGGGATGGGGAGGAAAGTTCAGAATCAGAGGGAGAGTCTAAAATGGGCGGGGTTGCGGCCCTGATGGACAGGCGAGTCCTGGCCACCATGAGGCGACATTGCTCCTCGTGGCATACCTTAATCCATATAGGCAATTCTTCCACAATCTGTTTCCAACAATCAATATACGGAAACTGATCATAGAATTCAGGCCTACTAGATACAGCCGCATGCACACGTTGTACCAGAGTTAGATCAAGACTACCACGTAGAGGCCATGCGGTCACCAAGATAGGCCACTCTCTACTACATAATGTAGTCAAACGCTTTGGGGATAATTTCACCCCAAAATCACAAACTTTATATCCCTTTGCAAAGTTTTTCAACATACACGACAAGGGATCAACAATCTTTGAGTCAGACGCACCCATACTGGCAACGGAGCGTCTAATACAAAGAAACACAATACCCCAAACACACTTCCAATGATCACACTTGTTTCCCTAGTAACAGCACCACGTGGCACAGTTGCTAGGCCAAACACACACACACGAAAACACGCAGAGAATTCTCGTACATACATTGATATCATGACGTCTCACTCACAAAGATTTACCAAACACTAGATACTTATCTCTGTAACTATAAATCAAACCCTACCACTATCCACATTATAAATCAACTTTTAACTAACCGACTGTATCACATTCTAGTAACCTCATCTTTACAATCAGTGGTTATGGTACGGTTAGCAAGTGGTTATAATACAGTTTTAAAATCACAGATCAGTTAGTAACAGTTATAGTGTTACACATATAACATAAGACAACAGTTTTTAGCAATTGTTACACAATGTCAGTAGTTATAGTACATGTTAATGATTATAATACCGTGCGCTATTATACAGTATACACACAATTTACACTCCCACTAGACGGCAGAGCTCAAGCTTTCTAGCAGGACATACAATTTACCAATTCACCAACTACAGTATATTTAACAACATTTACAATAATCCCAATTATTCTAATTGGTCAGCACCTCGAGAACTATCGAACTATTTACAGCAGTATTCGGTTAGTCTACACTGCCCAATCACCACATATAGCGAACTAGTGGGCGGGATTTACAACAGTACCCATTTAGACTATCTACTCTATCAATAGTCTAGTGGCTAAATTTACAACCTCGCACACTTAGCCAAGATAGGTTGATAGGCTAGAACTAGCAGACGCAATGTACACCAAAATCTGCTTAGTCTCGCCGGCCTCCCCGACCTAGCGACCGAAATTTACAACTAGACACTCTAGTCAAGACAGGACACCGGTGTCCGGCATAAACTATTTACACCAAGATTTAGCCTGACCCAAACCACCTATATTAGACGGGCTGACTACAGAGTGTCTAATTTCCAGATAAGTGGTGCGCCTTCGCTTCTTCCTCCAGAGGGAGGGGGCAATCCAATAACCGGTTCCAAATATAAAACCCCTATTGGGCCTATGATTTCAGTTGTTGCATTCCTGCACATACTCAGTACATTGATGGCAGTATGTTAGTTATGTGTAACTAACTGACCGATACAATAGACACATATGCCACGTGGAAATCTCGGCCTACTAAATTTAAATTTCACTGAAATTCCATCACAAGAGAACAACATAATCTTAATCAGAATAAGTCAGCAAACGCCTCACTTAATCGCCCAAGCGACACTGGCTCCAAAACATGCAGTCCTGCAATTTGCTTAATATTCCGCCACTTAAACAGTAATGATACTAACAGATCCATAGTGCTCACTGTATAAAAGTTTCACTGCATGCAAATAATTAAAAAATATTTACAAGACCATTGGTAATAAGATATCATTCCAAGAGACACAGCACCTACTCCTAAATGCAAAGTCAGCATCAGAAGAGAAAAGACACTTATTGAGGATCTCAATAGGGAGAGGTTTGCAGGATTTGTGTTCCGCTGTGAACCTCATTTTTGGTCCCGAATGATGATACTGCCTTAGGCATTTCATGAAGATACTTCACTTCATCAGAGGATAATAGTAACACATGTCAATTTATATATACTCATTTAAGTTCAGAACAATTTGATACATACCAATACAACTTTAAACATTTTACTACTATTTTTTAAAACTCACTGAAATATAATTCAATACAATCTTGACAATTAAAAAAACAGCACTTCATAGATAAGTGTGGTAATAGCCTCAGAGTCTGCACTACATTTTATATTGATTCTATGCATTAATAACTGTATTCCCTTACTATTATCAAATCACAAGCTAAAATGCTTTAGAGCAAGCATGTCAAGCTCAAAGGCTATCACGGGCCAAATACGCAAGGTTTAAGTTTATATCGGCCGCAAAAAACCCCACAAACTTCAGTTTTCATAGAAACGTAGGTTTATTTAGAAAAGCATAGTATAAAAAAAGCTGCCTGACACTGGATGTCCTCATGCTTGTAGGGCTTCAAAGTAAACAAAAGAGCAAATTTATTTTATGTGAATTTGCATATAACCAATGTTTCAGTCCAACTACCTGGACATATTAAGTAAAGTTTGCTAATGGTACTGAAATGGTAAATGTATGCTATTGCACAGTTGTAAAGAACAAACAACGTTATCTTGTTGATTTTGAAGTCCTACAGTGAGGGGAAAAAGTATTTGATCTCCTGCTGATTTTGAACATTTGTCCACTGACAAAGAAATGATCAGTCTATCATTTTAATGGTAGGTGTATTTTAACAGAGAGAGACAGAATTACAAAAAAAAAATCCAGAAAAGCGCATGACAAAAAAGTTATAAATTGATTTGCATGTCAATGAATGAAATAAGTATATGATACCCTATCAATCAGCAAAATTTCTGGCTCCCAGGTGTCTTTTATACAGGTAACGAGCTGATATTAGGAGCACTCTCTTAAAGGGAGAGCTACGAATTTCAGCTCATTACCTGTATAAAAGACAACTGTCCACAGAAGCAATCATTTAGATTCCAAACTCTCCACCATGGCCAAGACCGAAGAGCTGTCCAAGGATGTCAGGGACAAGATTGTAGACCTGCACAAGGCTGGAATGGGCAGCAAGACCATCACCAAGCAGCTTGGTGAGAAGGTGACAACAGTTGGTGCGACGATTCGCAAATGGAAGAAACACAAAATAACTGTCAGTCTCCCTCGGTCTGGTGCTCCATGCAAGATCTCACCTCATGGAGTTTCACGCGATCGGCCACGGTAGGGAAGGCATGAATCAGACAGGAAATATCTTTCCTGTCTTGCGGCCGGTCACAGCCACAACACAAAGTGGCCCCAGGACAGGTGGGCCGCAAATATATTCATATCCGTTTGACATAATTGCTTTAGAGGACTAGAGTGTCCCTTTAAGAATAGTGGAGTCCTCAATGGCTACAAAGGGGTGGGGAACCTGATGACTTACTATACTTATTTTTTTGAGAACTTAATCCCTGCCAGCAGGCAAATTGTGACGAGACCAATCTCGCCACATTGCATTGGAGAAGCCTGGTTGCTCGCCTGTTGCCTTTGGATTATGGTCCCATGTTAAAAGGCTTGATTTTCCCCTGCAAAGACATGAAAGCCGGGTCATTTGGTGCTTGCCCTGTTTGAGCGGTGATACCCCAGATAGCTATGCCATGGAGCCCATTCGTATAATGAAAGACTATGGGAAAGACTTTGGCTCCATGGCAATTGAACTGTATATGTGTGCTCTGAGCGCCATAATAATGTGCGCTCAGATCTGAGCTATCTGGGGATATGTTGAATGTACCTGTTTTGTGCAATGGCTGCACAGTTCTATGTTTTTATGTGTTTCATGGTCTTTTGCTGCCATGTGTTCAAGGGAGTTTTGCCTCTGTCTTTGGAGATAATTGGATTACTTTCCAATTATCTCTAGGATAGAAGACTCTGTGGAACTGGTTTTGGGCAGAAAAGCCATGTTTCCTTTGGTCACAAAGGACTACGATCTATCTTTTGAACCACTGGACCAATTTGTATGATGTTGATGTATGTTTGTATTTGGAGGATGCTGATTCTGAAAATGTAAGTTTTATGTGAATGTGATGCATACTTTTCAAATGTGGACAAATTGTATTTCTCTGCTTGTTATAATTACATTACCCATTGTGTAAGGTAATTGTATCACAGGCAGAGGGGAGGATTTTGTGTGGGAGTGTCTGAGTGTATTGTATGTGTTTATTTGTTGTGTTCCAAAACCCTGTGGGTGGTACTAATGTGTAAGAATGTGTACATAAGCACAATAAACCCACAGCTCTGACTGTTCACTGCTTGACCCTCAACATGGAGCTTTGTCTCATTCTTGGGGGGATTTATTGTTACTGTTCCAGTTCGACTGCTAGAAGTGTAAACCTATTCGTATGGTTTTTCCTATTCGGCTGTTTACAGCATTCATATGGTTTCCTGTTCGGCGGATTGGTGTTCTGCAGTAGCTGTGCCTGTGTCTCTGGAAGGGAAGATCTACTAAACGGCGGTTTAACCCTTTTATGCTGAGGGTGCCGTTACACAAATATTACCTCAATTCCGGCTCCTTATGAGCAGCCTGTCTGGTACATAGTTACAGATCACAGAATATCTCAATTAACTGTCCCACATGGGAAACTGTTAGTTCATCCTTCCTTACTTCGTCAGAACCTCTCAGAGACTCCTCATTGACTGGTACTTTTTGGCAGCACATTTTTATATTGTCTTGTCTTGGCGTCATACTTGACTCTGGTCTCACCTTTGAGTCTCACATCCAGTTTGTTGCCAAGTCCTGTAAGTTCCAACTCAAAAACATCTGCCCCTTTCTTACACAAGATGCTAGCAAGGAGCTTGTCCATGCTCTAGTAATTTCCCATATGGATTACTGTAACCCTCTCCTGATTGGTCTCCCCAAAAGCCGTATTGCCCCGCTGCAGTCTGTAATGAATGCTGCAGCTAGACTGATTTTCCTCTCTAGTCGGTCCTCTCACACCTCACCCCTCTGCTAGTCCTTACATTGGTTCCCTGTATCCTATAGGAGTCAATTCAAAGTGCTAACCCATACATTTAAAGCACTGAACAATTCTAGCCCTTCTTATATCTCTTCACTGATCCATAAGTATGCCCCTCCTCGGCCAACTCGCGCTTGCAGGACCTCTCGCGGGCTGCTCCTTTCCTATGGAATAGCCTGCCTACTGCCATACTCTCCCGTAGTCTTCAATCATTTAAGAAGGGCCTTAAAACCCATCTCTTCAGGAAAGCTTATGGCCTCCCAGAGTAATCTCTACCTTACATACCTGTCTCTTGCTCTCTCATATAGGAGAGTGCTTTACTCTCTCCTCCAGCTCTGCTTCACTCCCACCCTATTTGATATTTCCTGTCCTAACGTTTCTAATACCCCACCTCCTATAGTCTGTAAGCTCGTTTGAGCAGGGTCCTCGTCAACCTATTGTTCCTGTAAGTTTTCTTGTAATGGTCCTATTTATAGTTACAGCCCCCTCTCATAATATTGTAAAGCGCTATGGAATCTGTTGGCGCTATATAAATGGCAATAATAATAATAATAATAATAATATTGCTGCATTGTTTTTTTGCTTTATTTATGTATTTATTTATTTTGTTTGGGTGGGAGGGGGGGGGAGATTGGAATGTATTCCTCAATTCTCCAAGTGTCTTCTTACATGCTACTCACATTTCACAAAGTACTTCTTCTCAGATAAAATGTTATGGTTTTGTTTAAAACAATTAAAACAGAATGCCTAGAATAAAAATAAAAAGCCAGGAGATACCAAGTCGCTCCCATACATATCTAATAACCAGATTAAAAACCATGAGTTTGTGCAATTCTAGAGCAGGTAATGACTGTTACAATTTAAGATATACTGGCAAATGCCTGAACCATTTATTTAACTAAGGCTAATATAATACCTAGGAATAATTCAAAATACCAAACTAACAATTGTTCATGTGAAACACAAATGAAAGAGGTCTAGATAATTATAATTATGAAACATTAAGACCATTGTTTGGAGATTGAATAATGAGAAAACCTAATGAGAAGCCTTATCTAATTTATAAAACTAAAAGGAGCCAGCAATCCCCTAGGAAAAGAAGTTGCTTTTTTACCCTCCATTATGCTTACGACCAATAAAACAATAACAATTTAGTGGGTAATAAAATACTGTTTGGATTTGAGCTCAGCAACAGAAGAATTTAACAAAGAAAGTAATGGCACCGTGACTATTATTCATTTGTAGATCTTCCAAATTTTTATATAAAGTTAATGTGAAAACTGATGCCAAATAATGTTTTATTTTTGATGCCATGTTATTATAAATTATTGAGTATTTTCAAATCCTGACATTTTTACACAATTAACTCCTAAACTTCAGGATAAAGAGTGTTTTGTTTTAAAAATCTTTTAGACTACTATATTCTTAGGAGAACTTAAATAAACTGCATATCAATTCTAATCTTTTTAATAACAGAAGAAATAAATATCTTCCCTGACACTCCATTTATTTTCAAAAGAACATATTCATTTTTCCAAAGAACACTCATTCCATAATTTATCTGGAAATTAATATAACTCCCATCTTATATCAATTATTGGAAGACAGTTTTGCTCTTTTATAGTCAAGAAAATTAGATTTAAAGAACTTTAATTCACCATATACCTCAAGCATCAAGAACGATAAATGGATTAAAAATGAACATTTTATAGAGAAATGTTTTTTGAATCAAAGCCGTCACTATTAAATTGAGAAATTAATTTAGATGGTCACAAGTCATAGTGAGTAAATCATAGATTTGATGTGAGTTGAAAAAATATAATCATGCAGATAAAACAATGATTATAGAAGTCCATGGTTCACATAAAGCTGATTAATAGATACATTCTTCATGGATAAAATACAACCATATATTATCTCAAATAAAATAGTTTGTAATAAAAATACTTTGAACATGACCTCAAATTCAATCAATATTCTTTTCATTTTTGAAATTTGATGACAATTGTCAAATGTTAAACAAACTCTAAAAGCTTCACTTCATCCATTTCTACAGATTTTGGTAGCTGTGATAGTGAGATATGTTGTCTATTATGGAGTCTTCCATCCCTGAGACCCAGCCCATTAACTTCTTTCCTCTGCACTGGATATTTTTTCCACATGCATCTCCTTTTATTACTTTTGAGTTACTATATCAATCCCTGCTGTATTGTAAAGTGGGCATCCTGGGCTTTCTAGTGATATGTCATGTGATAGGCTGGGATGCTGGAACGTCCTCATCCTTTTCATCAAAAATGGATGGCACATTGGAAGTAGTGATGTACCGAACGGTTCGCCGGCGAACGGTTCCTGGCGAACATAGCATGTTCGCGTTCGCCACGGCGGGCGAACATATGCGCGGTTCGACCCGCCCCCTATTCGTCATCATTGAGTAAACTTTGACCCTGTACCTCACAGTCAGCAGACACATTCCAGCCAATTAGCAGCACAGCCTCCCTAGCAGACCCTCCCACCTACTGGACAGCATCCATTTTAGATTCATTCTCAAGCTGCATGCTTAGTAAGAGGAGGGAAAGTGTAGCTGCTGTTCATAAGATAGGGAAAAGCATAGCTAGGTTAGGGATAAGGGTATGCTTTTTTTTAATTTATTTTTTCTATGTAATGTAATTGCACTTAGTTGTCTGCCACTGCTGCCAGCTTCTGTGTCAGGCTCACAGTGCATACTGTGCCCATTTCCCCAGTCAGTGCCACCACTTACATCCAATAGCTTGGATTTAAAAACAAAAAACTTTTTTCACTGTTATAGATTGAATAGCAGTCAGTTGTCTGCCACTGTTGCCAGCTTCTGTGTCAGGCTCACAGTGCATACTGTGCCCATTTCCCCAGTCAGTGCCACCACTTAGATCTGGTGACACAAAGCTTGGATTTAAAAACAAACACTTTTTTCACTGTTATAGATTGAATACAGTCAGTGTCCTTAAAGCGGGTGTGTTACGCTAACAGTGGATACGGTGACCAGTGCCACCACTTAGATCTGGTGTCACAATAGCTTGGATTTAAAAAAACAAAACACTTTTTTCACTGTTATAGATTGAATAGCAGTCAGTGTCCTTAAAGCAGGGTGTGTTACGCTTACAGTGGATACGGTGACCAGTGCCACCACTTAGATCTGGTGTCACAATAGCTTGGATTTAAAAAAACCCCACTTTTTTCACTGTTATAGATTGAATAGCAGTCAGTGTCCTTAAAGGGTGTGTTACGCTTAACAGTGGATAATGGTGACCAGTGCCACCACTTAGATTCAACGTGACACAAAGCTTGGATTTAAAAACAAAAAACTTTTTTCACTGTTATAGATTGAATAGCAGTTAGTTATCTTCAAGCAGGTGTGTTAAGCTAACAGTGGATACGGTGACCAGTGCCACCACTTAGATCTGGTGACACAAAGCTTGGATTTAAAGACAAAACACTTTTTCTCTGTTATAGATTGAATAGCAGTCAGTGTCCTTAAAGCGGGTGTGTTACACTAACAGTGGATACGGTGACCAGTGCCACCACCTATATCTGGTGACACAAAGCTTGGATTTAAAAACAAAAAACTTTTTTCACTGTTATAGATTGAATAGCAGTTAGTTATCTTCAAGCAGGTGTGTTAAGCTAACAGTGGATACGGTGACCAGTGCCACCACTTAGATCTGGTGACACAAAGCTTGGATTTAAAGACAAAACACTTTTTCTCTGTTATAGATTGAATAGCAGTTGTTATCTTCAAGCTGGTGTCAGGCCTACAGCCTGTGCTCTGCAATAACTGTGCCAGTGCACATTGCCACTACATTGGTCTCACAGTAGCTTGCACGCATAGTACCACTAATCCCAACAAAAATGACAGGCAGAGGTGCAGGCCAGACAAGCAGGGGCCATCGGGTTGTGGTGCTGTGGATTCCTTTGGCCCTAGAATAATGCCCAGTTTTCAGAGGCCACGTGACCTCGAACTTAAAAGTTCTGAGGACATAGTTGACTACACACAGGACACCCACCTTCTACAGCCTCCCGGGCCAGAACCTTGACGCGACCATCCTCCTCCTCCAGCTTAGCTTCAGGCACCTCTCAAGATACCACTCACCCGCTTACCGCCACCACCAAACTACAGCACCCACAGCCGCTCTGTTGGTATGTCAGAGGAGTTATTCACACATCCGCTTGAAGAAATGAGTGATGCAACCATTATTGCCAGAGGATGTAGATAACAGGGATATGTCTCAGGCAGGCAGCATTACACACATGGACGTACTGTGTGATGATGATGATGATGTTGTACCCGCTGCTGCTTCCTTTGCTGAGTTGTCAGATACAAGTGAAGCGGTTGATGATGACGATGCGTCCATGGATGTCACGTGGGTGCCCGCTCGGCAAGAAGAAGAAGAACAGGGCGAAAGTTCAGATGCGGAGACAGAGAGGAGGAGGAGAAGAGTTGAAGCTAGGAGGTCAGCTGCAAGGGAGCTAGTGGCACAGTCAGACAGCATGTACCGCACCGGGTCAGCCCGACAGCACGCCAATCAACGCATGCTGTGTCCACCACCAGAATGCCGCCATTGCAGAGCTCAGCAGTGTGGAATTTTTTTTGTGTGTCTGCTCTGACAACAGCGATGCCATTTGCAACCTGTGCCAAAAGAAACTGAGTCGTGGGAAGTCCAACACCCACCTAGGTACAACTGCTTTGCGTAGGCACATGATCTCACATCACAAACGCCTATGGGATCAACACATGAGTACAAGCAGCTCGCCTACTCTAAGCCGCCAGCCTCCTCCTGGTCCAGCATCTTCAGCCACGTCAACCACTGCTGTCCTCCTTGTCCCCTCTCAACCATCCGCCACTCCGCCTCCCGCCTTGAGCAGTTCACGCTCATCTTCCCACAGTCATGTGTCTGTCAAGGACATGTTTGAGCGTAAGAAGACAATGTCAGAAAGTCACCCCCTTGCCCAGCGTCTGACTGCTGGCTTGTCCGAACTATTAGCCCGCCAGCTTTTACCATACAAGCTGGTGGAGTCTGAGGCGTTCAAAAAATTTGTAGCTATTGGGACACCGCAGTGGAAGGTACCCGGCCGAAATTACTTTTCGCAAAAGGCAATCCCCAACCTGTACTCAATTGTGCAAAAGGAAGTAATAGCATCTCTGGCACACAGTGTTGGGGCAAGGGTCCATTTGACCACTGATACCTGGTCTGCAAAGCATGGTCAGGGCAGGTATATCACCTACACTGCGCATTGGGTAAACCTGCTGACTGCTGCCAAGCATGGAATGCATGGCTCTGCAGAGGAGTTGGTGACACCGCCACGACTTGCAGGCAGTCCTGCTGCCACCTCCTCTACTCCTCCTACTCCATCCTCTTCCATAACCTCCTCGGCTGAGTCCTCTTCTGCTGCTGCGTCTTGCTCCACATCAACGGCACCCCCCCAGCTCCCAGGTACTATTCCATATCCCGGATACGGCAGTGTCACGCCGTCTTGGGTTTGACTTGCTTGAAAGCAGAGAGTCACACCGGACAAGCACTCCTGTCCGCCCTGAACGCACAGGTGGAAAAGTGGCTGACTCCGCAGCGACTGGATATCGGCAAAGTGGTTTGTGACAACGGAACAAATTTGTTAGCGGCATTGAAGTTGGGCAAGTTGTCACATGTGCCGTGCATGGCACATGTGTGTAATCTGATCGTACAACGCTTTGTGCATAAGTACACAGGCTTACAGGACGTCCTGAAGCAGGCCAGGAAGGTGTGTGGCCATTTCAGGCGTTCCTACATGGCCATGGCTCACTTTGCCGATATCCAGCGGCGAAACAACATGCCAGTGAGGCGCTTGATTTGCGACAGCCCGACACGTTGGAATTCAACACTCCTAATGTTCGACCGCCTGCTCCAACAAGAAAAAGCCGTTAATGATATTTGTATGACCGGGGTGCTAGGACAGCCTCTGGGGAGCTGGGAATTTTTTTGCCACGTTACTGGACGCTCATGCGCAATGCCTGTAGGCTCATGCGTCCTTTTGAGGAGGTGACAAATTTAGTCAGTCGCACCGAAGGCACCATCAGCGACATCATACCATTTGTTTTCTTCCTGGAGCGTGCCCTGCGAAGAGTGCTGGATCAGGCCGTAGATGAGCGTGAAGAGGAAGAGTTGTGGTCACCATCACCTCCAGAAACAGCCTTATCAGCATCGCTTGCTGGACCTGCGGCAACGCTGGAAGAGGATTGTGAGGAAGAGGAGTCAGAGGAGGAATGTGGCTTTGAGGAGGAGGAAGAGGAGGAGCAAGACCAACCACAACAGGCATCCCAGGGTGCTCGTTGTCACCTATCTGGTACCTGTGGTGTTGTACGTGGCTGGGGGGAAGAAAATACCTTCATTGACATCAGTGAGGAGGAGGAACGGGAAATGAGTAGCTCGGCATCCAACCTTGTGCAAATGGGGTCTTTCATGCTGTCGTGCCTGTTGAGGGACCCTCGTATAAAAAGGCTGAAGGAGAACGACCTGTACTGGGTGTCCACGCTACTAGACCCCCGGTATAAGCAGAAAGTGGCGGAAATGTTACCGAATTACAACAAGTATGAAAGGATGCAGCATTTGCAAAATAAATTGAAAAGTATGTTTTACACAGCGTATAAGGGTGATGTCACAGCACAACGGGAATCTAACAGGGGGAGAGGTGGAAGTCATCCTCCTCCTCCCATGACCACGCCGGCAAGGACAGGACGCTTTAGAGACGTGTTGTTGATGGAGGACATGCGGACCTTTTTAAGTCCTACGCATCGCCACAGCCCTTCGGGATCCACCCTCAGAGAGCGACTCGACCGACAGGTAGCAGACTACCTCGCCTTAACTGCAGATATCGACACTCTGAGGAGCGATGAACCCCTTGACTACTGGGTGTGCAGGCTTGACCTGTGGCCTGAGCTATCCCAATTTGCGATAGAACTTCTGGCCTGCCCCGCTTCAAGTGTCCTGTCAGAAAGGACCTTCAGTGCAGCAGGAGGTATTGTCACTGAGAAGAGAAGTCGCCTAGGTCAAAAAAGTCTAGATTACCTCACCTTTATTAAGATGAATGAGGGATGGATCCCGAAGGGACTGACACTGGGCGATACATTAGATTAAAAAAGGCCTGATGAGATGAGCTGCCTTGGGCTAAAAATGGTCCATACATTGGTGGCTGTATTTTAGCTCTGAATGCCGGTTGACTTGCGTGACTGATCCGCCACCAACTAGGGTTCAACTAGGGTTCAAGCCGCCATGTTTTAGGGCACTTTCTGCCTGTGAAACAAACATCAATTATAGATTGAATAGCAGTTAGTTATCTTCAAGCAGGTGTGTCAGCCCTACAGCGTGTACTCTGCCAGTACGCTGCCACCTCCTTTACTCCTCCTACTCCATCCTCTTCCATAACCTCCTCGGCTGAGTCCTCTTCTGCTGCTGCGTCTTGCTCCACATCAACGGATAGGGGACGTAACAGTGATTAAACTGATAACAATAGTACTAAACACACCACTCCTATCTGGTGGTACATTAGATTGCACGCGCAGTGCGACAAATTTGTTGTGATCTGTGAGTAAGGTAAACGGTTGTCCATACAAGTAGGTTGCAGCTTTTTGAGGGCCCACACCACCACCATGCACTCCTTTTCAATGGCAGTGAATATACTTCGCTGTGCAAAAGTTTACGGCTTAGATAAAAATCAATGCCGTGTACACGTCCACTGATAGGAGACGCGGAAGGTATTAAACTGATAAAATAGTACTAAACACACCACTCCTATCTGGTGTCACATTAGCTTTACCGCGCAGTGCACCAAATTTGCAGTAAGAGGACCGACCAAGCCTCTTCTTCCATCTCCCTGTTACAAAAATCAATGCCGTGTACACGCCCACTGATAGGAGACGCGGAAGGTATTAAACTGATAAAAATAGTACTAAACACACCACTCCTATCTGGTGGTACATTAGATTGCACGTGCAGTGCCCCAAATTTGTTGTGATCTTTGAGTAAGGTAAACGGTTGTCCATACAAGTAGGTTGCAGCTTTTTGAGGGCCCACACCACCGCCATGCACTCCTTTTCAATGGCAGTGAATCTACTTCGCTATGCAAAAGTTTACGGCTTAGATAAAAATCAATGCCGTGTACACGTCCACTGATAGGAGACGCGGAAGGCATTAAACTGATAAAAATAGTACTAAACACACCACTCCTATCTGGTGTCACATTAGCTTGACCGCGCAGTGCCCCAAATTTGCAGTAAGAGGACCGACCAAGCCTCTTCTTCCATCTCCCTGTTACAAAAATCAATGCCGTGTACACGTCCACTGATAGGAGACGCGGAAGGTATTAAACTGAACAGTCTCTATTCTGCTCTTGCATTTCTATTTCTTCATAGAAAACAAAAAAATTCTGAGAAGACGTTGGCAGGGCTATTCACTTGTGTGATCTGTCATGAATTGTCATTTGAATGTTATTTTGAACTGTGGGGCACAAGAACTTGAATCTGACAAAATGGCTGCCATATACACGTCCACTGATAGGAGACGCGGAAGGTATTAAACTGATCAGTACGAAACACACCACTCCTTTTTTTTGGTGAGGCTTTACAGGACAGAGTGCTTCTCCACGGGACATGTTAACTCACGGGCAGCTGGTTCATCAAGGAACCAGAGCAGCTTTCCATGTACAGGTAAGACACATGCAGCCGGTAAGGGTTCAGGCTCTTCTTCCTGGAGGATACGCTGCAAGCCTGTTGAACGAGGTGACCTTGCTCGGGTCCCAGGTGTACGGTTCCTAAAATGGCTGCCATATACACGTCCACTGATAGGAGACGCGGAAGGTATTAAACTGATCAGAACAATACTAAACACACCACAAATAAGGTTTCTCTCCTGTATGGCTCCTCAAATGATGCTTAAGATTAGAAGCGGCTGAAAAGCATTTCTCACACTCAGAACAAAAATATATTTTTTTAACATTCACTCCACTTTGAACGAAATGACGTTTGGGAAGAGATTAACATAATTAAACACAGGCAGTAAAAATACAGTTTTTAGCCATACCCTGTAACTTTAAAACTACACATCCCATCTTCATAATTACATATTTGGAATCAGCACACTTAAAACATAAACATAACCAAAAATCAGCCAAATCCATCCAGGGGTTAAAAAGTTAGCTGGAGGTCCCTTTATGACCGACCGCAAGCACATTTTCCTGCCCAAAACAGTTCCATAGATTTGGGCTGTGAGGTCGGTCTATTTCAGGCTGAAAAAACGACTAAGTCCCATCGCGATAGAAAAGCATTGGAGGGGTGGAGCCTGCGCTCAAGTTGAATGGCCGCGTGAAGACGGAGTTCCCGAGCTAACGGCTAAATAGAGCATACCACAAAGCGGCTAAATAACACAAAATCACCCCAAGCAGGTGGATTCCCATAATGTAAAAAAAGGGGTGCAAGGAAAAAGGTGGACAGCAAAGAAAAACACCACAAACCATCAGTGCAATCAACACAAGATGGCGACGGCAGTGGAGATGATAGAGAGAGAGCTGGCATCCAACTGCTGCATTCCTGGGGCATCAACACAGCCACAACGGAAGACAGACCCAACAAAAGAGCACCTCTCCACCCAGAATGGCAGAAGGTCAGATACTCAAATCCATCCAAGAACTCATCCAATAAATAAAGGAGACAGAGGGGCAACGGACATCACCCTCCCAGCTCCACACGGACCTACCCCAATTACAAGACACCACGGACACTAATAGACTCTATCACGTTTATTGGACTGTGTCAATCTAAACTCCGTGGAAGCAGATCGGGAGTGGGTAATATGCCTCTTGATACCGCCTTATATTACTAATACCTAGGCCTACGCAGATATCCTTAGGGGAAGGAACTCAGAAGTAGGGGATCTAGGGGAGCATACCATCATAAGAGATCCATTAATAGAACCGGGAGACATAGATGCTCCATTACCCAAACAGGTCTACGCCCCTATTATATCCGGGCACAACTGGTCCACTAATATGGACTTAACCCCACTTCCCCTCTTCTCCACCTCAGATTTATAACTATAAGGCGAACCCATGTAACATTCAACCAATCCCCATGCAAATGCAAGCTTAGAAAACCACAACAGCAACACCTTATCTGAGAGAAAGGGATAGCAGATTATTCTATCTCAAAAGTCTATATGCAAGGTGATTTCCACTATTAAGCTTAATACTAATTCAAAGGTAGAAAAGGTCAGAGCCGCGGGCTCGGGGAAGCGGCTGTACGAGTGGCCACCAGGCTGGACCCGGTAACCCAACCCCCCCAGACAGGGCGAGCTAGTGGGAGAAACTAGCGGGTTAACCTGCGCCCTTAGGAAAGCTTAGGGCACAATGCTCAGGTTACAATTATTGTTATGCTTATGTTTTTGTATATATGTTGAAAGTTCTTCTTTTCCTATGGTCACACTCATATCCTCTCGTATCTCTCTATACACGTACATCAGTAAGGGCTGGGTAAAAGGTCCACACATTAAACACATCTGCATCAACGGAATATTAACCCGCAAAACAATAAGTCACACTATTCGGTATAGATACAGACCGAAAGACAGTACCCAAGATAATAAGAGACAAAACAGCACACCTTCCAATCTCCCACATTCAGTCTAAAATTGTACTCCCATAACGACCAGGGCCTGAATATCCCCTATAAACACCACATCTTGGAAAGGGAACTTAAAAAGGCACAGGCCGACATTATATATCTACAGGAGACACACTTTAAGACGGACGCCCATCCCCACCTCAACGCAAGCTCATATCCCCACCAACTGTATGCCACCACAACAAGAAAATCTAGAGGGGTTTCTATACTCCTCAGTAAAGACCTCACAGTGACCTCACACGACCAAATAATAGACCCAGGGGAAGGTACATCATATGGCAATGCACCATCAATGACCTAGACTACACACTAGTGAACATATACTCCCCGAACGCCAACCAGAGGAACTTCCTACATGGGGTCCTTACCAAAACTGTAAAAGTGAGAAAGGGTATTCTGGTGGTGTGCGGAGACATCAACCATGTTTTAGATCCGGTAGTAGACTCAACCAGGCCCACTTCATCACCACAATATAAAACTCTTAAAAAACACTGCAAAGCCCTCGGACTACGAGCTGTATGGAGAGCCCTCCACCCGTCAGAAAGAGCATACACGCACCACTCCAAAGTACATAACACATACTCCAGAATCGATGGGTGTTTCATGCATGATTCCACTATGTCCAAAATACTAGACTGTGACATTATGCCCATGGACTGGTCAGACCATGCACCACTGACACTAGCACTAGCGAACTCATACGATTATAAACACAGAAGCCCATGGCGCCTCATTGAAAATCTACTCAATGACACACAATACTGCGCATCTCTAGAAAGAACTACAACACTACTTCCACACTAACACTTCACCAGATCAGAACCCACACATGTTATGGCTAGCACACAAAGCCATCATAAGAGGTACACTTATAAGCAGGGCCTCATACCTGAAGAAACAATCGGAAAAATAAGCGACACAATACAAACAACAACAGGACAAAATACACAAGGAAAACCAAACGCACCCTTCAATAGCACACAAACAGCAAATAATTACACTCCAAGAGAAACTAAAGGATATCTGACTCCATAAATTTGGCCTAATGCTAAACAGACTGAAAACATGCACTTACGTACAGGGAAATAGAGCTAGCAAACTCTTAGCACAATGCCTACGAGAAAGACAGCAGCAAACGCGAATAGCCCATATCATAAACAAAGAGGGCCAAAAACTGCACCTACCCTTAGAAATATGTGGAGAATTTGCCCACTTTTATAGTCAACTATACAACCTCACAGAAGACCCAAACACACCAAACCCCATGGAAATAGGCATACAATCCTATCTAAACAACAACCCACTGCCAACTCTATCTGAATCCCCAAAACAACTCCTTGCAGCCCCTATTACAGACAGCAAAATAACAGAATGCATTGACTCCCTACCCACAGGGAAAGCCCCAGGCCCCGACGGATACACAAATGAATACTATACAAAATTTAAACACCTCCTAGCTCCCCACCTTACCTCGGCATGTAACCATGCCCAACACACGGGAAGCTTCCCCTCAGAGTTTCTAGCAGCTAGATTAATTACGCTACCAAAACCAGGTAAACCACCTACACATTGCCAAAACTTCTGCCCAATATCATTACTAAACTCAGACACCAAACTATATGCAAAAGTGTTGACCAACCGACTTAAAACCATTCTCCCTTCCCTTATATCAGATGATCAAGTAGGCTTTGTACACGGGAGACAAGATTTGGACAACACTCGAAAGGTGGTAGATATTATACAGACGATACACATGGACCGGACACAAGGACTAATAATCTCCCTAGATGCCGAAAAAGCCTTCGACAGACTAAATTGGCAATTTCTGCAGGCTGCCCTCACAAAATTTGACTTCCCCACCACATACCTATCGGCCATTAAAGCCCTATACAGCCTCCCAAATGCAGCTGTTCGACTTCAGGATTCCAATTAGATCCATTTGCCATCACCAATGGCACCAGGCAAGGATGCCCCCTATTGCCCCTCCTTTATGTAATGGCCCTTGAACCGCTAGCAGGAGCCATAAGACGTAACCCCAACATCCATGGCATAACAATAGAGGAACAAGAATAAAAAATTAACCTATTCGCTGACGACGTCCTGTTAACACTATCCCAACCGACAATATCACTCCCGAACTTACAAAAAGAACTACAAAACTATAGCGCACAATCCAACTACAAGCTCAACATCACAAAGCAATGGGAATAGGCATAGAGGGCGACACCATGGACAGACTCAAATCGGCATTCAACTATGACTGAAGAGAAGACTACCTTACCTTTAAACATATAACTCGCTCTTCACAATGAACTATCAAAAACTACACACAGAAATAGAGAACACATTAAAGTCATGGGAGGGCAAATACCTTTCTTGGGTGGGCCGTTGTGCGGCTATCAATATGATGATACTGCCCAAAATTCTATTCTTATTCCACACACTACAAATAAACATCCCCTCTAAATACCTCAAGACCCTTCAGTCAACACTTTTAAGATTTGGTTGGCAAAATAATAAACCTAGGTTACCATGGAGACTCCTATCAAGATCAGTAAGAGAGGGTGGACTAGGCTTCCCCAACGTAAGAGAAAACCATAGAGCTACACAAATGGCCAGCGTGCTGGGATGTCACTCGAATGCCCAGACCCCCCAATGGGTAGCTCTGGAATCCAGCAGACTAGAAGGGAGACTCCTAACATACCTCCTATGGTCCCCGAAGGAAATGACCCTGAACCCCCCAGATGCTGCCGACCACCAGACTTATGCTCTCTGTGTGGGATAAAAACAGACACAGGGTAAGCTTGGTACACATGTGGTCCCCAGCGACCCCTCTAAGAACACTGCACATACTAAACTCTAAGATCTAAGCAGAGCACAGTATAACCCACTTACACCAACTGATCCACCAAGGCTCCCTCAAAAGCTTTAAAGAACTGCAGTCTCAATTCAAGATGCCTGTCAAGGTCCAATTCTAGTACATACCACTACAACATACAATCCAAGCAGAAGGCAAACACACAAAGACAAATGGGGAAGAAGCACGCATGACACAATTCGAAAACAAATGCATAAACATGAGACAACAGAAAAAAACCCTCTCTTTTTGCTATAATAACCTATTAGGGGAACCGCAAACACAACTTTGGGGATGTCCGAAAGAATGGCACAAAGACTTAGGGAGGGCTTTATCACCACAAGAATGGAACACGGCATTCACAGCCCACAAAGGCGCAACGAGGTGTGCCTCACATCTTGAAACATCTAGAAAACTATTGTATAGGTGGTACCTCACACCCGACAAACTCGGCAAGATGTATAACACAATAGACGACAAATGTTGGAGATATCAGGGATCTCTGGGAGTAACAATACATATATGGTGGACATGCCCAAGGATACGCCCACTCTGCGAGTCAGTGGGAGACATAATTAAAAGTAGCACAGGGACACGGATTCCATTATCTGTGGAAACGTTCCTACACCACATTATGCCACAGAACCTAATGAAACCTATTAAAAACTGGTGTATCTTATTATTATAGCAGCGATAACTATCATAGCCAGAAAATGGAGATCTACCTCGATCCCCTCCAAACAGGAGATACTAAACCTAATATCCACAAATGTAGCATATGAGAGATTTGCAGGATCACAAGGCCATACAGACCGCACAAATGTATTGACATACACAAATTCAGGCCCCGACTTAGAGTACGGGAGCACCAGATTAAAATATGTAGAGAATGTTGCCGGTGTAACACAACAGTTGACACCACTAGAGACCCAGAAAAGAGGCGTCAGATTTTGTTATACTATAGATCCGACCAAGAAGCCCTGACGGAGTCTAAATCAAAAGAAAGCCCAGTTACAACAAAGTTACACCATATAAAAATGGATAAGATAGGTCGCGCCTCACAAATAATATGTATGTTAAAACCAATGGGTACTTACATAAAATGCTAAAACGGGAACAGAGTCCTGAGTGAAATGAGTAAAATAATATATTCCAAGTTAATTGAAGAGATAAATGAATCCAGTGGATCTATAAGTCCTGAGATAATCCAATGTCCAAATGGTGTAGAGGCATGAAAACAGAAAAATAAATTCCAATAGTGTAAAACCGTTCATAGACCGTCAAGGGATGTCCTGTGACCTCCCCTGCTGTCCTCGGCCCGTAGCCACCACGGCCCACCGGGCCTTTGCCAGGCGGAATATGATAGTAGTAGTACTTCTCCTACTCACCTAGTCGAGAGATGGAGCCAGCTCAAGTGTACACCACATTCAGTGGCGTTGGTAGGCAGGTAAAGATCCAAAATTTGGAAGGAAAAATAAAAACCAATAGTGATCTCTGAATACAATAGCAGAAGGTTGGGAATTTAAAAGGAATTATACTAACATGCGGGTGAGCATGATATGCTGCTCACTTTAAAAGCGTGGGTGGTATAATCCCCACCTGGGATTCTTGAATAAGTGGAAATTCCAGATTATAGTATGACCAGGTTATAAAATGATAAAAAATAATATAAAAAAGGTATATGGCATAGGCAGAGTATTTAGGGCCAATATTCCTTTAATGATGTGAAATAAAAAGAGTAAGAACAGTAGAAAACAGCCAAAAACGCGTTTCGCCACACAGGGCTTTATCAAATGACAATAAAAACATAACCTGGTACAGTGGTACTTTATATAGGCACTTACAAATAGTCTGTTATTCAAATTTTGGTGCCAGAATGACGTTACAATTCTATGAAGCATAAAATATAAAACAAAACTAAAGTCATATAAGGATGATAAAGTAGTTGTACACAATATAAGTATGTAGTTTATTTATTAAAACGAAAGTGTTATAACCTTAAAAACAGATTTAGAATTAAAAATGCAAATGAGCGGTCACATGGTGCGTGATCAGAATATGACACGCTTTTCCACGGGACTTGCCGAGGGAGCTTATGGGTAATGTATGCTCCTACTGGATTGTATATCGGCACAATTGCCGAGGGTGGTCTGAGCAATGTGAGCCTCTTTACAGGAGGGAGGGCAGTCCGCAAGGTGAGCGGAGCACGCATGCGCGTCACTTTATGGATGAACACTGGGAAATGAAGTTCCCAGACACAAACGAAAAGACAGCTCAATCTTAATTGATAAAGAAGATAAAATAAAATGAGATTTCCATTGCAAAAGTGTGTTAATAAATGCATTTTGTTTAAAACTGTTGGCTGATGTTATGAGAAAATTTAAAATTAAACATAATTGACCATACTGGGATGTTTGGCAATATAAGGATGATTAAAATATACATATATATATAAATATGAAGCTGCCATGATAAAAGAGACAGTGTGCATGAGCAATAAATAGATGACCCCACTTAGAAAGAGAGCAGGGGGAGGGGGAAGAAAACACATATATAGGAACAATGTCTTTATTAACAACAATATTGCCTACCTTTAAGAACCAGGAGCTTATGGACTATAAATGGTGGGATTCCCATCTTAGGAAAATAGAGAGGGAGATATATGAATAGCATAGTAGGGAAAAGAGTATGAGAAAAAAAAAGGAAAAAGCTAAAAATGTAAAAATATAAATAATGGAAAAAATAATAAAATAAAAATAATGACAGAAAAGTATATGAAAAAAGGTATAAAAACTGTTTTAGAAAATTAGAAATCTGTGATAGAAAATTAAAAAGATCAAATTCAACAATAAGGCCATCTGGAGAGAGGGTCTTTAGCTCAAAAACCCAATACATTTCTCTTTTTCCCAAGATATTTCTTATATCGCCACCTCTCCAAGGGGTTTTACAATGTTCAAGCCCAATAAATTTAAGTAATTTGGGGTCTTTGTTATGTTTTATAAAGTGTTAAGGCACAGAGTGGTTTTCGTATCCTTTGATAATATTGCGACAATGCTCTGTGAGTCTTATTTTTAGACATCTTTTAGTCTTACCGAAGTATTCATGGGCACAGGGGCACTCTAGCAGATAGATAATATTTTGAGAGTTACCCCCGATAAAATCTTTGATTGGGTGAGAGTAACCGGTATTGTTGGAGGAAAAAAAAGTGGTTTTAAATTTGGTTGTTGGTTCTGGATATCGTCTTGTTTAAGTATAGGCCAGTGTTTATTTTTATTTTTTTTCATAGTTTTATTTTTACTATTATAGTCCAGAATAATGGGTAGTGTCGGAGGGTCTTTATCTTTTTCTTTTTTACTTTTATATTCTAATAAATCTTTCCTCTCTTTGGTGCTTACTTCATTCAGAGCTGCATCCAATTTATCTGAAGGGTAATTTTTCTCGATAAACTTATTTTTTAATGAAGTAGATTGTGTAATAAAATTGTTACTTTGACAGCAGTTTCGATGGAGTCAGAGAAATTGACTTTGGGGATACTGTCTAACCAGGGCTTATGATGGCAACTAGATTGGTGAATCATAGTATTTGTACAAACCTTTTTAAAAAATGTTTTAGTCTTGTTGTACCATCTTTGATAAAAATATTAAGATCTAAAAAATTGACTGATACATTACTATACTCTGAAGTTAAAATAATACCTTTGGCATTATCATTAAGATGGTTTAAAAAAGAGAAGATTCTTAGTCTTGCCAGATAAAAAACAAGTTGTCAATATACCGAAAATATGAAACCAGGTTTGTCCGCCAACCGTGATCTCCCCAAATGGCTGAAGACTCCCAATCGGCCATATAGAGGTTAGTATAGCTGGGGGCAAACCTGGTTCCCATAGCTGTACCTTTACTTTGATTATAAAAATAATCTTAAAACCAAAAATAATTGTTGGTTAAAATAATTCTTATGCCTTCTAAGATAAAAAGGATTTGACACTCTGGGATTGTATTTTCTTATATTGTGCGATATAATGGGATACAGGGATTGAACATCGCATGTAACTAGGATATAGTCTTAACACCAGGTAACATCATTTAGAATTCTAAGAAGGGTCATAGAATGTTTGAGATAGGATCTAATAAGTTTGACAGAAGGTTGTAATAAAATATTGATATATTCGGAAAGATTGGCTAAAACTGAGTTAATACCGGACACTATCGGTCTCCCTGGTGGTTCTTTTTCCTTCTTGTGTAGTTTCGGTAAAAAATATAAAACTGGGATTTTGGGAAAGGGGATATTGAGGTAGTCAAATTCTTGTTTATTTAAAATTCCGGAATGGAGGCCTTTAACAAGTAATTCTTGTAGAGTGGCTTTTATCTTAGGGGTAGGGTCATGAGGTAGTTTCTCGTTTACTTCTGTATCTCCCAGTTGGCGAATGGCCTCTTTTATATACATATATTTTGGTAAGATGACTAGACCACCTCCTTTATCGGCAGGTTTTATTATAATTTCCTCATATTTTTGTAGTTCTTTTAGTGCTTTCCATTGTTTCTGTGATAAATTTTGATACTCATATTTATTGTGTTTGATGTTTTCAAAATCTTTTAGAACGAGTTTTTCAAAAACCTCAATGGGACCTGATTTGAAATTGAAGGGGTAGACTTTCAAAGGATTTTTTAGATTGGTGCATATGACAGAAGTATTAGAAGTGTTATCTAAATTGGGATTATAATTCGCTGGATGTGAGTTTATGGAAGTAGTTTTGTTAAGAGTAAAAAATCTTTTAATAGTAGCTTTCCTTACAAACTTATTGATGTCTATAAACGCCTGGAAAGGTGGTTGGTGGGGGCATATTTTAACCCTTTACTTAGAACCGAAATTTGGGCAGATGTCAGAGCTTTCTGGGACAGGTTAAAGATGCCTAGATCTTTTTCATTTATTTTAGTTATTGTCTTTCTATTCTTTCTCTCTTGTAGTCTTCTGCCACTTCTCCTTTCTCTATACTCAGACTTCTTTTTCTTGCTCTGGGTAGGTAGGGAGTTTGTATATGTGAGGGGTTGTGTGTGCGGATGTCTAAAAAATTATCTTCATTGTCTATCTCTGAGTCAATTGATAATAGCTGATATCTGTTGCTATGGTTGTAGTCAACTGGAGATTTTGGGGGATCTTTACGTCTTAGTCCAAAACGGGTTCTTTGTGATCTGGGAGTAATATTCCTATAAATAGAGGTGTTATGTGTGAAAGAATTGTGGTTTTGTTTGGATGTTGTGGTATGGTGAGGAAAATTTTGGTAGTCAGGTGATGTTGTGTTGTATTTTTTTGTATGGTAAGAAGGTGGTCTATCATTTTGTAGTGATCTTTGTCTTATAGGTGACCTTTGTCTTGGGTGAAGAGTAGTGTCTGATGTGGTCTCTGTGTTGGTATTAAGATGATTTTGGGTATCTGTATTGTGGATAATAGATATTCTGACGTTGACGGTGGGGGGGGACCAAAGTGGGGTAGTGATCGGATTTTTGGTAGTAGTGAGGGTTATTGGAGTGAGTATTCTGAGTATATTCGTACTCCAAGTGTTTCACTTCTGATTTGTATTTCTTGTTTAGATGATATGTTCTGACTTGATTATTACTATAATCTCGTTTGTCTCATATATTTTTTTATTTTGATATGCTTAGTGTCTGTTTCAAGTTTTTCTATTTTGCTTTGTATATGTACTGTTTTTCAGCTTGAGTTTCTGTGAAGGGTAAGAGTTTATCTTTTAGCTCATTTATTTCAATGTCTAAAGTGGAAAGCTTTTTACTTTTTTATAATTAAAGTTTCCATAAGGCCTAGGGTGCACATTTCTAATTTATTGAACCAATCATTCATAAATTCTTCATCATCTTGGTCTGAAGTGGGTAATTTGTGCAATCCAAGACCTCTGGGAGTGATTCGTTCTTCTATATATTTTTTTGAGAGTAGCTATCTCCCATTTTTAATTTTATCTTAGATGATAGAGCTTTCTCTAATTTTCTAAATAATTCTTGTTGGTTTAGACTTGGACGACTATCACAGATTAAGTCACTATTATTAGTATCGAAAACATGGTTGATGTCTATGGTGTAATTACTTCTAAATTCAAAAATAGACATTGCTTCTAGTGGTCACACAGCAGCTGTCTCCTGTGGAAAAAAGACTTGGATTGGAAGAGTTGATGGATTCTGCGCTTAGTGACCTGTAGATAGCTGGAATAAAAAGGTAAAAAGGACCGCAACCTAAGGGTATGATGTTCCCTCACAAACCATCAAAGGAGTACACAATGTAAAAACGGATAAGATAGGTCGTGCCACACAAATAATATGTATGGTAAAACCAATGGGTTGTCATCTAGTTGCCATCATAAGCCCTGGTTAGACGGTATCCCCAAAAGTCAATTTCTCCGACTCCATCAAAACTGCTCTCAAAGTAACAAGTTTATCGAGAAAAATTACCCTTCAGATAAATTGGATGCAGCTCTGAATGTAGTAAGCACCAAAGAGAGGAAAGATTTGTTAGAATATAAAAGTAAAAAAGAAAAAGATAAAGACCCTCCGACACTACCCATTATTCTGGACTATAATAGTAAAAATAAAACTATGAAAAATATAATAAATAAACACTGGCATATCCTTAAACAAGACGATCTCCTAAAGGACCAAATCCCGAGAAACCCCACATTATATTTAGAGGAGCTCCCAGTTTTAAAAGTATTCTTACTAAAAATTACACTAAAAAAACAAAAACACCACAAGCTTCTTACCAAAACCTAAGTTTTTTTTTTAAGTGTAATAAATGCATTGTGTGCAAAACCACAGACCCAACAACCAAATTTAAAACCACTAATATTTCCTCCAACAATACCGTTAACTCCTACCCAATCAAAGATTTTATCGGGTGTAACTCTAAAATATTATCTATCTGCTAGAGTGCCCCTGTGCCCATGAATACATTGGTATGACTAAAAGATGCCTAAAAATAAGACTCGCAGAGCATTGTCGCAATATTATCAAAGGTTATGAAAACCACTCTGTGCCTCAACACTTTATAAAACATAACAAAGACCCCAAATTACTTAAATGTATTGGCCTTGAACATTGTAAAACCCCTTGGAGAGGTGGCAATAGAAGAAATATTTTGGGAAAAAGAGAAATGTATTGGGTTTTTCAGCTAAAGACCCTCTCTCCAGATGGCCTTATTGTTGAATTTGATCTTTTTAATTTTCTATAACAGATTTTTAATTTTCTAAAACATTTTTTTTTTATTCTTTATTTTTGGAGTGCTTGGAAGTATAACAATTTATCTCGTCATGCCCCAACAGCATTGACAAGTATACAGAAAAACATTTGTTAACAGTTGGTCAGCATGTGAAAAAACAGCACAATTTTTAAAAGCAACATGTTCAGATTAAGTGTTCATGTCTTAAAGCGATCAGTGCGTAATATGCTTGTCTGGCGGGAACACTTCTAGCCATATAGAATATATCTATTCTGGTATTATAAGAACAAGATGATCTGTAGATTAGACTAAGATGTCTAGCTACAGGAGTAGACAGCGCTGAATCTTAATAGTAGCTGTTACAGTGGGATAAACCCGATATGTACATTATATATTATCTATTGATAATCTGTGCGGTCAGGTGGACTTAGCAATATAGCAAATGGTCCATTAGGTGAACAAGCTATGGTGGGTGCAGTGTCAGTGGAAAGGTGTACTGCAGTGACAGCATTTAGAGCATGGGGAGTGTGCAAAGAAGAAAGTAATACATGGTAAAGGCATATTTCTCAAGGCTTTGTGTTTAGCATGCAATACTCAGAAATTTGTTGTTCTGGGTGTTAGGCAGAGAATGCGTCCATGTATCATTCTCGGAGGCAAAGTTGGGGTATAGGTATGAATGGGACCAAAAAAGAAAACATAGGTATAACGAGAGTCCGCCTGGTTAAACAGGGTCTGTATTGTCGTCCGTGTCAGCGTCCTTGCTGGGACATGCCAAAAGACCGTCCGTGGCTTCTCACCCGTTCATCCGATGCCCAGTCTGTGGGGAGGTCGTTGTTTGCTCTGCAATGGGTAGATGTCTTGCGGGTCTGTACCTTTCTTGAGGGTGTGAGGTTGTACTGCGCCTGAGTGCCTCGTGGTGCTCCTGCACATAGGTCTGCCATCTTGTGCGGTTGTGGGTGTTAGAGTCCCTTTAGCTTGGCCATTGTCTGTGCTATTCGCCGCCATGTGCTTTCCCCCTGGTTTTGCAAGCCTCCATGGGGAGACAGGCATATGTATTTTCAGCTTTCGTAGCTTTTTGCGGGGGCGCCGCAGGTTTATCTGGGTGCTTGGCAGTTTTGGGTGCTTGGCAGGGCTGTGCAGGTAAGTCTGTGATTTCTCAGGTTTGGCTGTATGTTGGACGGGTTGTGATGTGACCATCTGCCGTGCTGCCAATTGTGCCCAAAATTTGTCAAATATCAGATTCAACCGTGCTTGAGAGGCTACTAGGTAGGCCTCGGTTGTGAAGTTGCTTGTGCGCTCTGCCATCTTGGATGCTGCTCTGCAGTATAGCCCAAGAGGTAGCGAGTATAGTCGTGGAGGGCCTCCTGGCACCGGGATAACCCCCCCGGTCCAAAAAAGGGGGGGTCGGATGCAGGTGATCCACTATTATTAACGGGGTTCAGCGTGGGCACCGGAGAGCGGCCGTCTCTCCGACGCCTGAGAAGCTTGTAGGCCGCAGGTGGTTAAATGCTGGTAATCTGGGTCTGCACGGTTCCGAGTTTGGTGTCGTTCAGATCACCGCGATCCCCTCTGTTCAGCCCTTGAGTTTTGCAGTAAAATCCGCTGCTTAGCTGCCGCTATTCGTGATTTTCGTTGATTTGGCCCAGGAGCTCATTCAACGTGTGTCTGCTCAGTTAGCCTGCCAGGCCCCGCCCCCCTACAACAGTTTTTATACCTTTTTTTCATATACTTTTCCGTCATTATATTAAATTTATTATTATTTTTACAATTATTACATTTATATTGTTACATTTTTTATCTTTTTCTTTTTTTTCATATACTTTTCCGTCATTATTTTTCTTTTAATATTTTTTCCATTATTTATATTTTTACATTTATATCTTTTTCCTTTTTTTTTTCTCATACTGTTTTCCCTACTATGCTATTCATATATCTCCCTCTCTATTTTCCTAATATGGGAATCCCACCATTTATAGTCCATAAGCTCCATAAAGAAGAATTCTAAACCTGGTTCTTAAAGGCAGGCTATATTGTTGTTAATAAAGACATTGTTCCTATATATATGTTTTGGGGGTATAGATAGCTCAGTGGTAGTGCATTTGACTGTAGTTCAAGAGGTCTCAGGTTTAAATCCTGTTACCCCCTTTAAAAATCATGAATGTTAACTTATTTTCAGAATCATGACTAACATCAAGTCCATAGGCGTGCGCAGCCTATTGCATTAGGGTGTGCACCCTAAAGCACAGGCACACGCCGCATATATATATGTATGTATGTATATATATATATATCTGTATGTATATGTATATGTATATATATATATATATATATATATATACATACATACACATATATACACACATACACACACTGCTGTGTGTGTATGCTGTGTGAGGGTGCTGTTAGTGTGATGTGTGTGTGACGGTGCTGATAGTGTGCTATGTGGGTGAGGGTGTTTGTGTGTGCGCGCTTGTGAGGATGCTGTTAATGTACTGTGTGTGAGGGTGCTGTTTGTGTGTGTGTGCGCTTGTGAGGGTGCTGTTAATGTACTGTGTGTGAGGGTGCTGTTTGTGTGTGAGGGTACTGGTAGTGTGCTGTGTGTGTGTTTGTTAGGGTCCTGTTTGTGTTTGTGAGGGTACTGTTAGTGTGCTGTGTGTGTGTGAGGGTGCTGTTTGTGTGCTGTGTGTTTGTGAGGGTGCTGTATGTGTGTGTGGGTGCTGTATGTGTGTTGGTGCTATGTATGTCTGTGGGTGCTGTATGTGTGTGGGTGCTGTATGTGTGTGGGTGCTGTGTATGTCTGTGGGTGCTGTATGTGTGTGGGTGCTGAATGTATGTACCAACACCTATATACTACCAGTGGGGGATCAATGCTAATGAATGCGGTGTACACTTGAGCTGGCTCCAGCTCTCAACTAGGTGAGTAGGAGAAGTACTACTACTATCATATTCCGCCTGGCAAAGGCCCGGTGGGCTGTGGTGGCTACGGGCCGAGGACAGCAGAGGAGGTCACAGGACATCCCTTGACGGTCTATGAAGGATCGGCACAATCTGAGTGCCGGCCCCGGTGTGTGCCTTCATGGGCCGGTGGGGAGATTAAAGATCTCCCTCACCGGCCCCTTTGTAATAGACAATCGGCTGGGGAGGGAGAGGAGGACCCGGCGGAGCTCTATCTTGCAGCTCCACCGGGTTCTTCTTGTGAGATCCGGAGCATTGCCACGGCAACACCCCCATCTCGTGAGAGTAAACTCTATCCTCGCAGGCTAGAGTTCACTAACCACTGGACCACCAGGGAGTGTCCTCCCCCCCCTCTCCTTAGTACAACCGTGCCGGCCCCCCCAGGCTAATGGTAAGAAGGGAGGGGGGAATATAATGCCTTCTTTTTTTTTTATTTGTTTAATTACCCCCCCAACACACAATACCTTCTAACATTTATACACAGCACTTTCACACACATCACACACAGCACTTTCACACACACACAAATTACCCACGGCACCCTCACTCACATCACACACAGCACCCTAACACAAATCAATTACATATATCACCCTCACACACAGCACCACAGCACCCTCACACACAGCACCACAGCACCCTCACACACAGAGCACCTACACACACACAGCACCCCCACACACAGCACCCACAGCACCCTCACACACAGCACCCTCACACACAGCACCACAGCACCATCACACACAGCACCCACACACACAGCATACTCACACACAGCACCCACAGCACCCTCATACACACAGCACCCACACCACCCTCACACATACCTCCCTCACACACATCCCACACAGCACGCCTCACACACAGCATTCATCACACACATACTACACCCCTAAACACATTACTTCCCGACACACACTAGATCCCTTACCCAACTCTGGATCATCTACACACATACACACACTAGATCCCTATATACACTCTGAATCTGTTATATATGCACACTCACTAGATCTCCTATACACATTCTGGGTCCTTCAAACACACACTAGACTCATATATATATATATATATATATATATATATATATATATACACACACACATACTACACCCCTAAACACACACTCTCTACAAACACTACATCACCTATACACACACACACACACTATAGCCTGTATGCACACACTTGCTACATCACCTATACACACATTCTCTACAGCCCCTAGCCACATATGCATTACATTACACAAACACAACATGACTAAAACCGACCTTATTACACAATACCACAACACAATCAGCTCACTCTACACAGATGCAATCCCACAAGCAGGCTCCAAACACATGCACAATACTCTTTCCTGGCATGTTTGTCTCCTGGTATCCATTTATAGAGACACCAGAGACAAGTTGCAAGGAAACACAGTACAAGCATGTTATTAAATTTGCTTGCACTGTGCAGAACAAATACAGGGCTTTTTTCTCATGCTAGAGCTCTTCAGCAGAGCTCTGCGCATGGTCTGCACTGGAAGAGCATTAAACCAACATGCTCACTTTGAGAGGGCACGTGTTTGTCATTAGTGAGGACAAAACACCCCCTCTCTCGCCCACCCCCTTCTTGGTGGGCCGCTGTGATAAAAAAATGCCTGGGTCGAATTTTTTCCCAGTCCGGCCCTGCCGAACTGGTATCTACGGTTTTACACTATTGGAATTTATTTTTCTGTTTTCATGCCTCTACGCCATTTGGACATTGGATTATCTCAGGACTTATAGATCCACTGGATTCATTTATCTCTTCAATTAACTTGGACTAAATTATTTTACTCATTTCATTCAGGACCCTGTTCCCGTTTTAGCATTTTATTTAAGTACCCATTGGTTTTAACATACATATTATTTGTGTGGCGCAACCTATCTTATCCGTTTTTACATTGTGTACTCCTTTGATGGTTTGTGAGGGAACATCATACCCTTAGGTTGCGCCCTTTTTAACTTTTTTATTCTAGCTATCTACTGGTCACTAAGCGCTAAATCCATCAACTCTTCCAATCAAAATTACACCATAGGTTGTAAATATGTTTATATATTTATGTTTCTGTAAGTACATCACCCCTTGCCCAACTTCTTTAGATTTGTTGCATAACCTCGTCCACAAAACCAACCAAAGAAATAAGACACCACATACAAACAAGCATAATGCTAATAATGTATAAATATCAGGAAAGTTTGTCATGTATAACAATGTGTAATATTCTCCCTACCCCTTTCTTATTCTGTATCCCTCACATTGTTTACTTTTCTGCAAAATATGAAAATAAAAATTGTCAATTAAAAAAAAAAAGAAAAGCATTAGATTGGCTGAGATAGTCAATTCTGATTATCTCAACCAATGAGGTGAGCCAGGGGTGGAGCCAAATGCCACCCTGGCCAATCAGCATCTCCTTAGAGATGTATTTCACCAATGCATCTTTATGAGGAAAGTTCTGTGTCTCCATGAGGATTTTGAAGACACTGAATGACAGTTTTAAGGCTATCCTAACTATAAGATAAGGCCAGGGACTAATGAAAGCATTTAGAAAATTGGGCAGACTAGATGGGCCGAATGGTCCTTATCTGCCGTCACATTCTATGTTTCTATGTTTCTATGTTTCTATGTTTCAGTACTGCACAGTGGTGAGGAGTGGCAACTGAAGGTTTCTCTAGACAATAATGTAAACACTGCCTTTTCTCTGAAAACACAGAGTTTATTGCAAAAAGCCTACAGGGACTGACTATACTTACCAGCACACGTACATTAGGCTGTAGTTGTTCTGGTGACAACAGTGTCCCTTTAAAATAGTAAATTGAAAGAATTGATTGATTTGTTACGATATCCTGAATTCTGATGCTTAATGGTGTTAGTCTTCTATTTCAACATATGTCTATATGGATTTCATTTGGAGTGATTACCTATACCAGAGGCCTAATACCACATGAGAGCATTGTGTATTGCTCATATTCAGGGTTTACCTTCTGGATCTGCTACTAAAACCGCATCAGATAAAATGATGAGCAATCTTGTTTTTCTTTATTGTTTTGCATCAATCTGACCTCAGTATATACCTCGGAAATATTGTTGACATTATTATTAATTCACATTTAAATTTTGATTAGGGGTATGTATTTTGGGAAATAGAATACTTGTTAGTACAAAACAGGAACATTGCATAAACTGCTTAATCTGTTTTTGATTTTTTTAATAACATTTGGAAGGTTGGAAAAACCATTAACCTTTTACATCGAAATTATCTGTGATAAACAGAGAAATCTACAATAATCATTCTGATATCTTTGTCTAGAAATAATAGTTTCTAGGACAGGATTTTTATAAATTTACCATGATTTCAAAATATCACCTTGTGCTCCATCTGTCTAACCATACAGACCTTCATTCACGGAATGCACTTTGACAAAGGAAATATACAGAAATAAATATAGATGTAACCAAGGAGTATAGAATTGTTACTGCAAAGAATTGTGTTTTGAAACAATGTTTTATACTCTCTAATAATCATTACATTCTCAAGCATCATAAAGAAATCACTATGGTTTATTGAAAATCACATTCTCTAAGTTCCAGGATATGTAATACCTTTGTCCTTGTTTATTACTGTTTAAATTTGCAATAAAATAGATTGAAAGAAAATGAATTTTTCTAATCCTACTATAGACATTAAAGAGTTATCGGCATCATAGATAGTCATAACATTGAGAAATAGGGTGGCAATTAAGAACTGCTTGGCTCACAAAGCCTGCCCTTTGGCTGCTGATTTGTGACCTATGTTTTTTTTTATTTTTTTATATTAAAGCTATTTTCATTCAAACATTTTTATGGTATATAATTGCTGTAACAGGTTCTCTTGGTGTCTCTGGGAGGTACTTAATTAAGGGATTTTTGGCACTTTTCAATTAACTGTTCTATCACCAACCTTGTGCCCTTCTACTAGTAAAGACTCCAGATCCAGATTTTATAAGAAAGAATAATCTAGCAAACCTGGAAGACCATCCAAGAGCCCGAGGGGGGGAGGGTGTCGGGCTACTATTTGCTTTCCACTTAACACTTTTGGGTAGAACTTTTTTGCACATATGTCTGTTTATACGTAGCTTTTTCATTTGCCAAGTCCATATGACAAGTGGTTTAGGTAGGCACTAGTGGCTTACACCATGGTGCTGAGGTAATTAGCGGTCAGTTATCTGGGTTTTTTGAGGACCTTTTTTCTCCTCTCCCCCTTTCTTTTGACTTTTAGCTATCCCCCTATTATTACTTTAGATTGAATGGTAGAGACTTTGGGGCAATCAATTGTTGGTACTTCTTTAAACCACCTTCCACTTTGATAATTGTTTGTTTGGGTTGTTGTGGTTATAATTTCAGTGATCATTATTGACCTCCACATTGATGACGATATATATTCCTGTTACCTAAATGTAAAGTCTGGCTAGCAGTAGCTGGCCAGCTGCCACATTTTAACCGTCACTTTAGAAAGGTTAATTTTAACCATCTGCCAGTTGGCTGCTTGCACTGCTAGTGGTCAAATAGAGCAGATTTGAATAGGTGTATCTGCCTCCTATGGGAGCAGATCCAGTAAAAATCCAGTGGCTGATAAATATGCAAATTGCATATTTTGTTTAGTTTTGAATATATAAATTATCATTTTAAACTAGACAGTGAACTATACCAAGTGAGATGGACTCATTACGTGAAAACAGCTAGATTTCTACCAGATTCGACTTCATATTTGAATTATTAATCTTGTGAAAATCTTGTAATTTTAATCAGATTTTCCATATTTAGACTGAATTTAGATTTTTTTAAATAGTCATACATGACAATATAAGATGGGGTACTGCATCTTACTTTAAAATGGTTCTCCAAGCTGAAAAATGAAATAAAAATAGTACTTATAATACCAGTTTGTGTTCCACTTATGGAACATATCACCAGAAAACGGCTCTGCAATTACTGCCATATAGTGAATTATAGCGCAAGGCCATTACGCAATGTCATTGAAGAACTAAATTGATTACATGGAGTTTAAATGTTATATTTATTTAATAAAAAGAGGACATAGTCTTAAATTAGAGGGACAAAGGTTTAAAAATAATATCAGGAAGTATTACTTTACTGAGAGGGTAGTGGATGCATGGAATAGCCTTCCAGCTGCAGTGGTAGAGGTTAACACAGTAAAGGAGTTTAAGCATGCGTGGGATAGGCATAAGGCTATCCTAACTATAAGATAAGGCTAGGGACTAATGAAAGTATTTAGAAAATTGGGCAGACTAGATGGGCCGAATGGTTCTTATCTGCTGTCACATTCTATGTTTCTATAAAAATAAAACACCAATTTTAACTGTAAACTAAGAGGACTGAAGAATGTATGGTTTAATGCCAAAATTCTATTCATGTTTATTTTGATAATAATGAAGGAAATTGCTTGATTTGAAACACAATAAGATTTTTGTTTTTAAAACAAATATAGCAATTATATACAAAAATAAATATCCAATTGAAAATGTGACCCCTCTGCTACTGCTCCCAAAGGCACTTGCAGCTCACATGCCTACCTCTACAGTATGTTTAGAATTCCTCAGGACCAAGGAACAGTGTAGCCAAGGAGCAGGACCTAATACTCTGACACTGGAATTCCTGCATGCCTTTAGAACAGGGATAGGCAACCTCCGGCACTCCAGATGTTGTGGACTACATCCCCCATTATGCTCTTACACCTTTAATGCTGGCAAAGCATAATGGGAGGTGTTGTCCAAAAAATCCAGAATTCCGAAGGTTGCCTATGCCTGCAGAATGACAAAACTTCATGGAAGTTGTAGTTGTAAAACATCTTAGTATTTACCTTTTGGGCACCCTGATTTAAAAGGTTGGGGATGGTATTAGGAGAACACTGAATGTAATTTCCATACTATCCCGATATATGCCAATTCTCTAGGTTAGCTTTAGATATTTCCTGCAACAACAAAAATAGAAGAGGACTTAAAATGCAGTGATACTGTCAGAGAGTTTGTAACAGAAAGTAAGTATGGTAGCTCATTTTAATTTTAGAAGGATGCCAAAGACTAACATGCTGTTCAAATTATCCATCTTTTATACATCAAACTCAAAACTTCCTAATTAGTTAAAATATTTACATATTTTTCAAATTAATAATAACTGCCCATAGATATACTGTATCTTTCCAGTCTCCGAACATGTCCAAATGTGTCTGTACCATGTATAATAGTAACCAGACAAAGATAAACAAGGATGCTTAAACATTAACTTTTGCAAGACAGGGTACATAAATATTACTATGATTTTGTAACTCTCTCCCCTATACCCCCCTTTTGAGTCTGTACCAACTTTTTTATATATCATTACAAACTATTAATGCTAAAAAAGAATACATAGTATATGAACAAAACATGCCTTACATTTCATTAATGAGGGCAACATCTAATAAAAGGTATTCTATAACTCTTCCCATCCCCCACTCATAGTGGAAAAGAAAAACTCTGACAAATTATAAACAAGAGTAACACAAAAATATATACTTAGTTTTTTTATCTTTGATTTTGAATATGCATTTATGCATTTTTCATCTACCGATTTCCCTTTTCTTTTTAATGTTTCAATTTTATCTATTTCCTTTTTCTATTTGCACTTTTCTTCTTACTTAAAACTCTAAGAACAGAATCATTTTTATTCTACTTTGTATTCGGCTCTATTGGTCTATATAAAAAGATTATTTTAGGCTTTTTTTCATTTTCTCTCTGAATTTGCAGAAGCAACATATTGTTCAAAAAATTCATACAATTTATCATATCTTAAACATAACTGTTTTTGATTACCCTTAGTAAAAACTCACTAAAATGTGCCTGCATAGGTACAGCATCTTAAAAACAGCAAGAAATTGTTGATCCCGAGCGACATGTAATTTGTCCTCCTGTTTCTGATTTAATGCGCTGTAATTGTAGTAACAGCAAGAATGATGTTGTTTTCAGCAGTGACTAAATCAGTAGAGTATTTTACAAGAAGTGATGACAAAGTTGTACTTTGACTTTCCCCTCCTTTGAAAGGGCATTGTATCCTTCAGGACTATTTCTTGAACTTCTATGCATTTTGCTCAATAACATGTTTTCACTTATGTATATATCTCATCATTTAAAACAATTTTGATAATTTTTGATATTTTTAAAAAAAAAAGACAAAAACACTTTAATGTGTTAAACAGTCTAAAGTGCCAATTTGAGGACATCATATAATTTAAGCTAAAAGTCAATATTTGACCATGGCTCATTTATTATAAGCATATTGTGGTAGCCTGAAAACAGACATTCCAAAAATTAGAATGCAAAGCCCCCAGGTAGCGCAGTGCAAATGCATCATAAGATCTAGCAGTACTCTCTGCATGGTATTCTACATTGGGGCTAGTGAGGAGGCTGTATGTCATCCTGGATTGATGCCAGGCTGACATGAGCCTTCAGTGGGCAAGCCCACTCATTTTCCATGAAGGTCCACTAATTGTGGGCATCATATAACTAGCAACACCTCTCAGGGCTTACCCATCTTGATTTCATAGCTCCCAATGTTAAGATGTATGTGTTTTTGTCTTGATTAACACATTTGTATGTCATTGTAAAATAATATTTTGCACCTTCCAAGCATCATGTGGATAAACATCAAATCAATTTTAACTCAAGGTTGTAACACTGCAAAATGTAAAACATCCAAAGAAGTTGCTGGTATTTCACTTCAGGACTGTCCTTATGGGTGGGATCAGTCTGATATGACTTGGAACTGGTTCTCTCTGTAATGACACAAGTGAGGAAAAACTATTTTGAGACCTGAGCGGGGATTTACCGAAGGAGAGTTCCTCTCAGCTTTTGTCTATGTGTTCTCATATTTTCTGGTTTTTGTTGCAACATCGAAAGATAGTTGAATACTTATGCAACACAATGTAGTTGTGGCTCACTCAGGTGTCTATTGCCTTCAAGGCTGTGTTATAGAACTATGTTATAGGCAACACAAAGAAACTGTCTTTGTGTTGCAGTCATATAAAAGCAGTCATATAAAAAGAACATTATAACTAACGTACTCACTGTAATAACCCAGGAAGAAACAGGAGTAGACAATATTTATTCAAATGTAGAAGCCACACAGCCTAGGGGAGGTTTCAGGTTTTTTTTAGATATTGGTAATAATCCACAACCTGTGACAATTTAATCTAGAAAGGTCTCCATTAACCGAATAAGGTAGGTTTCCTTGAAGACCGAGATTATGGGGACACTCCTTAGTTATATGTTATGTACCAGGACCTACTGATTCACACTGTGGTCTTTGTTTTTGGATGGTTAAATAAATGTTTACCCAGTTAAAAAGCATTTACATTTGTAAGTCTTATTTACCCAATAAATAATAAAACATATAATAAACATAGAACATAGAACATCAAGAACATGTTAGAAGTTTTAAAGGTATTCCTTTAAATATATTGATGTGAGGTCCAATTCATGAAGTCCATGTCTTCAGCAATACCACGAACCTCCAAAGTAAAGATCAATAAGTTCTGTGAATGTTTCAGATTAAAAACATGAGGCTGAATTCTGTTAGTAGAGTTTACTCTACCTACTAAAGTATGTGGGGAAATTGCTATTAAGTATTAAGCAGGGTAAAGTCTGGTAAGAGAATTAAGCACATGGTGTTAAACTTGGACATACATTTATTTTTTTATATTATAAAAACTGTACTGAAATCTGTTGAAAAAAGTATCATTCATATGGAATATTATATTACATCCATCAACCACATCCTCACAACTGGGAAAACATATACATTAAGTTTTATTAAAAATATATTGCGTTTTAAATAATAACCTTCCCTAAACTTACTTATATTAATGACATTTCAATCAGACATGTGAACATTCTCATATATATAGATTGTGAAATGAGTTTATCCCGAGAGCATTAGTAACATAAATCTTTGCAATGACTCATTTTTGTCTGTTTTGAAAATATATGACAATTAAGGTTTCCTGACATTCTAAAATGTAGATAATATTTCTGTATTTTAGACAATAATAGCAGATCTTCTCTGTAGAGATGTAGAACTCTGAACATTATGGGTGAGGTAACCTGTAGAATATGTTTATACGATGGCTTCAGTTTTAGTTAAAAAATGCACAAATTTTATTTATTAGTGAAACCCAGATGTCATGTATACCTCGTTGGTTTGACCCTACATCCTGTGACTGCCCGTCTACACCTTCACTGTGTCTAGACACTAGATGCCCCCTCACTCATGTCTTCTGAGATCTAACTGGATCTAATAGCAATTTTCCCACAGACTTGACCTATTCCTACTATACTTCATGCAACCTATCTGATACACATTTTACTTCCACTTTACTGGTGTGTTTTTGTTTAGTTTTTTCCTAATATCCTTCCTCTTCTCTCTCGGTTGCCCCCAACATTAGACCAGATCTCCGTATCTGTGTACCTAACATGCCTGCACCTCTTTTTCCTACTCTATGTTCCATATGTACACTGTCAACTATCTTACAATTAATTCTTAACCTAACTAGCTAGAACTATGTTACTTCTTCTATCAAAAAAGAGTATACACTCAACAAGATGGGAAACAGGATTAGGATGGTTGGGAATCATACAGAACAAAATAAATATTATTAAAATAAAGGACTGTGTGTGTCATGTGATCTGAGATTGGAAAATAAATTGTGTGTTTGAATGTGTGTGAGGTGTTGTAGGTGTGAACTGACTGATGTTTGTTCCCTAACTAGGGATGTGTATGTGGGTACTTAACAGCCTATATTGACCAATAAATTTGAACTTACTCAAAAATGCTCATCTATTTCCAATTCCAACCACCCTTCACTATCTCCTGCATCTATCTCACTAAGGCACAGGTGAAGTGTACATGCGCTGTATGTGCCTGTTATAGCATGTACTTACAGTTGCTATACCTTTAAAAGGTACTGCTTTACCTTTGAGTTGCTAATAGGCAAATGCTGTTGTGGATGGTATCTCTAGGGTCAGAGGTTGTAGGCTGAAAAAGTTGAATCAGGGGGCTGCGAATTAGTCAGTATTTGTACTGGCGTTCAATAACAATGGTTTATTTTTTATTTTTTTTAAACAATCATTTTTGAAGTGAACCCTAAATCAGACTGATTATGTAATATATTTGTCAACTTCCAACTGCCCAGTAGTTAAATCATAAAGTTCAGTGACTTACATTAGAGCTCAACATATAAAACAGAGCTTGGTTTTATTTAAAGCATTTTGCCTTTGTATTTACAGCCCCATACGCCTATGAATTGAATTATTTCCTAACTGCATTTAATTTTATCCCATTTGATGAGCTGTCAAAAATTCGCAATATATTTTTCCCATGTACCAAATGACTGAGCATCTTGGGAAATAGTTAACGTTACATTGTCAAAATGTTAATTATTACGGTTCTAAGGAATGGCTCTCTCTGAAGGAAAGGTCTATGATTACACTAACAGGAAACGTATCTATACCTTTTTTAATGGCACATTTCAGTTGCCACCTCAGGAGAAGTTATCACAACATGTAAAGTAACTTCAGGACAGCTGCTATGGTTATTCTATGCTTTGTGTTAATGTATTGTTCTATACCTAGACACTAAGATCCTTTTATCTGAGCATTTTATAATTGGATGTAGCTCAAAGCGATCGTTTTCCTTTGATATGACCTACAGTGATTAGACTTGACAAATGCACTTTTTCTGGTGCAATGCTGAGTTGTAGGGTGGAGGGGTAATGTGCTGCAATGATTCTCCTCCCTATGGCCATTTCCAATCTGCAGATGGCAAACTCGGCTCGTATGCATTTAACAATAAAAAAATACTTTTTGTTTCATTCAGCAATTAGCTTGCAGCATAAAGGTAGGACTCGCAGGTCCTTAATAAAGAAATGTATTTTCTTCAACAGTGTAAGCAAAGGGTTGCTGTGAACAAGTCACAAAGTTAAGTAATACAACCGTGTGTTTTAACCACTAGTTTCATGAAAAATTACATAGCAGCAAAAAATAAACAAATAACATATGTTCAGACAACGTGGTTGGTTCCGGTGTGTATTCCGTAGAACCATGTGTTACTGTGTAGTGAGAGGGAGTAATTTTCAAGTGTTGTAGTTTTGTGGCTCCCAATTCCTGATTCCCTGCAGTAAACGTGCCTCCAGTTGAGTTGGTAAATCAGGTGGCCCAGCGGGTTTCCATCTGGTAAGCTCCTATGAAGGTAATAGTTCCTATCTCCCCTTTCCAACCCTCCCTTTATGATGATACAGCTAAGAGTATGAAGTTAAAGTGTGGGGGAGGCAGTCCCCAGCTCCATTGGACCAGCAACCCAAGCCCTCTATTTAAGTCAGGTTCTATTCCCAATTGTCATCCTCCCTGTCTCCCCTGTCTTCTCCCTATCGCCTATATGTCAGCATGCTTTGAAAATCTGGGCGGTAGACCTCTAGTAACCAGTGCGTCCATATGTCCATATACTTTTGTGCTGTAAACGTCAAGTCTTCCAGTCCACGCACTTCTTCCATTTTCTCAAACCAGGTCATTGGTGTCAGTCTTCCAATACAAGGGTAGTATATGTTTTGATGTGTTGAGTATCCTTATAGTTAAGGATTTTTTGTATTTGGCTGTCGGTGTTGTGGTGTAATACCTTACTGAACTTTGGGCAGTCCCACCATATATCCAGAAATGAGCCCACGTCGGCCGTCCCTGGGCATCATAGAGGCTGGTTATTTAGGATGTGTTCCATTTCTTGTTTATGATAGCGGCAAGGAGTTTGCCACACTTATCACTGTTTACATAAAGGAATGCATTGGTGTGCTGGAAAAAGCGTTGGAGGCAATGTCGGAGGAGAGAAGATAACTGCCCCCTCATGTCGGCCAGTTCTTGATATGTAGCCAGATTTTCGGTGGTTTTAATGTCAGGTTTCTAGGTCTTGTTTTTTTTTTTTGTGAGCTCCTGGATTACGGTCTCTCTGCTTTTCTTCATTGCCGAGCCCTTGGCTAAGAAGAATCCCCTCATCGCGCATTTATGTGCTTCCTATATGATTGATGCTGGTGCGTCAGCCATCGTGTTTTCTGTAAAGTATTGTGCCAACGTTGTGTGTGCATCTTTGACTAAGGTTGTGCCTGAGAAAAGTGTTTCATTAAGGCGCCATCAGCGGTGCAGGGTAGGAAGAGAGTGGAATATCGGTCATTGTCAACGGTGCGTCGCCTGTTCATGTCATTACACCCATGTTTACCTCACAGACCCTGCAAAGGTGGTAATACGGTACGAAAAGTAGTCTAGGTGGGAGTATCTAGAATGGGATATGGAGTAGTGTGTAGTCTCTGTCGGTCGGGTGCATGGCCCTCCAGCAGTCAATTAGTCGGTGGGTATGGAGAGTGTGTCTGATCATCAGTAGAATCTGCTCCGGTATCACTGATGTGCCTGTTGAGGTGTCAACCAGTGGTTCTAGGGCAATGTTGAAGTCACCCCCTAAGATCAGAAATCCTTCTGTGAATGTCATTAGTGTTTTACGTGTGGACTTTAAGAATTGTTGTTTGGAGTTCGGGGCGTAAATGTTGGCTAGGGTGTATGCCTGTCCCAGCAGTGTTCCCTTTACAAATACGTAATGATCTCCTCTATCTGTTTTTGTCTCGATATACAAGAATGGAATTGATTTGCTTTCAAGGTTGTTCCCATAGTAGCCTTGTGTGTTGACATGATTGGTTAATTTCAGGGCGCTATCTTCCTGGAAGTGGGTTTGCTGGACATAGACTATATGGACCTTTTGAGCTTTAAAATCTTTCAGTGCAAGAGAGTGTTTCTCAGGGGTGTTAAGTCCTCTAGCGTTAATCGATAGGAGTTTGAGTAGCAATGGTAGTCCAAATGTTCTTTTCAGTGGCTCCGGTGTAACTGGAGACGCAGCAGCCACAAGGTAGAGAGAAAAAGGAGAAGAAAAAAAAGGAGGAGGAAGAGGGAGAGGACGTGGGGTGGGGAGGAGAGGGGGAGCAGGAGGAAGGGTGGGGAGGAGGAGGGCAGGAAAGAGGGGGGAAGAGGAAGGGGTGAGGGAGGAAGGGGGTAGCAAGGAGGGGGGAGGAAGAAGGGGGGAAGGGCAAAGAGGAGGGGGGGTGCTGAATGTCCTCAGATATGTGTCATCAGCTGGTGTTCTGGACTGTCATCGAGGTGGGTGAGGGCAGGCAAGTATGTTGTCAGTAGAAGGTTCAGCGTAGTGGAGCCAGTGATCCTTGTAGTCCTCTATGTGAGTGGATGTGAGCTAGTAGGGAGATAACATGAGGGTCAGCATTATGAAGGGACTCCCGCTGCGTGGTCGCCAGTACCTCTTGGGTAAGGCCAATGGACATAGCGAATCAGGCAGATAGAAATCTGAGGGGTCAGTCCACTATATGTTTAGTGAGGGGATAGATATGAGAGTCTCTAAGTGCATGAAGTCCGCACATGGTTGCAAACCACCACGGGTCCCACTGTTGTAGTCACCGACAGACCAGATGGCAAAAGCCAATGGTATCTTGTCCCAGCCGCCCGCAGGGCCTGGGTCAGGGGTCTGAGCATCCTCCTGTATTGTAGAGTAGCTGGGGAGAGGTCCGGGTATAGTTGGAGTTCTGATTGCCTGCAGCATAGCACGTCCGTCTCCCACGCGGCCTTGAGGATGAACTCTTTTTTGGTGAACACCTCCAGGCAGCATATGACATCCCTGGGTTCCCTCGGGCACAGAGTTCGGTGGGCCCTTACAAGCAGCAGTGTTGAAGCAGGATCCCTATTCAGGAGGCCATTGAAAATATACTTCAGGATGGCCTGGAGGTGTCGGGGGTCGGACTCCATCTCGGGTAGGCCACAGAGCCTTACTTGTTCCTCCTACCCATGTTGTCTAAATTTGCCACATGCAATGCCATATCCCGCAGGATATCATCATGCCACGTCAAGGTGTCTCCTGCTTGAGCGTGTACCGACGAGATCTGGTCGCATGCGGCCTCCACGCAGTCTCTAAAGCCTTGGATGTCATCCCTGAGGGCCTGGATATCCAGTCGGGTAGAGGCCTAGAGGGTGCAGTTGGTGGCCGCCAAGTGAGCACGCGTGGGTAGGGCTTTCAGGAGTATTCCCCAGTCCGAGGCTGGTGACATTTCAGTGGGGGAGAATGCAGGAGAGTGAGCCCCAACACCATCAGAGGCTTCTTCCAACGGGGGCTGGGAGACCAGGTCCGATGGAGTGGAAAGGTACTGGCGCAGGGAGGGAGTAAGAGACCCCTTTTTATGCTTGGTGATCCTTTGGCAGCTCGATGCTTGATGTGTTTTGCCCATTTTAGTGAGATAGAACTGGATTTTCGCTGGAGTAACACGAGGAGGTTCGGGAGGGAAAATGCAAGCGGCCATCTTAGATCGTGATCAGGCCCTGCTCCCCCCCACAATTATCATTTGTGTAGTGTTAATGCTAACATTTCCTGAATAATCATATTTTTATGCATATATATTTCTGTTGAAAAAATAAATGAACAGAAACAACAGATATCAAGATTAATTTATAGAATTGCTTATGAGACAATATTTTGTGTTATCTAAGGTAGTTATCAGCCAGTGTGCATCGATACACTGACTTCAGGGCTGTATTAAATTGCAACAAATATTAAAGTCTGGACACTCCTTTGGGTATGCCCGGACTTTTATAGATATCTTAGCTAAAATATTATATAGTCGGTATAGAGTTTCTCTATTTAAAATACATAAATAATTGAGAATACAATAAAAATAGGATTTGGAAGTAATACCTTTTGTCTTATTAAAATAGTTTATTGAATATAAATGAATACAGATATATAAACTTAATAATCCATTAATATATCATAAAGCAGAGTATATAGAATTAAATGAATATATGCTTGCAATATATATATATATATATATATATATATATCAATCAGCCATTTCATTGGAGGATCATAGCATATATTAGTTTTCACTACTGGGTACAAAAAGAGACAACCACAGGAAAAAGACAGTGAGTATCTTGCATATGTACTTATTAGCACTTAGGGAGTTCCATGGTGGCATGTAGGTAATGTGGTATGTGAGAATAACAACATGGAGGCAAACTGAAAAAAATGGATACTCCCAGCAGTAGGGAAGAAGACTAGGAAACACAAGTGTGAGGAATGGAAAGAAAATGTAGATACATTACAAAGCAGAACGTACCATGGGTATGTGCATGGTATTGAGAGGATTAAAGGGACTGTTTACCCTAGTGTTGGGAATGTATAAAGGATTTCTTGATTATACTAAATTTGAGGTAAAGTTCTTTATCCATCCTCTCCTCCATGAAAATCATTAATATAATAACAGTTCAGGTTAAAAAATGATGGACTGGGTCACTAACACATGCGGCCAATGCTAGATATAGAGGGGGTTTCAGCAGACATATTCTTTGGTTTCCATGGATATTGCACTCAATGTAGCACTTTGGCCTTAAATTGATGCAGTTTTTCTATGTTAGATATGACCTCACAGGAGTTAGTAATCTGTATTTATCTCCTGCATACCATTGCCATTTGTGATAATGAGTATGAAATGTCTGTCATCAGCAGATATACAGTCTGTTAAACTAACTGGAATTGCACACTGAAGCAGATGGGTGATTAAGGCTACAATTTACAATATTAGGTTTTTTTTTCAAACAACATGTATGGCCTGATTAAGTATCTTTTGTCTTGTTGATTTTCCCGAATCATTGGCTCCAGGTGGAAAATGTCAGACTTTAGCATGTCTAAATATCTTCTGCTTCTTAGTTCTCATTTTTATTCATCATATTTCCTTGATGAATTAAGACAGCCAAGGTTTAGAGGGCTTGGGAATAAATCTAGCCAGGGCTGGGCACTGACAGAACTCCATACGGCAATTTTCTCATTATTCTGATTCCAACAATGACTCATGTAATTAAACCAGAGCATTTCACTCCTGTCAGTCAAAACATGCTTAAGAAATGTAAGCACAGAAATGTATTTATAGGCAAAAGGCATTCCATATGTAGAGAGGATATATCCTCACATATCAATCAGACTTGAGGGCTTCCCTTAGGAAGAAACCACATTCTAGTCCATATGAGACTACATTTTCCTTATAACATATTTACTGTATATTGAATGAACAGCACTGCATTTCGATGTAAAAATATAACAAGTAACACGTTTAATTCACTTTCCATTCTTTAAAATATATAAATGTTGTATATTCCACCTAATTGTGAATTGGGTTAAAACAATTTAAGGAATAGCTGTTCAACTTGGAGTTAAAGGGACACTCCAGGCATCCAGACCACTTCTGCCCATTGAAGTGGTCTGGGTGCCAACTCCCACTACCCTTAACCCTGCAGCTGTAATTATTGTAGTTTTCGTAAACTGCAATAATTACCTTGCAGGGTTAACTCCTCCTCTAGTGGCTGTCTACTAGAAACCCACTAGAGGGCACTTCCTGCTTCATAGCACAGGTTTTCTGTGCAAGAGCGTCGCTGGACGTCCTCACGCTGTGTGAGGACCTCCAGCGTCGCTCAATTCCCCATAGGAAAGCATTGAAAAGCATTTCAATGCTTTCCTATGGAGAGCTCTAATGCGCATGTGCGGCATTGCCGCGCATGCGCATTAGCTCTCCTCAGCCAGCGGATGGGATCAGTCCCCCCCGCCGGCTGACGTAATGAAGAGGAGGAGCGTCAGCAACCCGAAACCACCGCCGAGGGACATCGGCGGGGGTCTCAGGTAAGTCACTGAAGGGGGTTTCACCCCTTCAGCAACCAGGGATGGATGATAGGAGGGATAGGGGACCCGCAGTGCCAGGAAAACTGATTGTTTTCCTGGCACTGGAGAGTCCCTTTAATGAGTTTATTTTAATTAATGTCTTAAACATGTAGCTATCATGTGTTGTTCGTCACATTGTTGTTTTTGTTCGGTCCTGCTAGTACCATGGACAGAGACCTTGTAAGACAGATAAGGCTGGTTGTACGATTAGCATATTTTGGTTTATAATGCATTGTGTTTGAATAGTGAGTGTATGCAATTGTGTAAATGCAATGTATGCAGTATTAAATATAATATTAGAATTCATTTGGGCAAAAGTGGCTTGAGGTTAGAGAGGGAATAACATCAATGATAGATGACACATGGTATTTAGTATTAGTAAGAGGATTTAAAACTTGAGAGGGGTTACATTTGTAGAATAATTTATATTTTCAATTTTTGGGTTTAGAGTTCGATATGGAGTTAAATTCAGTTTTGGGGTATATGGGTTGATTCGATTTATCAGGTGTTATACCTGGGATTAAGGTAAAGGTCTTTTTAGGTGTAAGGTGTGTACAAATTGGGACTAAGTGGTGGGTTTGTTTAGGTTTTGGAAGGGGATAAATTTATGGTTATGGGAAATGTGTGTTTAGAGTACATGCATGTGGTGTTTAGAAGTAATGTTTGGTATTTTTTTTATTTTGATAACTGTTTGTAGTAAGAAAATCCTTTCTCTGGAAGAGTATTTCATTCAGTAAAAAAGAAAAAAAAAGTTCCTATTCATAGCTACTCACACAAACTGTGATTGGTAGAAATCGCCTGCTTCATATATCCTAGTGTGACACTATTGTTTAAGGTCAGTGCAGGGTCACACTAGTTACTGCCACATAACACCAATTGTAATCACTAAGTTGCAGTTGTTAAAGTTTTTTTGTTAATTGTTTGTAGAAAGAAAATCCTTTGTTGGGGGAAAGTGTAATACAAATAAGATAAAACGTTCCTTTTGTCTAGCTACTACCATATTTTCACTCACACAGGCTTTGAGTGGTAGAGATAGCCTGCTTAGTGCTTAATTCATTCTTTTCAACCATACTTTACCACTTTCATATTAAGTGCACCAGGGCCCCGGTGGGATCATGGCTCCAGGCAGCACTGTTTCCACACCTGTAAAAGGTGTCTGCTGTGGTACCTTCGTCACCTATGCATACAAATATAGCCATTACCGCTATATATATATATATATATATATATATGCTTGGCCCCCAATATCTTGTCCTGTGAAGAGGGGGCCCAGAAGTCTAATCTTTCCCTCATTCAGCTTCATGTCCTTTCCTCTCTTGAGTCGCAAGACAGTTACTAGAGGTGGAGTTAATGCAATAATTACCACTGTAGGGTTAAGGAACATGGGATATTGCACCCAGACCACTTCAATGAGCTGCTGAGTAGTAAGGAAGCTCAGGGCTGCTGCTCTCCTAAACTGACACTTGCCGAATTCAGCAGCTATATTTACTATATCCATGTTTATCCAGCCTTCCCTAGCTGGGGAATATCTGGGAACACAAAGATAATAAACAAGCAGTCCATCTTACCTTCAAACAGCACTGCACTATTGGCGGCCTGCTAGCTGATATGGTGCAGGAGAGACGGTTGCTCTCCTGTAACCAACATAGCCTATCACACCTACCAACCTCGCCCCCCCAGGTCCCCACCTCAGAGGCCCTATTGCTTAGCCACCAAGCTATGGAAATGTTGACAGAGTACTCCAGAGCTTTCTACTAAAGTGATGTTAGAGAGGGAACATCAAATCTTTGCCCAGTTTTGGCTGAAGCTGAATCAGCAGCAGCAAACGCTTGCCTAACAGGGGCAGAATAATCACTTACTGTGAGGGTCATCTGACAAGTCCCAGCATGAGACTTGGGCCCCAGCCTCAAAAATGGCTCAAAACAGGGTCTCGCACACTATGGGCCGTACACTTCACTCCTGTCAAGAACGGACTGAGGTGTTTGCGAATTCCAGTATCCAATGCAAAGACAGGGGTATGCGGCATTCCTGAGTTTTGCAGTGCATTAAGGTCCTGTTCATCAATACGCCGAGCTCCGAGGATGATGAGTTGGCTTAGATGGATTATGTCGGGCTTCTGATGCTACCTCATGGCAATCCAAACCCTCCATTCCCAAATGCCATCAACCCTGTTACAGAAACTACCATGGAGGAACTTTGTGCGGCCCCTACAAGGTATCAGCTGAAAAGGGTATGGGGTCCGGGACTTTCTGTCAGGCACTGTGTCTCATCGTTAACGCTCATGCTAGCACCTGTCAAGCACTTGCATTGTTATGTTCCGTTTTACTATAATTTTATGAAATTTTATGTTTTTCTCAGTAGAGCTTGTTACTGTTACAAGGCAAGGGCTGACATGTCACATATCTGATAGATGCCCTCTACTCAGGCACTGAGGCAGCTCTGGCTTAGCATTTTTAGGTGAGGGTTTTAGTGCTCCTAACCCAGACATTTCTAAGTTATCCATTTAGGTCACGAGGTCACAGGGTTAATTAGCTATGATAGCTTTATTAAAATGTTCTTGCTGTGACAATATGTTTACCTGTTTCTTAGTATGATAGTAAGCTTCACACAATGAGTCTGACTTTATTTCCTTCATGCTACTGAGACTTTTTGTTAGGCGACTTTACCAAAAAACAAAATGAGGCACAGTTAACAGTATGGGTGATGTTATGCTACTTTTTAATTTTGCCTTACTATATTGACACATATTTGATCTTAGTGTTTGTACCAACCTATACATGCCTCAATAAAAAAAACTGATTGGCAAAAAATAAATATTAGTCTTTTGTATCAACTGAATTGATGGTAATATACATAATGTCCATGGGTGGGGAAGCAGAATGTCTTATGCTTTATAATATATTATTGCTTTACATTTTTTCTATGCTGAGAATTTTTTTCACTCTTAGTGGATAACATGTACAGTACGGCTAACAGCTTACTTTTGAGCAACATCAAGAATAATAATTTGTCATAATTGAAATTAAAAACCTAGTGAATACTCTTACAAATGCAGTGTTTTTGAAAAGAAAATTATTATCCAACACCTATAGGAGGGACCACTACTTAAAACAGTAGTCAAATGAACCATGGGGAAGCAGAAGTTGCATTTAATTCCACAGCAGTAGATAAAACCCATACCAATTATGGCTGCATAATAAGAGCTCTAGTAGTATATTATTTGAATCTCCATAGAGCTTTGTGATGCAGAGATGAAAAGTGCTTTGCCTTTTCTGCTGTCTAACTATTATTAAATTTTCTATTCAACTCTTGATCTCAGTGTTGTTGAAAAGAACCCGTTAGAGATACACATTTACTCTGTTACAAAAAAAAATGCTTGTAATTACAGAATTTAAACTTCACTCACCAATGACCAATTAATGTGAAACAAAGGCGGAAAATACTATATGTTGTGCAAATTCAACTTCAGTGCATTTGAGCAAATGCAACAACTCCACAACTGTAGTTAAATAAACACAAATATTACTTCAGTGCAGCAGCCATACAGACAATGGTATTTATCCAGATTAGAAACAAAAAAGAAACCATAGTGTAATATGTGCATATACACTGGCTCACAGGGCTGGACTGTGAACAATATTTGGCCTGGGCATTTTTTTAATCACATCCATTCAATGAGAAAGGGGGTGGGGCTAGTGTGAGGGGTGTTCTGTTATCACCAATGACAAGAATCCCCCCTCCCACAAAGTAAGTATGTGGGTTAAATTCTCTTCCAGGGCAGCCAATGCGCAGAGCCCCGCTGAAGTGCTCTTGCATAAGAAAAAGTCCCTGTATTTGTTCTGTGCAGTACAAGTGGATTTAATGACATGCTTGTGCTGTGTTTGCTTGTGACTTGTCTCTGGTGTCTCCATAAGTTGGATACCAGAGGACTAAAGGGACAGGTTGCTTGTGGTATTGCATGTATGTAAGTTGAGCTGATTGTAGTATTTTTTTTGTTTAAAGGTCAGTTTTAGTTGTGTTCTGTGTTTATTATTATTATTACTATTATTGCGATTTATATCACGCCAACAGATTCCATAGCGCTTTACAATATTATAAGAGGGAGGATTTAACTATAAATAGGACAATTACAAGAAAACTAACAGGAATGATAGGTTGAAGTGAACCCTGCTCAAACGAGCTAGCAGTCTATAGCAGGTGGGATGTAAAACACAATAGGACAGGAAATCCCACATCACATCAAATAAGGTGGGAGTGAAGCGGAGCTGGAGGAGAGAGTAGAGTGCTGCCCTTTAGGAGAGAGCAAGAGACAGGTATGTGAGGTAGAGGTTACTCTGGGAGGCCATAAGCTTTCCTAAAGAGATGGGTTATAAGGCACTTCTTAAACAATTGAAGACTAGGGGAGAGTCTGATGGTGGTAGGCAGGCTATTCCATAGAAAGGGAGCCACCTGCGAGAAGTCCTGTAAGCGTGAGTTGGCCGTACGCGTGCGAGCAGCAGACAGGAGAAGGTCACGGGCAGAGGAGAGAAACCAAGAAGAGGCATACCTATGAATCTGTGAAGAGATATAAGAGGGGCTAGAATTGGTCAATGCTTTATAGGTATGGGTTAGCACTTTGAATTGACTCCTATAGGATACAGGAAGCCAATGTAAGGACTGATAGAGGAGTGAGGTGTGAGAGGACCGACTAGAAAGGAAAATCAATCTGGCGGCAGCATTCATTACAGACTGTAGCGGGGCTATACAGTTTTTGGGAAGAGCAATTAGGAGAGGGTTACAATAATCCATGCGGGAAATTACTGGAGCATGGACAAGCTCCTTATTAGCATCTTGCGGAAGAAAAGGCAGATGCGGGCTATGTTTTTAAGATGGAATCTACATGACTTGGTAACATGCTGGATGTGAGGCTCAAATGTGAGGCCGGAATCAAATATGATACCAAGACAGCACGCTTGCAAGGATGGACTGATGTGGATACCACTAACTTGAAGGGAGAGTGAAAGAGGAAAATCACTATTAGGAGGAGGAAAGACAAGGAGCTAAGTTTTAGAGAGATTTAGTTTCAGAAAGTGGGAGGACATCCAGTCAGAGATTGGCGAAAGGCAAGCAGTGACATGCTGCAGGACGGCAGGGGAGAGGTCCGGGGAGGAGAGATTTTTTGGGTGCCATCAGCGTACAGGTGCTAGTGGAATCCAAATGAGGTTATAAGTTTGCCAAGAGAGGCAGTATAAAGAGAACATAGAAGGGGACAAAGGACAGAGCATTGGGGGACTCCAACCGAGACAGGACAAATTGGTATCATTAGAAAAGGAGACACTGAATGAGTGTTGGGAGAAATAAGAGGAAAACCACGAGAGGACAGAGTCACAGAGACTGAGTGATTGAAGCGTTTGAGGAAGGAGAGCATGATCAATGGTGTCAAAGGTAGCAGAGAGGTCAAGAAGAATTAGTATGGAGTAGTGGCCTTTGGATTTAGCTGCAATTAGGTCATTAGTAACTTTGAAAAAAGCAGTCTCAGTAGAGTGGAGGGGGTGGAAGCCAGATTGAAGAGGGTAAAGACAAGTCTTTCCAGATGTTTTTGAGGAAAAAGGGAGACGGGATATGAGACGATAGTTAGAGGGTTAGCATGTGTCGAGAGATTTTTTTTCAGGATAGGTACTACAGTGGCATGTTTAAGATCAGCAAGGACAATGTCAGAAGAGAGAGAGCAGTTGAAGTCTAGAGTCTGTAGTGTGTGTGGCTAGGGGCTGTAGAGAGAATATGTGTGTATAGGGGACATAGAGTGTGTATATAGTAAACATATTTCCTCCCTCTCTTCTTTTTACCTTTTGCCAAGGAGAGGGCACATTGCAAGCCTTGGTGGTCTAGTGGAACTGAATTACTCTAGCATGCAGCTCCTCTTGCTGCAAGCTGAGTTTACTCCTCAGAGTGTTGCCATGGTAAACTGCAGCAATGCTCAGAATTGCCCAATTCGCAAGAGGAATGTTCGGCACCCAGTCCTCCTGTACCCTCACTCTGTGCCTTGAAGTACCAGTGGGCCGGTGTGGAAGATCTTTGATCTCCCCACTAGCCCATGAAGGCACACTGCAAAGCTGGTGCTTCGATAACGCAAACTCTGCTTGTCCCAGCATGAAAACCCGTCGTCCTCTTCCCATGGCCATCACGTCCCAGACATTTGTTCGTTTTCCAGTCTAGGCCTGTTTGCTTATATATCCCCTATCTTGAACATGAAAACAACAAACACAAAAAAGCATAGTGCAAAACTGTGTATAAATAATATTAAATTGAAATCAGAAAAGCAAACACAAAAATAGAGTGAATAAAGCATGCTGATAGGGCTACCCGATGGGTATGGATTTTCAGGGGGCCCGGTAAGCGCTGGGCGCTTTAACAGCGCGACCGGGCCCCCTGTGATGACATTACATGCTGGGAGGAAGTGAATGCCCCGGGCACTCCTCCCAGCATACACAGAGCCCGCGTGTGAGGAAGGAGAGGAGGGAGTCAGAGTGGGAACTCTGACTCCCATCAACCACCACTGGACCCCAGGCAAAGTCACCCAGGAGGGTGACTTAAACATTTTGTATATGTCTGTGTGTGTTTGTTTGTTTGTTTGTATGTGTGTGTCTGTATGTATGTGTGTCTGTCTGTTTGTATGTGTGTGTCTGTCTGTATGTATGTGTCTGTGTGTGTGTGCTTGTCTGTTTGTATGTATGCATGTGTGTATGTGTATGTGTATGTGTCTTTGTATATATGTGTGTCTTGTGTGTGTATGTGTCAGTATGTATGTGTGTGTATGTGTGTGTCTGTCTGTATGTGTCTGTCTGTGTGTGTGTGTGTGTGTGTGTGTGTGTCTGTATGTATGTATGTATGTATGTGTGCCTGTCTGTTTGTATGTGTCTTTGTATGTATGTGTGTCTTGTGTCTTGTGTGTGTGTGTTTGTGTGTGTCTGTCTGTGTCTGTTTTTGTTGGTCTGTATGTATGTGTCTGTGTGTCTGTCTCTATGTATGTATGTATGTGTGCCTGTCTGTTTGTATGTATGTGTGTCTTTTGTGTATGGTGTCTGTCTGTCTATGTGTATGTATGTATCTGTCTGTATGTGTCTATGTGTGTGTGTGTGTGTCTCTATGTATGTATGTATCTGTGTGTGTGTGTGTGTGTGTGTGTATGTATGTGTGTGTGTGTGTTTGTGTGTGTGTGTCTGTGTGTGTGTCTGTCGGGGGGGAGAGAGGTGAGAGGGAGTGGAGAGAAAGGGAGGGGGGGCATGGATCAGTTTCGCACCAGGGCCCCATGGATTGTGTGTACACCACTGAGTGCAATGGACATGCATGTTCATTTGATGCATAATTTGTATGAGTGACTATATTTTGCAGGAAACAGGGAAACGGAAACTTAACTTGAAACTATATTCTGGTTTACAGATCAAGTGAAAAAAGTAACCAACAGAGGTAAAACAGGGGAAGCAGTAAGATATATATATATATATATATATATATATATATATATATATATATATATATATATATATTTTATTATTATTATTATTTTTAAAATATATTTATATATAATATATATTTAATATAAATAATATAGTTTGGGGGATTCTGCTTTTCCTCTTTTACCCTCTAATGGTCATGTATATTGTAGACGTATATGGTTATTTTCTTACTTAATGAGTTAACCAAATGACAGGATAATGTACTGTGAGGTACACATATAATAGTTATATTAAGTACATAAATTGCAGTACACTGCTTGGACCATTTTCGTGTTATTTTTGGTTTGTCTCAATTCTTTTCCAGAATATATTGTATTATCGATATTCAGATAAGGCAGACATTGATGACTATTGGACTGCCCATACACAATTTTATTTTTGGATGAAGTGACTGTCACGACAGTGACCAAAGTCACAACAGTGACCCCTTCACACAGCGTGAAACCCACAGAAAGACGGTTACCGGACCTTAGAATGGCCGGACTAGCGTCTGAGAATAGTCAAGAGAAATAGCCAGAGGTCAAGAGAATACGGAAGACGGGCACACGATTGTCCAAGCCAAGATATGGGAAACCAGAACACAGAATAGTCAGAGAGAGATAGCCAAGGGTCAATTACCAGGAAGGACAATAAGAAAAGATAGCACCAGGGGACTTAAACAAGAACCACACTAGGGCATCTGACAAGTGTCATGATAGCCCTTTTATAGTGTGGGTTCTTTGGCTTTAATTCCGTAGCCACGCCCCCAAAAAGTCCGTGAGCGTGGCCACGTTTGAATTTTGGCGCCATTTTCGGTCTGAAGTCGGCGCGCATGCGCCGCGTCATAAATGTGGGCGTGTTCCGGGCGGCCGGCGTCAGAATAGCTGAGCGCCCCCCGGAAGGATCGGAGAAGGACCCGGCGCTGCGCGGGACCGGCGGGGAAAGGTAAGCGCTTGCTACAGTACCCCCCCCTTGAGAACCGCCCCGCGGGTGGAACCAAACCCACAAGAGCGCCGCCTCTCAAACAGACGAATCAGACGAGGGGCGTGAACATCTGATGCATTGATCCACGATCGCTCCTCGGGACCGTACCCTTTCCAATCAAGGAGATATTGTAATCTACCCCTAGAAATCCGGGAATCTAATATAGATTTAACTTCGTATTCGACATGATCCTCCACTGGTGTGGTAGGAGGAGTGGAGACAATCTGCGTATAACGATTACAAATGAACGGTTTGAGAAGGGAGACATGAAAAGCGTTAGGAATTTTCATAGTATTCGGCAATTTCAAACTATAACAGACCGGATTAATGTGTTTGAGTATCTGAAATGGGCCTATGAAACGGGGAGCAAATTTCATCGAGGGTACCTTTAACTTTATGTAACGGGTACTTAACCAAACCCTGTCTCCTGCCACGAACGTAGGAGCAGCCCTACGTCGTCTATCCGCATTTTTCTTTTGAATCTGAGTCTTTTGATTTAAGATATGTTTATTCCCTAGCCAAGTGTCTTTCATATTGTGAAGAGTGCTGTCAACACTAGGCACTCCTGTAGATGAAAAAGAACTCGGCAAAGTTGTAGGATTAAACCCATAATTATGCACAGTGTCTATATCAAATTGGCATTTTTCTAATTTACAGTAAAGTCCATTTTCTAAGAGTTTAGAAAGAACCAACCTAACGTGAGTATGGTGGTCTTTAATATTCTTGGAGTAGATTAGAATGTCGTCTAAGTAGACAATAACAAACATATGTAAATATTCCCTTAAAACATCATTAATGAAATCTTGAAAGACTGCTGGGGCATTGCATAACCTGAATGGCATGACCCTATACTCGTAGTGACCATAGCGAGTATTAAAAGCAGTCTTCCATTCGTGCCCTTTTTTAATCCTAACTAGATTGTATGCCCCCCTGAGATCCAATTTCGTAAAGTTAGTCGCCCCTTTTAATCTATCGAAAAGTTCAGTGATTAGAGGAATAGGATAGGCGTTACGTATAGTTATTTTGTTTAAACCCCGATAATCAATACAGGGCCTTAAGTCCCCTTCCTTCTTGGAAACAAAAAAAAACCCAGCGCCAGCAGGGGAGGAAGATTTAGTGATAAACCCCTTTCTTAAGTTTTCTGTGATATATTCCTCTAGTACCTTATTCTCGGCTACCGAGAGGGGATAAACTGTGCCTCTAGGGGGCATAGTGCCGGGTAATAAGTCAATGGGACAGTCATAGGACCGGTGTGGAGGTAATTTTTCTGCCTCTCTTGGTTCAAAAACTGCTTTTAAATCCCAATATTGTCTGGGTATCAGAGTGGTTAAAGGTTCCATAGTAAGTACATTAAGTAGACCTACGTGTTTAATAGGGGTAATACATTTTCTGCGGCAAGCCTCACTCCATTTTACAATTTCCTTTTTCTCCCAATCTATAGAAGGGTTATGTTTAGAGAGCCAAGGAAAGCCAAGAATAACCGGGAAGATGGGAGAAGTGACTTGTTGCCAGATAATAACCTCCTTATGCAGGGAACCTACGGACAATATCACTGGAAGAGTCTCTTGTGTGATAAACGGGATAGATAATGGTCTACCATCTATGGCCTCAACGGCCAAGGGTGTTGATCTATTCTGAAATGGGAAAGCATGTTCCTGACCGAATCTATGATCAATAAAATTTTCGGCCGCCCCAGAGTCTATTAAGGCAATGGTTGGCACTTTTTTCTTTTCCCACTCAATAACAATGTGTAGAAGAAGCCTATGGTCTTTTTTATCATTAAAGGAGGACATACACATTACACCCAAGGCCTGTCCTCCATGAGGGCTTAGGTGCGGGAGTTTTCTGGCCGGTTAGGACAGGTTGAACGAGAATGTCCCTTTCGGCCACAATATAGGCATAGTCCCTCCCTACGGCGGTATTGTCTTTCATCCTCAGACAAACGCGTGACTCCCAGTTGCATTGGTTCTGGAGGAGCGACTGTTGTTGTCTCGGATGAAGGATAGGTTAACGCTAAGCGTTCTGGTACCCGTCGAGGTCTGTCTCTAGTATTCTGCCTGTGTCTAAGACGCTCATCAATGTGGGAAAGGTATGTGATCAATTCCTCTAGCACATTGGGTAGGTCTCTAATGGCAACTTCATCTAGGAGTTTATCTGAAAGCCCGTTCATGAATACGTCAATAAATGCTTGTTCATTCCATCTAACTTCGGCCGCATGGGTACGGAATTCTAAAGCGTAATCAACAAGAGAACGAGAACCCTGTCTCATACGTAGCAAGGTTTTGGCAGCATTAGTTCTCCTCCCTGGAGGATCAAAAGCCCGCCTAAAAGCTGCGACAAATTCTACATAGGTAAACACTACCAGGTTATCGTTCTCCCACAGAGGATTTGCCCAAGTCAATGCCCTATCGACCAATAAAGTAATGATATAACCTATCTTTGCCCTATCTGTAGGGTATGCTCTTGGATGAAGCTCAAAATAATTACTGACTTGATTCAAAAAAACTCGGCAGCCTTTAGGATCACTCCCGTAACGGAGTACCCATAGTAACCATTTCCATGGGTTGTTCCTGAGGTCTGAGTACTGGGGTTTGTTCCTCCGGTTGGAGATGGGCAGTACGAGCAAGCAAGGTTTGTACCGCAATAGCGAACTGGTCCATGCGATGGTCCAGTTCTTCAAACCGGTCATCAGGTGCCGGTCCGAGAGGGTTAACACCTGCAGGGTCCATGGCCCTAGTGTAATGCCATGACAGTGACCAAAGTCACAACAGTGACCCCTTCACACAGCGTGAAACCCACAGAAAGACGGTTACCGGACCTTAGAATGGCCGGACTAGCGTCTGAGAATAGTCAAGAGAAATAGCCAGAGGTCAAGGGAATACGGAAGACGGGCACACGATTATCCAAGCCAAGATATGGGAAACCAGAACACAGAATAGTCAGAGAGAGATAGCCAAGGGTCAATTACCAGGAAGGACAATAAGAAAAGATAGCACCAGGGGACTTAAACAAGAACCACACTAGGGCATCTGACAAGTGTCATGATAGCCCTTTTATAGTGTGGGTTCTTCGGCTTTAATTCCGTAGCCACGCCCCCAAAAAGTCCGGGAGCGTGGCCACGTTTGAATTTTGGCGCCATTTTCGGTCTGACGTCGGCGCGCATGCGCCGCGTCATAAATGTGGGCGTGTTCCGGGTGGCCGGCGTCAGAATAGCTGAGCCGCCCCCCGGAAGGATCGGAGGAGGACCCGGCGCTGCGCGGGACCGGCGGGGAAAGGTAAGCGCTTGTTACAGTGACTCAGCTGAACCATGATTTTTCTGCAATGCACAAGTATATTTAAAATGTGTATAAGAATACCTTTAAAATTAATCTTGCGGGCGTGGCCACGGACCGCATGGAAGCAGTCGCATAGAAGGAGAGCTCCGCCGGGATAGTGGGCCCCACAGCGTGTATCGCAGCGAAATTGCCACCAAACTCAGCCCATCTCACCACCAACCTCTCCCCGAGCATAATGGTGACCAAATCATCAAAAAAATTAAAACAAAAAACGATCGACTCACACCTGAGCTCGCAACAGCCGGAGCACTCAGGAGACCAAGATGGCGTCGGACCGCATGGCTTACCAACACACGAGGCAGACGGAGAAGACTCACAGAACTACCAAAGCAGTGAAGCCTCCATCCCTACCACAAATGCCTCAGTGAGTACCATGCTGGATAAATTAAAATCAGCCCTGTTTTCAGATCTCCAGCGCATAGCTGCAGACATTAAAGCTGACATACAGGCAATAGGGGACAGAACAGCCCATCTAGAAGAAAAAACGGAGGGTATCCTAACTGCTCACAATGAGCTAGCAGATGCACACACGGCCCTGGAAAACAAAGTTAAATATCTGGAAGGAAAAATAGCAGATAATGAAGATAGGGACAGACGAAATAACATAAGGATCCGTGGTATACCTGAGAACGTCAACCCACAGGACCTTACACACTATGTACAAAAATTGTTCAAATCTCTGGTCCCATCCATGACAGAGGCAGACCTCCGCCTGTACAGGACCCATAGGCTGCCCAAACCACGGCACCTACCCACTACTATACCAAGGGACGTCATAACCAGACTCCACTATTTTACGGTCAAAGACCAAATAATGCAAACGTCAAGACTCAATCCATCTCTACCAGAAGAATACACAGATATCAAACTATTTATTGACCTATCAGCAGCCATGATGACTAAACGTCGCTCCTTTACACCGATTACAACAGCCCTCAGAAACGCCAATATCCTATACAAATGGGGCTTCCCTACTAAACTACTCGTCAAACGAAATGGAGCAGACCGCACAATCCTCACGCCTGAAGACGGAATACAGATTCTGGAAGACTGGAACATCCCCATCCCTGCTCCACAGAATGGAAAACAAAAGGCCGACGCACCACCGCCACGGAAAATGGCAAGAGACTGGCAACAACTTCCATGGATCACCAATACCCCTCAAGGCCGCAGAAACTACCAACCGTGACCATCGCTCCACCACGCTCCGGGACACGTAACTTCTTGCACTTAAAAATGTTGTATTGCTGACAGCTCGTACTAATGATGTTGTCTGATTACATGACTGATTTAAACTATGCAATTTAAACAAAAAAAATAAAAATAAAAAAAAAAATTTTTGATACCGCACAAGTGGCCACCTCGCATAGGCCCACTGCTGGCGGAAAATCCATACTGCTCATTCTTCGATTGTTATAATTGATATTGTTTAGAATTCAAGGTTAAGACTGCAAATCTAATTACATATTCCACTTCAGAAATACCAATTTAGTTCCTACCAAACTTCCACTGACCCCCAACGACGGCCCACTAGTGAGCCATTAA
>OW240912.1:106132119-106150028 GCA_933207985.1 Pelobates cultripes | reverse complement strand
AAAAGCTACAATTTCTGGGGAAATTGTGTGTGTTCTTGCCTCCACCAGTAGTCTACAACTGGAGTGGGCAGAGAAACTGTTATCATTTATATAGCACATTTAATTGCAACATTGTTGCACAGTTACATTAAACCATACATTTATAAAAACATTAGCAGGTGTTCAAAAGGCCCTATCTATGACATCACTTGCTGCTGCAGCCTGACACAGGTCAGAGTATTTTGGCGGTTGCCATCTTCAAACGGTCGTATTTTAAAAACTATAAATCCTACAGCGAAGAGCTTTATATTGTGAGAATCACAAGACCCAGACCTACATTTTGATGCATAGTATGTCTCTGAAGTATTAAAAATGAAGGCACAGTCGCAGTTTAGAAATTGCACTTCAAATTTGAGCTTTGCAGAGTGAAGTTTCAATGAATGTCAATGGACGGCGTTAGTTGCAAACAAATGATTATATTGTGAAAACTATCAGGACTATGGCTTAGCCGTTGACATGTTTAGTGGCAGCAGGGATAGCTGAACGTTTTGATATAAGATTTGTGTAGGTGGGCCTGAAAATAAGGGAGTGGTGGCAGTTTAGAAATCATGTCCTGATTTTTCAGCTTTTGCCAACTCCCACTCTAGCTTTGCCATTCATTCCTATGGGACAAATTTCCCCACAAGAACGGCGATATTCCGTGAACCATTCGGCGAAACACAAAGTAATAGCAATCCGATCGGGAACTACCTGCACGTTTTGGTAAATTTTTGTCTATGTAGTGTAAAAACTGTGGGAGGAGTTAGGGTGGCAAATTTGGCTATAATAATAATAATAATAATATATATGTGAGATAACAATAAGTGGTCTTGCTATGCAAGAACACTTAATTAATAGAAAGGATAACAGCACTTACACATAAAAATAAGCAATCTCAAACACCCGCTACACAAGCAGCCTTACTGAAAGCCCAGTCACAACTAAGAGACTATGAATTGGCCACAACCACTTACTTATTACAAAAATCCAAACACAAATACTTTACTTATGGTAACAAAGCCGGAGCAAAACTGGCTGCACAACTCAAACAAAAATCGGTCGCCTCCAGGATTGCCTCCCTTATTAACAACAATGGTTCAAAAATTCTAGATCCGAAACAAATTGTAAACGAATTCGCCAACTATTACCACAAACTGTATAATCTAAAAGAGGATGAAACAGTGCAAATACCCTCCGTGACTACCATTGACGCCTTTCTGGCAAGCATTACTTTACCATCACTTACACAAGACGACATCCACAAACTCAAACAACCGATATCCGCCGAAGACCTAGCTAAAGCCATAACAGACCTACCGGTCAACAAAGCACCAGGACCAGATGGTCTTCCGAACAGATATTATAAAATATTCTCCCAACACATTACACCACACCTTTTAAACGTATACCAACACTGTAATGACACGGGAACGCTACCCTCAGAAATGCTGCTAGCCCACATTTCCACACTACCCAAGCCAGGGAAACCCCCGAATATCTGCAAAAACTTTAGGCCAATATCTCTGCTAAACAGTGACGCCAAGCTATATGCAAAGATATTAAGCAACAGACTAGCCCAGATAATTGCACAACAGATACACAATGATCAATCGGGGTTTGTGGGGGGGAGACAGGGATTGGACAACACCCGGAAAACCCTCAACATATTAACCTCAATGGGTAGGGGGTCGGTCGGGGGCCTCCTCCTAGCACTAGATGCGGAGAAGGCCTTCGACCGACTCAACTGGACATATATGCAACAAGTGCTCTCCAAATATAGATTCCCAGCTGAATTCATCAAAGGAATCATGGCACTCTACGCATCACCAGCAGCTAAAGTAGCACACGGTGGCTTCCTATCTAACCAATTCACGATCACTAACGGAACACGCCAGGGCTGCCCCCTGTCCCCCCTCCTATACATCCTATCGCTAGAACCATTGGCCCAAAACATTCGCACAGACCCTTGCATAAAAGGAATCACAATTCAAGAACAGGAATATAAATTGGCGCTATTCGCCGACGATATCCTGATAACGCTAGGGGACCCCCAGCAGTCTTTGCCTCCCCTCATGGAAACCCTGAAAACATTCGGCGACATATCCCATTACCGCCTGAATCAAGATAAAACCCAGGCCCTTCCCGTCGGGCTCACACTAGCCACCAAAACAATACTGAAAGATAACTACCCCTTTGACTGGAGAAAGACATCACTAACATACCTAGGCGTAAAAATAGCACCAACAATAGAAGAAATCCTGAAACTAAATTACCTCACGCTTCCCCAACAGTGCAAAAGAGACCTACAAAAATGGTCTCAGACGCATATCTCCTGGCTAGGAAAAATTAACGCATACAAGATGATGTTACTGCCCAAACTTCTCTACATATTTAGAATGCTTCCCATCCAAGCCCCACAAACACTCCTCAACTCCCTACAAAACATCTGCAGCTCATTCATATGGGGGAACAAGAAACCGCGCATATCCCGCGCTTTACTCTACAAACATCCTACAAAAGGAGGAGTAGGGCTACCCAACCTAAACCAGTATTACAAAGCCACGATGCTGGCATCGGGCATACTGTTGCACTTAAATCAAGGTATCATCCAATGGGTAGACATGGAAAAAGCCCAGTTGGACAAGAACGCAATGCTCGACTACCTATGGACACCGAAAAAACATAGACCAGTCAAACCAAACCTATACCCCACCACAACACTGACCGTCCACATTTGGTCTAAATTCCTAGACACAGTAGGGGCCAAAGAAAAATTCCACCCCAACGCCCCTCTAACCGCCTTAAGAGCCATATCACCAGACATGCGTCTACAGACTTGGGTACATGCAGGCATTAGACATACTCACCAGATAATGCGATCGCAAGAAATATTACCCTTCACAGACATACAAACGAAATGGGAATTGCCATCAAACGCTATTTTCACATACTTACAACTGAAAGGGATCATCAACACACATGTAAACAAACAACAACAATCCCCTGAACAGGGCCCCCTTCCATCAAAGGCAGTAATAGAAAGATGCTGGAAAGGCCCTATGAAGAAGAACAGTATTTCCCTCTGTTATAAGACATGGGACAATACCTTGCCCAACGCAGCACCACATTGCAAAGCAATGTGGGAAACAGAATGCACTATCCAACTCACAGATGACGAATGGATTCATGCATTGAACGCCATATCTAAATGGACTAAGTGCTACACCCATATAGAAGCACATAGGAAATTACTGTACAGATGGCACTTAACTCCCTACACTCTCCATAAAATTTACCCCAATACGTCTCCTCTCTGCTGGAGATGTTTGGCGGAGATAGGCACACATACGCACATATGGTGGTCATGCCCCAACATACAACCCCTCTGGGTAGAAGTACAAAACACTCTAAGTGCCCTTAATGTCCCACACAGAGGACACCACCCCGAACTATTCCTACTTATGCGTTACCCCCCATCATTTAAATACGCACACAAACAACTGAGTGCAATTACCATCCTGGCAGCTCGTAATTTGATAGCTTGCAACTGGAAATCCACACTCTGTCCTACCAAAGCCACATTATGAGATAAAATACAGCAATACTACACGTACGAACGCATGACCGCTCCTGACGCAAAAACAACACAAAGATTTCACATGACCTGGGCCCCCTGGGTAGCGTTATATGACAACAAACAATAAGAGCTGTGTGACGAATGGACAGACACCTCCAACCCGTGACAATCCTCAGATTAGAAACCCACGATAAGCACATAACTGTTGTATAGGACGCTCAATGAACGAGCACATAAAGCACCACCGCATCTGTGTAGACTCCCCCATGAAACTAGGAGCCATACGGGAACCCTTGTACATGTTCCTTGATTACTTGTTACCGTGCTATATGTTATACCTATTGTTACCTTGTATCCACAACTTTTTGTATTCTTGTGATACTACGTTTTACCCACTGTTCAATTTTTGTAAACAATGAAACAAAAACCCAATAAAAAAAATATTGGAAAAAAAAATTAATCTTGCAATTCCACCTCCTTTCAGTCACCACACCAGTCTTCAGAAAAGCAGCATCATATGGAGACTGATTGTTGGTTTGTGAGAGCCAGCATAAAAGGAATGGTCCATCATCAAGGAGCTAAAGACTGAGTTTTAAATATCAGGGTATAATTCACATAAAGCAAGAGCTGTAATCAAGTTGTTGGATGCTGCAGCAAAGTTCAGAGTGTGTAATTTTTAGTTTTGATTTTTACTTAACAAACACAAAAAATTGAAAAGTCAAATGTATACACTTTTCTAACTGCTTACCAATACGGTGAAATATTTATATAAATATAAGTATTTGATCATGAGCAGAACAAACACCACAAATCCTCCCTTAAATTAAATATGTGGGCAAGTAAGCTTAACTAACGATTTCTCATTAGACAGTTATACTAATTAAAGGACAAATAAGCCCTGTTACTACAGCAGAAAGAAACATACACACATTGAAAAGTTTATATTAAACATAATCGGTTAATTATACACCTGTCACCTGTTGGCAACAGCAACTCACTGGAAAAAGGTAATAGAAGGCAGGTTAGTTGGCAACATGTACACAGCCTGGATAGTGCTTCTACTGGAGGATGAGGAAGAGGAGAAGTAGCACCACCAGCAAGGAGTTGTGCATGGGAGGCCTGGTCAGTCTGTGGGAGGAGGGTAAAAACATCTTCTAGACCAGCCTCATAGCAAAGATATAGGACCCCTAATGCGGGTGGGGGCCCTAGAGAACTTTGCAGACATATACTTGATCTGTCTGACCTTATTAATGATTTTTTACCATGATCTCAGACTAATATGGCATTACAAAGGCACGTTAAGATGCCTACAAGGCAGACCTGCATTGACAGTCCACTGGACTACAAGCAAGCCCCACTGGACTACCAGGGACCTGATCAATGCTCCCCTCCATGTGTAAAAGGTAAGAAGGGTAGGGGCAAAAAAAATTCCAACCAATGTTTGGGATGGTAACACAGGAATAGAGCCTCCACACACAGTCACCCCCCAAAACCCATCACCCTCACTCTCACCCTATCACACTCAGTCCTCCACTCAGTCTTATACACTCACTCTGTTACAGTCACCTACCCTACAATCACTCTCTTATGCACACAGTCACCATCATAAATACACAGGCACTCCTGCACACAGGGCCGCCATCAGGGGGTGACAAGCCCGGGCCCCACATGTAGCAGCAGTTACAGAGTAACACAAGATCACAAACCTATAGTCACAGACTCGGATTTGGAAACACATACACATACACACAGATATACACTCAGAGACATACAAAAGGATCCTCACTGCCAGACAAACACTCTCAGACACATACGTACACAATTCCAGGCATACACTCACAAGTACCAAACCACATTGTTAGAATCATTCACTGCAAGATACACCCTGTAAAACACACACTGTGACTGTGTGTGTCTATATGTCATTGTGTGGCTTTGTGTATTTGTGTGTTTGTATAGGTATGCATGTGAATATATCACAAAGTGTGTCTGTGTGTATGTATTAGACATGTGCAATTTGTTTCGGTCATTATTTTTAGGGGGTAGGTAGGGGTTAATTTTTTGGGAGGGGAGTGACTAGGGGTTTGGAGACTCCTAGCCACCTGGGGGAGAGGGGGTTAATTTTTTATTTAGGGCCCCCACCCGCCGCTCAGGGGTGGGGGCCAGGGGGGAGGACAATAGGTCACCCCCCTTATTGGTATTTAGGGACCCCACCCACTGCTCAGGGGTGGGGGCCAGGGGGGAGGACATTAGGTCTCCCCCTTATTCTAATTTAGGGCCCCCACCCCTGAGCGGTTAATTTTTTATTTTGGGCCCCCACTCGCCGCTCAGGGGTGGGGCCCAGGGGGGAGGACAATAGGTCCCCCCCTTATTGGTATTTAGGGCCCCCAACCACCGCTCAGGGGTGGGGGCCAGGAGGGAGGACATTAGGTCCCCCCCATTAGTATTTAGGGCCCCCACCCACTGCTCAGGGGTGGGGCCGGTGGGGAGGACAATAGATCCCCCCCATCATTTTACTTTAGGTCCCCCACCCGCCGCTAAGGGGTGGTGGTAGGGGGGAGGACATTAGGTACCCCCCTTATTAGTATTTAGGGCCCCCACCCACCGCTCAGGGGTGGGGGCCAGGGGGAGGACATTAGGTCCCCCCCTTATTCTAATTTAGGGCCCCCACCCACCTCTCAGGGGTGGGGGCCAGGGGGGAGGACATTAGGTCCCCCCTTATTAATATTTAGGGCCCCCACCCACCGCTCAGGGGTGGGGGCCGGGGGGGAGGACAATAGGTCCCTCCCCATCATTTTACTTTAGGGCCCCCACCCGCCGCTCAGAGGTGGGGGCCGGGGGGGCAATAGGTCGGCAATAGCTCGAGAGGAGGAACCCTTTTTTTTTTTAACAGTGAGCAGCCACAGGCTGCTCACTGTTTAATAGACATGCCCCTACTCGCCGTATAGCAAGTAGGGGCAAAATTTACTAATACTAAGTAATTTTTACTTAGTATTAGTAAATTTGGCTGAAAGACCAATTTAGGGCTTTCAGCCTTTTGGTAGATACCGTGGGAATTAGGGAGTTATCTACTAAGCGAAGTGCCGAAGTCCCAAAATTCCGAAATGCTGAAGTTCTGAAATTCCGAAGTGTCGAATTGCCGAAGTGTCGAAGTTGCAGAAGTCCCGAAGTGCCAAATTGCCGATGTTCCGAATTGCCGAAGTCACGAATTTCGGAATGCCGAACCAAACCGAAAATTTTCCCCATGCACATGCCTAGTGTGTATCAGAGTATATATATATGCATTAATATATAGTGTGTGTATATGTGTTTGTGTCAAAGAGGCAACATGGCTTAGATGTAAGGGCAATATGGTATGTAAAAAGTAATGGTATTGTGGCAACATACAATATACATATGTATATTTATATATACCATAATAGTGTAGATGTGCTAAGCCTTATTAGTCCAGTAGACAAGATGGCAAAATACCAGAGTGTTGAAGTATGCAATGACACCTTTTTTATTGGACTTATTTTTTATTTTTAACCAGTTTATTGACTCTCCTCTGTTTATTTACTTTTTCTGGCTATTCTCAGCCAACCTGCACATTTCACTTTCAGGTACATCTTCCGCTATTTATGACACCCCTCTCACCCCCCTCCCTCCCCTTCTCTATCATCAGTTGTTTTAAGTGTTAAACTCTATCAGATTGATCAGTATTGCTTCAGACCTGAGGAAGAAAGGAAAACTATCGAAAGCTTGTATTGAAATATTATGTAATCCAATAAAAAAGGTATCATTGCATATTGCAGTACTCTGGTATTTTGGCATATTGTCTTCTGGACTAATATGGCTAATCCAATCTACACTATATATATATCATACAAGGTCCAGCAAACTCACTCATTCACTAAGCAGTAAATTCGAAGGACAATGAACCCTATTCATACATGCATTGTCCTGCAGAGTGTCCCAGGAAGAAGGATTTCTCAAGAAAGTGGATTAATCTTATAAGAGCAGGCATTAGGTTGCTATGGAAGAACCTGCCAAGAATGGGGTACATTGACATTGTAGCAGTCTTATGCAATGTATGGCCATATACTGTAGCTAAACAGTCGTTTTTGTAAAAAAAAAAAATATTATAATTTTTTATATTTGCCGTGCATGATAATACAAGATACAGCCCATGTGGCCAAAACAGCCACCAGGGAGTAGCGATCAACATTTGATAACACAGAGCAGTCAGGAAAATATGCATCATACAGGTACATTTTGTGATATCAGCTAATTGTGCAAGTTTTTTTGTGGTGTGGTGTGGTGTGAAAGTCAGGCTGGTTAAGACCGGGTCAGTACCCAACTAAGGCCACTAGTGGCTTGTTAACGTTAACAGGCCCGTCTCTCTGGTTCACTCTGAGTGACTGCAACTGGAGGTGTTCCTAGCTTTCAATGTAAACACTGTATTTTCTCACAAAATACAGTGTTTACATGAGAAAGGCTGCAGGGAGCTATAGTTCTCACCTGAACAACCTCATTAAGCTGAAGTTGTTCAAGTGACTATAGTGTCCCTTTAAGTTAAATTAAGGCCATTGATCTTTCGGGCACGACTCTAAAGTTTTTGCTCTCCAGAAGCAATTAGGTAGGTGTATATGTGCATATATTATATTTATGTCATAGCGATCGGATGCGGTATTACATGTATTAATATTTGGTTCAGATCCACAGAGTGCTCTGTATTAGAGCTCCATCGCTTCTACTATTCACAACTCACTGTGCGTTTGGTTAGTGGTTAGTTATTCCGGCCCACATATGGCCCTCATTAGTTTTTCTAGTCCTTAAAGTTTATATTCTACACGTAATCTTACGGAATGTTTATAGATTCTTTGTTTCGGTTAATACTGACTGTTAAATATCAGCCTATAATGGTCAGTATTGATATTGTACGTGTTGATATTTTAATTTGGTCTTATGTTTTGTTGAAGATAGTATTTAATTTAGGTAAAGCAAACTCATTGCTTCTTCATTGTTTTTCATGCTTTGTCAGTTGAAGCTGACGATACACTGGTTTGCTTAAATAAACACTATTTGGCTTTCACTCAGCTAAGCCTCTAAATGCTCACCCGGTGCATTCCTATGCTCATGTCACTAAGGCTCGATTTCTTAACCTATGTCCAACATCAACACTGTATAACCTGCACCTATATTACTACTATTCCATTTCTAACGTATGACTACGACTTCTTGTATCTATTTCTATATTCAAGGGAGACCAGGTCTTTGACACTTAACTGGGGATTAGATGTTATCACTAGTTCTGTATAGTAAGTTACCTTAATTAATGCCTTGGTGTATAATTATCTGAGTTTATGATCCTTATCCTAATTCACCTGTTATGGTGGCCTCCTTCACTGTTTGCATAATTTCTACTCAAGTATAGTATACTATCGACTATATTACCATGTTTATGTCCCTAAACAGCACTACTGTTTTATCTTAAGTCTGTTGTTCTGCACTCGAGGAGGTCACTGGCAGGGCCACGCATATAAGCCTCACATAATTTATTATATCTTTAGATTGATTAGTAGGACTGCTGCTTTCACTTGTATCTGTTTTTATTTCCATATGGGTCATGGGTTAGAGGATATTCATATCAAGGGTATTACTGATAACATGATTATTACAGGTTATGGAGTACTCAGCATTTTAGGGCAACATTACTCATCATACCCCTTATACTACATACATTGGGTAGGTTTTATAGATCCAGTTCGATTTGGTTGTATTCACAAGCTGGCCTTACATCTCACTCAGTACGTTACATCATCGTATATTTAGGTGCTAGGTATCTACGATTTACTGCACAACCTCCTACTTGTGGGTGTAAGTTACTTTGCTACGTATCCTGTTAGGCACTCCAGGATATCTACTTATATATAACATACCACAATTCCTACAATATCTCGTTACCCCTGTAGGTCTGCGCCAATCCACCTTCTGTGTCATACCGCATTCTGACTACTTATTCTCAGATACGTCAAATTACACGTTACCTGCCTCCCTTAGTTAGTTCATTACTGGCTGACAGGACACCAGGAGCCTGATAGCTTATACTTTCTCAGGCCTCTATGCCTTACGTTAGTGGTCCTGTGAGGCCAACACCCATACTCATACGCGGAGGTATTGTGCCCATCGGCCCAAAATCACAGTTAGTTGCCTCGCATGGTGGCATAGAGAGGGCCACAAGGTGGAGGGTCCTGTCCCTGCCCAGCACTCCTACTAGGTCTAGTACAACATTACACAAGGGACATGGCTAGTCCTACTTCTATTAGATCTTGGACTATACCTTACATCATAGCAGAACTTTTGAATGGCACATAAGGTACCAGCAACAGCTATATACACCAAATTATCAAATCAAATATATATCTATATATATATATATTGATATATATATAGGTACCGCTAAACAGGCTTTTAGAAGGAGGCAACTCCTTAGTATTAGAACTGTGTCTAGTATTGGAAACCTACCCTGTTGTATAATAATATTGAGCACATTTAATTCACTTGGACGTAAATCCGTGAAGCTGGTAAATTAAATGTGTTTAAAGTTATGTGGCTGGTACTATTAGGTATTGGTAAGTTCCTTCTGTTACAATAATACTTTATTAGAATATCACGTGATGAACTATATTAGGTACACACAGTTGTTTTGGTTATCAGTAACATGTATAGGTTTATCATTGCAAATACCAATCAGGTAGAGGCCGTTAACTGGTTAGATACAGTATGACTAAAAGTAGGTTGACGATGAATTTGAGTTTCAGGTATTCAACATACATATCATTCACGTTCATATCAATTCAAGACCTCATTCCGTTCTTCTTTACATCTTGTAAATACATTCAAACTCTGACTTTTAAAAGGGGCTGTCTCCTTACGCTGACCTTTGCAGGGTCCTCCATATATATTCAAGCATACGTTACATAACTCAATATTCAGTGCATGTTTCTGTACATTCGGGATATCCAATGGGATATTGACGGTCTGTCTCCATCATAAGTAAATTAGGATCCAGATTACATGAATTCCACGCAGATAAATGGGATATATCTTATTGTGATACTATTGAGGTTGAACCACTTCCCTCCTTGTACATAGAAGCGGCTATGTTCATTCAGGTCGATTTTTCACTACCAGTACAATTCAGTTTCTTTTCTAGATCACAGTATATCTAGCTTACGGTATTAAGCCCCTTACGAAGACATATTGGTTTTTATACTGTCATTCACCTTAGCTCCCCTCAATAGCCGGTGTCGCTACTGACCGGATCAGTTTTATGCCGGGCTTGCAAACTATAGATAACCACAATATACATCACACATATCTTAATATGTAGATATATACGTAGGAATAAAGTGGTGGGGTAGTACGCAAATATCAGTATTTACAGGTGCTCGTGTGTATTCACTCACCCTCTGGTTCATTATTTCAAACTATTGTACTCACTGTTATGTTGGTAATATGCGATTAAGTTATCCTCGGTTACAATGTCATAACTCTGGGGTCATTTACTGTAATTGTTTTGGCTCAACTTTGGCATTTCTCACTTATCTACATGTGCCTCGAGCACTTCGGGAGTATACTCACTTGTTCAGCTGCTAATTACTAATTTATCGATATACAACCATATCCCAGGAATTGACAACTTTATTACTGATCACTTATCTTGTTCTCCATTACAGGCTTTCTGCTGAGGGTCCATAGTTTAACCGATTATGGTTTTTATGTTTTTATCAAGCTTCTTGAGTACAGTGGTCGATTTTACTTCTTTTGCCACCTCTTACTTAAATATTTGAACACTACTAATTATATTTTACAATTCTGTCAGTGATAATTCTGGATAACGACCTAACCTCTGTTCAAGGTTCCCCTGATCTGCTCCTACTAGCCTTACACAACAATACTCTGACGACAAGTAAATTCAGACTTTATCTCAGTTTTTTTATTGCATGGTCAGATGAGGTTTTTATTCATGTAATTAAGGAGGTCACTCCTTCCACATCAGTGCTGACAACCATACCTCCAGGAATATTTAGTACATTTGAATGGGACTTTGAGACAATGGAGGCCTCCGCTTAATCCAGATATATACATCAACCTGTTCTTAAATACGCCAAGTCTTCCGTAACATGTATATGTAATGTATTTTAATATGTTTAATTTGTAGGCTGTATAATTCTGTATGGAATACACCTGTTGCCCTCTTTTTATTACAGACCCACCGCATAGTTGGTTCCGGCACACCACAACCAACTTTTTCATATTACTATAGATTTCATATAGGAACCTTACATACCTACTTCTAATATGCTCCTTACAGCTTTTGATGCCATGACCATAAATATATATATATATATATAAACAAAACCAAGAGGGCTGCACTCACCTGAGAATGCATACATTATAGGGTGTTGCTGGGGCCAAAATATACAAAATACAGAATCCAGTGCACTCGCTTATTCACTAAACAATGATTTCAAATCTTAGAGATTGTAGTAGTTTTATTTAAAAACACCTCACCTAGGCAAAAAATAATGGGGGTTTAGTTACATTAAAACCATTGTTTAGTGAATAAGCGAGTGCGTTGGATTCTGTATTTTGTATATATATATATATAAATGTATGTGTGTGTGTCTGACACATGATGCTTGTGTATGCTTATTTCCATGTCAAGCTGGGAAATCTGGGATAGTTTTTGTGCCCAAGGGCAAATTGAAATGATAATTCATGTACGTTCAAGTGAATCATTTGTGAATGTGCATTGTGCATGTGTAGATAGTTAAGAATTTTAGTAAAGCCAGTGCATTGTGCATGTTCTGAATCATGTAATTTGTAAAGGATTTGGATGTAAAAGAATTGATTTTAATCCGGACACCAAATGCATTAGGGTGATTGCAGCAGATCGGGTCGACCAAATTACCACCAAATTTGACTTTGGTAAATATGAGAATGGACATAACGGAATTTGATCTATTTCACCAGATTTTGCCAATCCAGACAAAAAAACAGTGTTGAGTGAAAACCCTTTTAATTTTAATTTATACACAAAACATAGCACAGGGTAGCATAATAATTTTGCATTGTATTTATGCAATGAATGTATAGGTTACAATGAATCAATACAAACAGCTTAGAGTAATTCAAATAAAAACACCAACCATAGGTTACATATATACAAATACGCATACACAAATTTTCCATATAATATCAATAGTATAAAACTAAGCACTTACAAGGTTTGTGGCTAAATTACTAAAGTCTTCGCCAATGAATGGCCATGTCTACAGGAATCTCCCTATCTGCTGGGCACCACTATTTAAATTTTGAGCTAGATTTAATCTTAATCATTCTTTAATATTCTCATAAAGCTCTCAATGGGGCTGTGCCCTTTGCATGGAACATGCATTATCTAGGCATACATATAGTTACTGACTGCCATTAGTGAAGATTAATACAATTAGTTAAAGTGAAAGAAAATGATTAGCTTTCATGGCTGGTCAAAGATAATCAAAAAGCGATCCTTCACAAATGTGTACAAAGCATGTAGCTAAATAACATTAAATATCCTTTATTTATTATCACACAAGTCAAAACCTTATAGGAATAACAATTTTTCGTTCCATACTATTCAAATCCTCTTCTTCTTCTGATATCCAGATGCCTCCAGGCAAATGATAACAAAAAAGAACCTGTTAAAAAGAAAAAAGAAAAGAAAAAAAACTCAAAAGAAATAAAAAAGTGTAATTCGTGTTTTGGTTTTTTAAATAATCAACTGCATACTTTGTGTGCACCTTTATTATATTGATATTATGATGTATGGAAATGTGTATCTTCATGTTTGTAACATATGGGTGGTGCTTTTTCTGCACTTGTATTGTTTTTATTGCATTGATTATAATTAATTGCACCAATAAAATGTTAAGAGAAAGAGCTTTTCTTTGTTGTGTGGACAAATTAAAATTAATAGCATGTGAAATGTGGATCTGCAATTAAAATGCATCCTATATTTATATGGAGAGTGGTGACAGGTATATCCCACTGTTTGATGAGTGTGCACCTTTACTAACATACAAATTGAAATATGAAATAGTTCTGCAAAGTAAAATTTAGTGCAAATGTTGATGTGCCATCCTGTTAATAGCAATAAATCCTAATAAGAGTTTAACTAACATGTATCTTGTGGAAGGTACTACACCACAAAAATTACTTTGTTCTTGCAATGTGGGATTTCTAGTATAAAGAAAAGAATACTAGTGGTGTTGTCATCTATTATGGGATAAATTACAATTACAGTTTTATTAATATCCAGCGAGGACCTTCTTTACTCTCTTTTTTGCTTTGTTATGCTCATATCCCATATAATTTTAGTGCGACACTGCTCCGCACATGTACGAACCATTGGCTTACCAGGCTTCTTTGGCCTCTTCTCTGTATATGTTGTTAGTGAAGATCAGAAGAAAAAAGGGAAGCAGGGTCATCCAATACCTTTAAAATGCAAGATGCTCATTCGCCCCCTAGAGCTTTAAAAACAGCAAAGCATCCCAATGACCTCACCAATAAAACAAGCGCCATAGCAGTTTGGACCACAAAAAGTATGGCATAAAAGTGTTTTGTACCCAAGATAATTAAATAAAGTCTGATCTTCATTAAATTGTATTCAATGAAGATCAGAAGACCATCAGCAAAATTGTGACCTTTTTTAGGAGCCTATGTGTAATTATTCAAATTTTGAGTAAAGGTTAGTGAGCATCCCTGATGGACTGACTGCTCCATGACTAGAGGTGTGGAGTTAACCTTGTAGTGATAGAGATATCGTTTATTGGATTTGTGTGCAATTGCCAAACAAATTTGACAATATAATTTCAGGATTCAAATTATGTGGTCTGAGCATCTAATTAGTGAAGGGGGTGGGGATATAATGACAGGAGGATCTGCTACTCTAACAACAGTTGCTATGTGTCTCCTTAATCTCCTTATTCATATTGTAGAGTATTCCCCTGTTAGCAATTACAAATGGTCATCAGAGTAGTAGGTAACATTTTATGTGGATAAACTATGCGAATTTTAGTTAGTAGCTCAATATCCTGCTTCATGGGCAAAGTTGGCTATAAGTTGTGTTGGGGTATTTGATGGACTTAGGAAGCAAGATTGTGAAATTCAACATATACAGGGATAGGAGGAATAGGCATATAACATTAAAAGTGTAAAAAGAGTAAAGTGTATCTTGCGATGATGGTGTTTAATGAGTTAATACTCTGTTGGGTACTCTCTTGTAAATAATGTTTTCTTCCAGTTTTAAGTGATTCAATGACATGATCAGTATCTTCCTTGGTTAGAAGGAACGTTAATAAACTCACATATGTTTGTCAATGCAAAACTACCAGGATGACTCTTACCTCCCTAGTTTTTCCAGACTGTCCTTATATCAAGAAATTGTAATGTCTCCTTCAGTGGAAGTAGGTGTATCACCATCAGAGACTCTAATGGATTCATCATTTGTACACCTTCACTCATCGATCATTGATTCCTCAGATCCACCGGAGTTCCAAGAGGCCTTTGGCGCCATCCCTGCCAACACCAAAACATTAGGAGACTCAATTCCATCCTAAAGGCATTAAAGACCATTCTGTGGAGGATGGCATAGAATGTCCTAACATCATGGAGAGGTTAAGGATTAAGGATTTATTACCCACTCATAAAAATAAAATATCTTATAAGATAATATACTGTGCACAAATATCATGGGTATAGACAAACCATTTTTTCAGTCTGACTAGTAACATATGCCTTGCTGTCATATGATTAGTAAATACAAATTTATTGTGTTATATGGCTTGTAAACACAGTTAATATTTTGGCTGGCCAATACGGACATATTCAAGTATACATTTGAGAAGCCAAATAAAGACAGATGGATAAAGAAAAATTATTAAAGACAGAAACATTGACATGACAAGTAACGAAAGCTGAAAAATAAAGATGAGCAATTGAATAAGTTGAAAGCCCTCAAAAAAAGGAGTTCTTTGTACACTATAGATCATCTGATAAAGTTCCTGAAAAGGAGCAAACAAGCAGGGCATCCTGTGGGAGTTGATTCTGGATGTTGTATTTTCCAAGCTAGATAGTTAGGCAGTACCATCAAGCTGAGCATGACCAGCATTAGCCCTGGCTTCTCATAACTTCCTCAGGAATCATTACTGAGAACAGCACATGGCTGTACAGATCAATATAACAAGCCAATTATAGTTGTAAACCATGGACAGGGTAGTAAAATCATTCAGAGACTGTGACCTGAGTTGCAAGAGCTGTGAGATGATACCAAAGAAAAAATATTGACTTTGAGTAATAAAATAAAAATCACCAGATAACAAATTTTCTTTTACACTGAAGGACCAGTTCATTTTAAGTGTTTTTTTTTCACTATTCCCCTATTTAAACACACTTTAAACAGACAACTTTCTTTTTTAAGTTTGTAATAAAATACTTCAATGAAACAGATTGCTCTTTATTTAAAGAGTTACTCCAACCAAAAACAACAGTGTTTTCATAGAACACTGTTTTAAGGTGGAGTAGATGGAGTAACCATTGCTGGCACAGTACTCCCCCTATTAAAATAAAAAGACAAAATTTACATGCAATCCCACACCCAGGCCAAGTTCTCCCCGCAGCCTGATCATTCTTCTGTGATATCATACCCCCTCACGGCAGGTGGACGGATGGTCGGGAGGTTGACTGATTGAGGACATAGGATGGTGGTGTGTGATATATTGCAAGATAAAGGATTTTATGGCTGAGCAAAAGGTAGATCCCCAAATGATCCCCTGTGTTATTCACTCACACATAGTAGTTTTGAGGTGAAATTTACAGAACTGATGTGGTTTTTAACAGACCTCTTTTAAAAAAGTAGATACTCAAGGCTCTATAATATTTTCTATTTTGAGTTTATTTTAAACCATTTTTTTGTTAAACCATTTTTGATATGCATAACTATGAATAGGATTTCCTGGCTTCTTATATCCCTGCCCCCCACTGGAGGTGTGGCCAAAGCAGAGATTTCACATGTCATTGTAGCCATACCGATGCATGCCTGCAATGGTACTGTGATAGGCTTAATGTGGTCAATCACAGTTGTCCATTGCTGCTCAGGCTCAGTGGTGCTGGTGTAAGCTAATTGTCGAAGAATGATCAGTTAATACTGGTTCTAACTCCCACTATGTGGCCACCTGAAATTGAAGTTGGGGCTTCTCATCTGTGACTGTGGGAGTCCTAGAAACATGCTGGTGGAGCTCCTGTAATGTCACCTGTGGCTGTCAAAGGCACTTCTTCACACATCACCCTGGAGTCAAAATTGATGCAGACCACCATTCTTTTCTCTGCTCCTGTCATTCTGATACCAAGACTGATGCTGGATGCTCCAAACCCATGTCCTACCATGCATCAGACAAATGATGCAGATGAGCCATGTAAATTTAATGACAACATACACTTACTTTTTGGGTGCGTGGGAATGACACAAGTTGCTACCCTAGCATCAATCACTATATTAGCCCCACAACTTCTGAAGCACATTGCCTTGTTGTGGTTCCTTAGTGTCTCATTAGTGATTTAGCTTATCTGTTTTTTGATGTGGCTTTTTCATGACTATTCTGATTTTTGCACATAAATTCTAAATAGAAAAAGATCCAGAAAAACAGCATGGAAGGTGAAAAATAAAGCTACTATAAGCCACTTTATTAAAGTTTTACCCCTTAAGGACTGAGCCAAATGTACAAACGTAAACAAAACTTGGAATTTGATATGTTTGGTCAACCATAATTCACCTCTTTCATATTAAGTACACCTACACTTATTATATATAACTTTATTCAGGAGAAATAGAGTTTTCATTTAACATAAAATATTTAGCTATGAAACATAATTTAATATGAATAAAATATAAAAAAAAATTGAGAAATTGAGAATTTGTTTATTTTTTTAGTTCTGTATGACATTTTCACTGTGAATGTCATAATACTGTTAGCTTTTGCTGCAATAAAATACACATATTTTTATTCAGCGAAGTCTCACGTGTAAAACAGTAACCCCTATGTACAGGTTTTATGGTGTTTTGGGAAGTTACAGGATCAAATATAGCATGTTACATCTTTTAGTTATTTCACATTGAAATTTGCCAGATTGATTACGTTGCCTGTATGACCGTATGGTAGCCCAGGAATGAGAATTACCCCCATGATGGCATACCATTTGCAATAGTAGATAACCCATGGTATTGCAA
>OW240912.1:106117012-106132019 GCA_933207985.1 Pelobates cultripes | reverse complement strand
ACCATTTCAACCCTGTATCATCCTGAACCTGGCTGCAGTGTGACATTCCACACACTATTAATCTATTTGGGAATAACTTCAAACCTACTTGTATATAAAATACTTTATTAATTTACTTCAAGATATCCTGTTCGTGGCATATTGCCTTTATTCTGTTTTAACTCTCAAAGTATCCTTTTTGTGGCATAGTGCCTTAATTCTTGCTTTCAAGTAAATTGTTATGTCTAAAAAGACAAATATAGTTTCAAACCATAACCCTGGCAATTGTCTCCTCTCTGATCCTGCTCAGGAACATGACACTTGGAGCAAAATGATTTGAACACTTTGAAACAGATCTCAGTAACTCACTGCAAATCATGCTGTGTTTTACAAAGCTCTTAGAAAGATTTTAACGTAAATGCCTCAGTCTTTAACTAAAACAAACACTTTAATATAGATGTCACTATCTGACTGCATAGGATGCTTTTTTGTTCACAGCTCTTAGAAAGATTTTAACGTAAGTAGGATTTTGGCTCAGTCTTGGAGTATAAAGAACACTTTAATACAGATTTCCCTACCTGACTGCACTAACAGGTCAGATTTTTGTAGCAGAAGCAATGTTTTTTCTGTGTGTATAAAACTGATTTATAAAGATAGTAAGCAGAATATATATTTTAAACTATTTATAACTTTCTTTAACAAAAAAAAGGATGAGAAGCAAGCGCCCAAACCAAATAACTTTTTTTCAGTTAAGTTTTCAGCCCTTAACGGAGCCTTTCAATGCCCTTACCTAACCAATGCCCCTACCTAACAGAGCATTTTAATGTCCGTAACAAAGCATTTCAATGTCCCTACCTAACAGAGTTTTTCAATGCATCTAACAGAATCTTGCAATACTCCTAGCTAACAGAGCCTTTCAATCTCCCTAACAAACAATTTCAATGTGCTTGCACTTTTTAGGTCCACTCTCCACCACGAGTGATAGGAAATGGCTGATGGCAGGGGCAGACTGGCTGCAAGATGGCTGACTGCAGGGCGGGCTTAAAATCTCTTAATAAAATTGTGGTTGTGCGATCTCTGCTGTTTCTGACATTCCGGGACCATCTTGGTCTTGGTGAATTGCGATGAAACCCCAATTTTGTTCTTGCGGATATTGGGAAACGCTGCTCTAGAGGTAGGAACCCATAAGGAAAAATAACCAGAATACATACAATTTAAAGAAAAATATTTTCATTACTAGAATAATCAATGTAAGGAAGGGTGCAGCGCCTCTGGATACAGGGAGCAGGGCATCTGGAACACTGGGGGTTTGCACAAGAAAGCAGTTTACTCTGGAAACTGGTTGTGGTTGCATAGGAAAGCAGCTTGCTCTGGAACACCGGGAGTTTGCACAAGAAAGCAGCTTGCTCTGTAACATCAGGGGTTTTCACGGGGAAGCAGCTTGCTCTGGAAACCGGGTGTGGTTGCACAGGAAAGCAGCTTGCTCAGGAACACCAGGGTTTTGCACATTAAAGCAATTATAAGCAAAAAGTTTTATAAATAAGGTAGAATTAGTATAGGACCTTTAGAGAAGAACTGCCACAAATGGGTGTTTGAGGCGTGCTAAGTAAAAGTTTGCAAGGGTTGTGATCTTTTTTGCAAAATGTAATTAATTTTGCAATTGGTATTTTATGCCAGGCTTTCCTGGTATGAGTGTGCCTGGAGCATCATGGTGAAAACACTTCACTTAGGCCATGAACATGCATGGCACATAGTGTGTTCATGACTTTACCCTAAACATGGAAACAAAACAAAAATCTCCAGGCAATCAAGGTGTTCAAGCCGCAGGCAGGTTTAATGGTACAAAAAAGAGCAGCAACATTTCGACCTGCCAAGAGGTCTTTGTCACGCTAACACTACATAGTCAACCAAGTGTATATATATCTTAAGTGCAAATAATCAACCCATAATAAACTTCATATATCACATTCACATCGGTGATTTAAACAGGTCATGCAAATAGCAATAAAAATACTTTGATACATTAGGAGCTTACTTATGTGTGTCCAAGGAAAGTGTAAAATATTCTAGATTTTGGCAATGTCTCTTACATGCATTTCACTCTGAGGTGTGGTTGATCTTGAGTGACATGGTTAGATAACAATAAGGGTTGTAAGCTCGTCTCTCTTTCTGAGTGTCCATGGAACATGGGATGACCTAATAGGGTTATTAGAATTGCCCACAAGCATTTTGAATCAGTAGCATTGACTTGTAAAGCTTACACAGCCATTTTGGTGATATATATGTAGTATGTATTATCTGTGGAAGAGAGTGACTAGGAGAATGAGACACAGACACTGAGACACAGAACATCAATGCAGAGTGTCTTCACACTCTAAATGTCCATCATGTAACATCAGCTGTTGACCTCTTTAACATCAATGACATTATAAGTATTGACATTGTATTTGCAAAGCAAGAAGAATAAATCTCTTTTATAAGAAAAGCCAGGAAATTCTGATTGTGTTATATATTTAAGTGACAAAGAAGAACTATAATATGCATGATACAAGGCGAGCCACCCAACGATAAGAAAGAAGAATTTACATACTTAAAAATAAATATCAAGCAGAATAATAATTGTTTTAAAAGTTTTTTGTTTTTTTTACAGAAAGTAAGGCAAAAAATACAAAGAATGATATTAAAGCAAAAATAAAATTAGAAAAATGTGAATTGGAGTCCAGTCGATCCACTTTCGGTCAAATGGAACACAAAACGGCGTTTCCTGTCCCCTGGGATGCAAAACAGAAGAATGTACATACTAGACCAGCTTACATTAAGGCCGATCTAATCGTGCAATGCATAATCGCTCAAGCACAATCAAAAAAGGGAGAATAGTCCTCAAAAACTATTACCCGTTAAGACATGCGAGCGTATGAACAGAGCTTATGAACCGCCCATGTTCAGGCGCATGTGACCCACGCAAAATGTGCCGAACTATAATCTGTAAGAGCATGCGTGCGAACAGAGAAAAAAAAACTAAGCATACGAAACGCCAGTGTTCAAGCACATGTGTTACACACAAAATGTATAGAGCATACGCACGAACAGGGGGAGAAATAACAAACTCCTAAGAATAGTCAATAATAATAGAAGTATATATAAAGAAAATAAGAATACTAGCAAGAAAAAAGGAAGAGAAAAGCTAACCGAAAAGAGAAAAGCTAATGGTGAACCGGTCCGGACACCATTTGCTCTGCATGGACCCAGCAAAATTGCCTGCCAAATGCCTGACACGCACGCTAATCTTAATCCATGAATACCAGTCAAAGGTTACCTCTTTTTACAGAGTGGTGTGTATAACAAAGTGCTTAGACAACAAAAGTGATTTGCAGGCAGCTCAGTACACTTGTGTGGAAATATCCTCTATTCCACTAGACAAAGTTGTGGTTTTCAGTGCGGTGTAAGTAACAGGGACCTACACCTATAAGTGGAGCGCTCAAACACATATACAGCTTACCAGACGTTATTTCATTCAATGGTAGAGTAGATTAGATCAGACACAAGTCTCCTAACCCGTATATTGACTTTTCGGTAAAGCTTTAAAAATTTCTGGATGTAAGCTGGTGTAATGAAGCAACATATTTCTATCCATAGCCTTCCTGTAGAGATCAGTAACTAATTTCCTCTCATGCCTTTCAATCAAAATTTTCAAAAAAGGTAACTCCACCAAATCATGTGACATTGTAAACTTGATACTTTGAGAACAAGTGTTCAAAAAAAAAGCATAGCATTTTTCCAGGGACTCAAACGTGACACGTCACAACACCAGTATATCATCAATATAGCGTCACCATCTGGTGGCTTGTTGGAATAAAATGTGAGGATAAATGGAGTTTTCCTCCAACTCTGACATGAATATACTGGCATATGGAGCTCATAGAAGTACCCTGTAAGTGGAAGAAAGAGAAAATGGTTATTTTTTTATCACCATTTCCAAAAGCTCCATCAAAAAATACAAAACATCGTCCTTAAATCCTAATGTCATCAAAGCTGATTTAGCTGCCGCTTGGCCTGTATTGTGCTCAATGGATGTATACAAGCTAGTAACTTCTAAAGTGACAAGGATCAAGGTGTCAGTTACTTCAACTTCCTCCAGCTTCAACAACACTTCAGTGGTATCATTCACATAAGGTTTACCTCTGTCAGGAAAGGTCTCAAAACATTATCCAAAAATTAGACCAATGGGAATAGCATGGACCAAATTCCTGCTATAATCGGCCTACCTGGGGGTGTAACCAATGATTTATGGATCTTAGGAAAAGTGTAAAGACATGGTATGACAGGAGTAGTCTATAATAAAAATTTAAATAGATCCTTATTAATGATTTGGTTATCCAAAGCCCTAGTTAATAGTGTTTCAATTTTAGATTGTAAGGCTAAAGTAGGATCACCGGGTAAACATTTGTACGTCTCATTATCTCCTAGTTTTCTAAGGATTTCATTTTCATAATCCACCGTATTCTGTACCATTATGGCACCACCCTTATCTGCAGGTTTAATAGTTAAATCAATAATTACACTCAATCCATCAAGGGCTTGTTTTCTTTCTTAGAGCGTTTAGGGTGATGCCTGCGGCCAGAATTAGATGTAACCAGAGTGTTAACATCTTTCATTACCAAATTGGTGAAAACCTCAACAGCATGATCTACAGACGGAGGACTAAACATGCTTTGTAATACTTAGTGTCACTTAACTGTCCGCATCCCTCTGAGTTACAGAAGGAAGAGACAAAGGAACCTTGTCAAAACAAGTTTTAAGTTTAAAGGACCACTATAGTGCCAGGAAAACATACTCTTTTTCCTGGCACTATAGTGCCCTGAGGGTTCCCCCACCCTCAGGGACCCCCTCCCCCCACCTTCTTACCTTTAAACTGGAAGGGGGGGAAGTCGTGCTGCCATGGAGGAGGGTGCAGTGCTGCTTTCCCTGGTGGTCTCAATGGTGAGAGTGAACTCTGGCCTGCGGCAAAGCTTAGAATACCGCGAGAGGAACCCGGCGGAGCTGCTGGCTGAACTCCCCGGGTCCTCTCCTGCCTCCCTCACTCCCCAGCCGGTGGCCGCTTGTAACTGCCTGTGGGCTGGTTAGGGAAATCTTTGATCTCATCACTGGCCCATGAAGGCACACAGCAGGGCCGGCACTCGGGTAGCGCGGGCCCTGCCGGGGAGATCCTGTGATCTCCCCTGCAGGCCTAGGCCAAAGGCAATCGCGGCACACCGGGCATTTGCCTGGTATGCCCAATGGCCAGTCTGGGCCTGCTCCTGGCTGTCTAGTGGTAGTATTACAGGTGGCCAGCTGAGCCTGGGGTGGTGGGCAAGACACTCTTGGCAGTAAAACCACTACAGGAAGCTATAATACATGCAAATAGTGGAGACATTTGTGCTTGTAGTGTTTCTTTAATAAAGTGCTAATATAGTGCTAGTATGACGTTGATTAGAGAATGAGAAAAAGGTCTGCTTTAACAATAACTCAAATAAATACTGCAATATTCTGTATTATAGTATGCAGCACAAGATACTCTGTTTGTTGGTACACAGCAGCGACGGTGGCAGAGGCTATCTGCTGGTCAGTCGATGTTCTGTTGACTGGTGGTATTCAAGAGGGTGCACTCTGCTTCTATTCCTGCCATTCAAAGTTCACATAAGACAGGCCATTGATATGATGGTCATCACATGAGGAGATGTTATCCTTCATGAAAGATTGATTAAAGTCCACTGTGCTTGTTTCATGATCTGACGTCTATAACAAGAAGTAAGATTTAATAAGTACAGCATCAAATTACATTTTCTACTTGTCATATTGTACTTAAACTCTACGCTACATAAGTAGTGACTGGAGAGAAATGATACCATGTTTCATGGAATCTTCTCTTGGCAAGCGAATACTGTTGGACTTAACACAATATGTTCCAATGAAGAGGAGCAAAGGTCGTTGGATGACCCTTTGAAAATTTAGAGCATATAACTTTAAAGTGAAATTCCCAACATAACAACTTGCATTAATCTGAATTCATAGATGAACAATTAAAAATAGAGATAGTCTAAAAGACAATACCATCACATAACCTATGCCAATATATATGGGAAAATCCTTAATAGGCGCAAGGATAAATGTCGAAGTATGTCTACTAAATGTCTCATGAAAAGGTTAAACACACCACCTCAGTAAATCAGAATGTACCTCAGTAACAACCTTGTAAAAATTTGTAATTAGGAAACAGGGAAACTGTTTCAATAAATGTATCAAGGTAATCAAATGTATCCCCTTCTAACTAAATAGCAATCAAGTAGCAGTGGTAGTGAGCTGTAGAGTAAGATAGGGATAGCGTACGCAGGACAATGATATGAGTTAGGAAAGTAGGTCTTGTTAAGATCATGCAGACAACAAGTATCAAACAATAAACTGTATCGACACCCAAGATAAATAACCTTCACAGATGAATTTGGGGTTCTGATACCCTACTTAATATAAATCCCTACTGATAATAAGCTGAACATAAGCTATATAAATGTCCTGCATAAAATTTGATAAAGATTGCTAGAATCCCTTTATCTAATACAACCCTAACTGGCTAGTATGGTCTGTCTCGAGAACATAGACTACTAGATAGCTGACATCCACTAGAAGCTACCCACTATCTAAATATAGAAACATAGAATGTGACGGCAGATAAGAACCATTCGGCCCATCTAGTCTGCCCAATTTTCTAAATACTTTCATTAGTCCCTAGTCTTATCTTATAGTTAGGATAGCCTTATGCCTATCCCACGCATGCTTAAACTCCTTTACTGTGTTAACCTCTACCACTTCAGCTGGAAGGCTATTCCATGCATCCACAACCCTCTCAGTAAAGTAATACTTCCTGATATTATTTTTAAACCTATGTCCCTCTAATTTAAGACTATGTCCTCTTGTTGTGGTAGTTTTTCTTCTTTTAAATATAGTCTCCTCCTTTACTGTGTTGATTCCCTTTATATATTTAAATGTTTCTATCATATCCCCCCTGTCTCGTCTTTCCTCCAAGCTATACATGTTAAGATCCTTTAACCTTTCCTGGTAAGTTTTATCCCGCAATCCATGAACCAGTTTAGTAGCCCTTCTCTGAACCCTCTCTAAGGTATCAATATCCTTCTGAAGATACGGTCTCCAGTACTGTGTACAATACTCCAAGTGAGGTCTCACCAGTGTTCTGTACAATGGCATGAGCACTTCCCTCTTTCTACTGCTAATACCTCTCCCTATACAACCAAGCATTCTGCTAGCATTTCCTGCTGCTCTATTACATTGTCTGCCTACCTTTAAGTCATCAGAAATAATCACCCCTAAATCCCTTTCCTCATATGTTGAGGTTAGAACTCTATCAAATATTCTGTACTCTGCCCTTGGGTTTTTACGTCCAAGATGCATTATCTTGCACTTATCCACATTAAATGTCAGTTGCCACAATTCTGACCATTTTTCTAGTTTACCTAAATCATTTGTCATTTGGCTTATCCCTCCTGGAACATCAACCCTGTTACATATCTTAGTATCATCAGCAAAAAGACATACCTTACCATCAACATCATCAGCAAAAAGACATACCTTACCATCATGCTTCAATCTAAATAACCCAAGTGTACCATAAATTAAGCCCAAATAAGAATACCAAATATCTAAGTGAAAATAAAGAGTAAAAAACGCCCATTTTCTACTTGTCATGTTGTACTTCAACTCTACGCTACATAAGTAGTGACTGGAGAGAAATTATACCAGGCTATGTTTAATGGAATCTTTTCTTGGCAAGCGAATACTGTTGGACTTAATCCTTTAAGGATAGAAACAATTGTACAGGTTCTGATCCAAATCAAATCAAATCAAAACCTGGAATTTGACTTTGTCTTTTCAATCATAATTTACCTCTTTCATATTAAGTACACCAACACCTGTTATATATCATTTTTGTTCAGAAGAAAGGGGACTTTCATTTATCAAATGTGCAAGTCAAATACATTTAAATGGTAATAACAGTAGGCAATGACGATTAATAATCGGGCTCAGTTTTCATTTTCTAGTGGTGGAATTATTTTTCTGCAAAAAGTTGTCTTATCTTAGCATATGAATAAAAAAGTAACGGCATTTGTCTACTTACTGCAAATGGAAGAAATGGAGGGCTCACTTTACACTCCTCTAGATCTCCCCAGTTAATGTCTCTATAAAAAGGGTGGTCACGGATGTTCCCAATCACCCCAAGGCGTGCCTTTGGGTTCTTATTTAGAAGCTAGTAAGAGAGTCAGGAGATACAGTGAGTATTAAACATTCCTTGACTTTGACCTCTATGGTAGTATATTGGTTATATTTTGTTTCTTTTACCGCATTTTTTTTATATATTTTAAATTTAATGTCTTATGCAATCTACTTTTCTAGCAGACCTCAAATGCAGTAAAAGTAGTGCTTACTCCATTAAATCTAACAAACAGCTCGTTCCAGTAACACTTTCCCCTCGCCTCTCTCCTCCTATAGCTCTCTTCGTGTCATTTTACAACCCCTTTTATAACATCCAATTAAATTATATAACATTTCCATCTCTATCACCTTCCCATGTAGCTGTTCCTTACCTTATCCAGGATGCCTCTAATTTCACCGGTCAGCCAGGCAGGGTAGCGTGGTGGTGCTTTTAACACCTGCTTCACATATGTTAATAGCTTGACCTTGTCATTAAAAGGGAATTTCCCAGTAAGCATCCGGAAAAGAAGTATACCTAGGGCCCACCAATCTGCAGACACACCATATTCCTTGTTCATGAGTACCTGGCAAAAAGACACAAGATAAGTAATTTGATAAATACTGCATTTAAACTTAAATTACAACCATATTTTTAATTTGTTTTATTATTAACTGAATGTTCATATGAAGCCCATCTTACTCTATCCTTTAGATTTTTCATATACCACCAGCATTTTATTTAAATTATACCTACAGAGCTAGTCTAGAAGCGTTCCTGCAACAGCTCCCTTTAACTCCTACCACAACTACACATAAGTCACTCCCCATTGGAAAGCACAGCTTCAATGCTTTCCTATGGAGATATATCTAATGCTGGATGTTCTCATGCATACCATAACATTTGGTTGCTTAGCCACCAGAAAGTGCCTCTAGTGGCTCTCTGATTCACAGCCACCAGAGGCAGTCTTAGTCCTGCAATGTAATTAATGTAATCAAAAAGTGCGATGATTTACATTGCAGGACTAAGAGGGACAGGGACATTGCACCCAAACCACTTCAATGAGCTGAAGTGGTCTGGGTGACTTATATAGTTTAGGATAAGCTTTTTAAGTGATTTCATATTTTTATTTAAACTTTTAAAATATATTTTTTCAAAATATGAAAAATATATCATACAAAATTATTTTGACATCTATTAAACTATGAAAACATTTTTTTTTAAAATATTAAATCATTTGAAAAGTTTCCAGCCCCAAAACTTTATACTGCACTTATATCCACAACATAGCTATTATTTTGCTTTTAGAACTTATTCCAATCATTTCTGCTATTACTGTTTTTATGACCACTTCCTTAACACCTCCTAATAATGCATCTAACCGCTCCCTCTAACAGTCCCCCTACTGGTCCTAAAACAGTTACCAACCTCTGGTGCCATATTTACAGGTGTTCCAACACGCTCCCTGATCTTTTTATCACCCAGGATGTTCTCTGCTGCAAGGCCAAAATCTGCTATTTTCACATGGCCTTCTCTAGTCAGGAGAATATTCTCTGGCTTCAGATCACTAAATAAAGAGAAAGAATATTAAAAATAATGGAGAAAACTGAGTTAGAAACAATTTTTTTTTTTTTTTAATTCAAATACTTTACAGCTTTCTGAATAAACCAAAGCTAATACTGACCGATGTATAATGCCATGGGAATGTAGATATTGTAGCCCACAGATAAGCTCCGCTGAGATGAATCTAAATTAAAAAAAATATATAATTTTTAAAAAATTATTATTTCTATTATTGCCATTTATATAGCGCCAACAGATTCCGTAGCGCTTTACAATATTATGAGAGGGGGGATTTAACTATAAATAGGACAATTACAAGAAGACTTACAGGAACAATAGGTTGAAGAGGACCCTGCTCAAACGAGCTTACAGTCTATAGGAGGTGGGGTATAAAGCACATTAGGATAGGAAGTAGCAATACAATAATATAAAGCAATCTGCACCAAAAAATAAATGAAAATAAAGCACAAATAATACCGGGGCAGAACATTTCAATACACTCATCCTCCAAAACATTTTTAAAATGAAATTTAAATGAAATAGGACCTGTCTCCAATGATTAGAGAATTTTAAATTCCAAGTGTTGTTCTTATTGTTATTAAAACAATGTGATTTTTATTTTATTTATTTAAAATTATGATCCTTAAATTGAAGAAGGTGTTCAGAAGACAAAGTGAAATAAAAGATTGTGCTTTAAGCAATACTCATTCAGGAGAAACTGATTTGTATTTAATTGGGTGCAGAGTAGAGATAGACAAGCTGATATTTTGCGCATCTTGTTCAGACAGACAGATATTGGTGCTAGGCCTGTGTTTTTTTATATATAGAAAGGACAATCTCTGACTCAGTACATTAGTAATAGCCCCAGGTTCCCCCTCAGTGTTCAACTGTAAATTTTGATTGAGGCTCAATAAATTATATATGTACGCGTTTGTGGAGGTATTCTATTCCTTCTTACAATCTTCTATAGCATATTAAACCGCTTTCCTTTTTTTTTTTTTTTAAATTCTTTATTTATCAAGTTATGCATATTAAGTTACATTGACAAAAGGCAAGGCAATCAATAAGTATATTACACCATAAAGCATGAATGAACATAGGTGTCAGGTATAGCATGGCATGTAATTTATCGCCGGAACCCACTTCCGGGTTCACGGCGCTCAGCCCCGCCCCTTTCTCTGACGCGGTCCCTCCACGATACTTAGGAGGACCGCGCCAGATTCAAAGGGCTGAATTATTCGCACAGGTGCTGCATGAAGATCAGCTGCTCTACTTCTGATCCTACCTGCTCCACTTCTATACCTCGGCTAGTAAACGGATTTCTACCTTCTCCACTTCTCGACCTCGGCTTGTAAACGGATTTCTACCTTCTCCACTCCTAGACCTCGGCTTGTAACTCTGAATTCTACCTTCTCCACTCCCAGACCTCGGCTTGTTAAAACGGACTTCCCCACTCTCCACTCCTAGTTCTCAGCTTGTTGAAACGGACTTCTAATTTCTCCTTCATTGGGTGAATTAACCCTTCCAGTGCCAGAACTGCCTTTAAGTTAAGTAATACTTTTACCAAACAAGTCAATTACTATTATTTATATTACACAGTATCTAAAACTCACTAAAGTGTCACTTTGTCTAATTATTCCTCTTACTCATAAGGGATTGCTACAAAGCCTAATTTTACCTACATGGATATTTAAAGGTACAGTGACCATAGTTTCATACCAATATAAAAGGAGGTGAACCTTATTGTTGTTGCAACCAAGAAATGCTGCAGTTGAGTTCCAATTAAAGAAATATTACAAAATAAGTATTACAGAATAATCCAGCCTTTTCAATGGAACCAGCAGATATTAACTCTCAAGTTTCTGCCCTAACCAATAGAGTGGATACGATTGCTCAAGGGTTACAGGAACTGCAAATTACAAATGAGAGAATATTAACCTATGTTAGAGACATTCAAGGTCATCTTCCTCATGCCGCTCTTCAATCGGCTGGTGATCCTGCTGTCTGTAATCCAGAAAAATTTCATGGAGACAGAACAAAGTACAGAGAGTTTTTGAATTCTTGCAAACTACTAATTGCTTTAAAACCTAGATCTTATCCCACCGAAAGATCCAAAGTCTGTTCAGTGATCTCTTTTTTAAGAGGTGAACCTATGGCATGGGCCCATTCCTTTTTGGAAAATGATGATCCCATATTGGATTCATTGGATGAGTTCTTTGAAGCTATGTCTTTATTATATGAAGATCCTTTTAAACAAACTACTGCTGATTTAACCATCAGAACATTACACCAAAAGAATAGACCTGTTGAAGATTATATTGCAGAATTCAAAAGATGGGCTACAGAAACCCAATGGAATGACATTACTTTACGCAATCAATTCCGTCTCGGATTATCTGAAGCTGTGAAAGATGAACTCTCTCGTACAGAACTTCCTCCTACCTTAAATGCATTGATTCAACTGTCTATCAGTATTGATAGACGTCTAAGAGAAAGAAAAGCTGAAAGGGTTCTTACTAATTCTACCTGGAGAAAACCTTTCACTACTCTAAAACTACCTGAAAAATTCCTCCACAAACTGAACCTATGGAAGTAGGTATAATAAAAAGTCCTCTTACTTCTGAAGAAAGAATAAGAAGGAGACAACTAAACTTATGTATGTATTGTGCTTCGAATGAACATCTAATTTCCGAATGTCCTCTACTGAAACATTCAAAAGGTGGTAAGCTTCATTCATCTACCTCTATATTGAACGTTTTTCAAAAAGAAAAGCATCTACTTATTTTTCTATATCTCTCATATTACAGTGGGATACAAAAAGAATCGTGACTGAGGCCATCATTGATTCTGGTGCTAATGGAACTTTTCTTGATTTTTCTTTTGTTTCAAAAAATAAAATTCCTTGTGTTCAAAAAACCAATTTTATTCCAATCAGAGTTATTGACGGTTCATTTATATCCTCAGGACCCATCAAAGATGAAACAATCCCTCTAAGAATGATTACCAACAACGTACATTTCGAATTCATTACATTTGATATTATTAAATCTCCACTTTATCCCGTCATTCTAGGAATTAATTGGTTAAAAAACCATGATCCTTTAATTAAGTGGTCTCCCTTCTCCATCTCCTTTGCTTCTGATTTCTGTAAAAAAACGTGCTTACAACACATTCCTATTCTCCAAACTACTGTAGAACCAGTTATACCTCCATTCTACTCCGATTTTGCAGATGTCTTTTGTAAAAAGAAGCGGAAACACTTCCTCCTCATCGGGTATATGATTGCCCAATAGATCTCATACCCGGAGCTCCTATTCCTTATGGTCATATTTATCCACTCTCTGAAAAGGAGTTAGAAATTTTAAAAGAATATCTTAATGAAAATTTACGCAAAGGATTCATCAGACCCTCGACCTCTCCTGCTGCTTCTAGTATTTTCTTTGTGAAGAATAAAGACCAAACCATCCGTCCTATTATAGATTACAGAGCCTTAAATAAAATAACTATTAAAAATCGTTATCCTCTTCCACTAATAAATGAATTAATTGAAAGGTTAAGAACTGCAACTATATTCACTAAACTCGACCTTCGAGGCGCATATAACCTCATTAGAATAAAACAGGATGATGAATGGAAAACCGCCTTCCGGACAAGATATGGTCTCTACGAATATCTAGTGATGCCTTTCGGGCTCTGTAATGCCCCTGCAACGTTTCAACATTTTATCAATGATATCTTTAGAGATCTTCTGGATGTATGTGTTATTATCTACTTAGATGATATCTTAATATATTCTAACAATTTGGATGAACATAGGAAACATGTTAGATGGGTTCTATCTAGACTGAGAACTCATAAATTATACGCTAAACCAGAAAAATGCCTTTTTGAGGTTACTGAATTCTCTTTTCTAGGATACATTATTTCACCTCATTCTTTGAAGATGGATAATTCCAAAATCAAATGTATTATTGATTGGCCTGCTCCTACTACTACAAAAGAATTACAACGTTTTCTTGGATTTGCAAACTTCTATAGAAAATTTATTAGAAACTATTCGGATGTATCACATCCTCTTAACCTCCTCAACAGTAGTAAACGTCCTTTTAATTGGAATAAAGATGCTCAAACAGCCTTCGACGAATTAAAAAAAAGATTTACAACTGCACCTATTCTACAACTACCTAATCCAACATTCCTATATGTTCTTGAAGTTGATGCATCAGATGCAGCCATCGGAGCAGTTCTTTCTCAACAAAAGACTCCACAAGATCCACTTCATCCAGTTGCCTTTTTTTCAAGATCCTTGAGCTCTGCTGAAAAAAATTATCCTATTGGTGAAAAAGAATTATTAAGTGTTAAAGCTGCCTTCGAAAATTGGCGTCATCTTCTGGAAGATACAAAACAACCTATAATAGTTTATACTGACCATAAAAATCTTGAATATCTCTATACTAACAAAACCCTTACAGCTAGACAAGTTAGATGGAACCTATTCTTTAACCGATTTAACTTCCAATTAATATACAGACCTGGAAATAGAAATAAAAAGGCAAACGCTCTTTCTCGAATTCCTTCTAAAACTACTACTGATGATTATCCTTCTACCAAAATAATAGGAATCCTCTCTTCTCTTCATGATGACATAAAGAATTTGAATCAGAAGGATCTTGAACTTCCCAAAACACCTATACTAACAAAAAGGATGGTCTATTTTATTTTAAAAATAGAATTTATATTCCTCCCATTCTTAGGAATAAATTACTTAAGATGGTTCATGATTCCCCCCTAGCTGGACATCCTGGAATAAAGAAAACACTTGAACTAACTTCACGATATTATTGGTGGCCTCGTCAGGATAGAACCATTGCATTATATGTCAAAACATGTCCTATCTGTCAAAGGTCTAAACCAGAACATAATCAACCTTTTGGATTACTACTTAACTTACCTATTCCAGAAAAACCTTGGCAATCCATTTCTATGGATTCTATCGTTGATCTTCCACCTTCTCAACATTTCACCACTATTCTTGTCGTTGTGGATCGCTTCACAAAAATGTCCCATTTCATTTCTTTAAAAAAATTACCCTCCTCTGTAGAATTGTCTAAGGTCTTTATTGACAATATTGTGAAACTTCATAGTCTTCCTGAAGAAATTATTTCTGATAGGGGGACACAATTTACCTCCAAATTCTGGAAAGAGATGTGTCTCTCCCTTCAAATT
>OW240912.1:106007371-106116912 GCA_933207985.1 Pelobates cultripes | reverse complement strand
GCAGGGGACTACCTGTCATTCCAGGCACTCCCCCTGCTGGCAGTGCTATGGACGACTATTCCATCCAAGTGATCGTGATTTCCTCGCAAGGACCTCGCAATCACATGGCCCAAGAGAGCCGAATCAGCAGCAGGGGGACTGCCTGGGATGCCAGGCAAATCCCCCCATCGCGTTCGTCCGCGGGGGATCACCAGTGAGCAGGTAAGTCCCTTTGATGGCGGGGTCATACTATGCCGCCCGCCGTCCTTAAGGGGTTAACAGCAATGTAAAACTCCATAATGACTAATCTGAAATGTTTCATCATTTAAAAAAAAAAAAGGGCTTCCTTATAGATGATAATCTATTTTCCACCATTAAATACCCTACTTAACTGGTTATCCACCCAAAAGCAAAGGGGAAAGCATCAATTAACATCGGTGAAACAATTAATTCTTGATATGAAAAAACAAAATCAAAGAAAACCATTAAAATACACCCACCTAAGCAGTGGATTACAAAAACAAATGAACAACATAAAACAACTGGAGATAAAATGCTTCATACACAGGTATTGAGAGGTTTGGGGAATCAACACTTGAAGCCGCTATGGTTTATTTTGGTGGGTGGAACTGCTTTGGACCATACTATCAGTTTTAATTCATATGCAGCTGTGAGTTCAAATTATGGTTAGTGGCACATAGTGGATTCTCTTATCTGCTAGTTATATTGTGATTTTTGGTACCCCTGACTTGGATTGGCTTATCATTCTATCTTGTGGTATATTTCAACCTTGGCCTGTCTCTGGTTACTCTCATGCTATTACCTCTCTGTATGTAAGGACCGGCATTGGAAATAAGCCTGCATCCTTTTTGTATCCTATGATAGTGTGTTCAAGTACTATGTGTTAGGCTATTCAGGACTAGTGATGTCCCGAACGGTTCGCTGGCGAATAGTTCCTGGCGAACATAGCGTGTTCGCGTTCGCCACGGACGGCGAACATATGCGATGTTCGGTCCGCCCCCTATTAATTTACTAATACTAAGTAAAAATTACTTAGTATTAGTAAATTGTGCCCCTACTCGCAATACCGTGAGTAGGGGCATGTCTATAAAACAGTGAGCAGCCTGTGGCCCCCTCTCCCCCCTCTCGCGCTATTGCCCGACCTATTCCCCCCCGGCCCCCACCTCTGAACAGCGGGTGGGGGCCCTAAAGTAAAATGATGGGGAAGGACCTATTGTCCTCCCCCTGGCCCCCACCCCTGAGCGGTGGGTGGGGGCCCTAAAATGAACAATAGGGGGGGACCTATTGTCCCCCCCCCGGCCCCCACCCCTGAGTGGTGGGTGGGGGCCCTAAAATGAACAATAAGGGACCTATTGTCCCCCCCTGCCCCCACCCCTGCACGGCGGGTGGGGGCCATATTGATAATGAGGGGGGGGACCTACTGTCCACCCCCCCTCCGGCCCCCACCCCTTGGCGGCGGGTGGGGACCATAAAGATAATGGGGGGGACCTACGGTGGGTTTAAGCCAATCAGAGTGCTCTTTGTCATTTTACACAGCGTGGGAAAATTCCAAAGAACTTTCCCACGCTGTGTAAAATGACACTGAGCACTGTGATTGGATGGCTTGAAAGCCATCCAATCACAGTGCTCTGTGTCATTTTACACAGCGTGGGAAAATTGAACTTTTTTCCTACTGCCCCCCCCGACAGTAGGTCCCCCCCTCATTATCTTTATGGCCCCCACCCGCCGCCCAGGGGTGGGGGCCGGAGGGGGGGTGGACAGTAGGTCCCCCCCTGCATTATCAATATGGCCCCCACCCGCCGCGCAGGGGTGGGGGCCGGAGGGGCAGTAGGTCACCCCCCTCCTTATCAATACGGCCCCCACCCGCCGTGCAGGGGTGGGGGCCGGAGGGGCAGTAGGTCCCCCCCCTCATTATCAATATGGCCCCCACCCGCCGCGCAGGGGTGGGGGCGGGGGGACGACAATAGGTCATAGAAACATAGAATGTGACGGCAGATAAGAACCATTCGGCCCATCTAGTCTGCCCAATTTTCTAAGGTCCCCCCCTTATTGTTCATTTTAGGGCCCCCACCCACCGCTCAGGGGTGGGGGCCGGGGGGGACAATAGGTCCCCCCTTATTGTTATTAGGGCCCCCAGCCACCGCTCAGGGGTGGGGGCCGGGGGGGACAATAGGTCCCCCACTTATTGTTCATTTTAGGGCCCCCACCCACCGCTCAGGGGGGGGCAATATTGTTATTAGGGCCCCCAGCCACCGCTCAGGGGTGGGGGCCGGGGGGGACAATAGGTCCCCCCCTTATTGTTACTTGGGCCCCCCCCACCCCTTAGGGGTGGGGGCCGGAGGGGGCAATAGGTCCCCCCCTTATTGTTCATTTTAGTGCCCCCACCCACCGCTCAGGGGTGGGGGCCGGGGGGGGGAAATAGGTCCCCCCCTTATTGTTATTAGGGCCCCAACCTACGCTCAGGGGTGGGGACCGGGAGGAGGACAATAGGTCCCCCCCTTATGTTATTAGGGCCCCCACCCGCCGCCCAGGGGTGGGGGCCGAGGGGGGGGGAGAGTAGGTCTCCTCCCCCCCCCTTTAACCAGAAAGAGTCCCTGTGGGTTTTAAAATTCGCCTGCCTATTGAAGTCTATGGCGGTTCGCCCGGTTCGCCCGGTTCGCGAACATTTGCGGAAGTTTGCGTTCGCGAACCGGAAATTTCATGTTCGCGACATCATTATTCATGACATCTCCATGGCAGCATACACTGATCAACCACAACATTAAAACCACTGACAGGTGAAGTGAATAACATTGACTATATCATTACAGTGGCTCCTGTCAAGGGATGGGATAGAGTAGGCAGCAAGTTAACAGTCAGTTCTTGAATTTCATGTGTTGGAGGAAGGAAAAATGGGCAAATGAAAAGATCTGAGTGACTTTGACAAGGGTCAAAAAGTGGTGGCTAGATGACTGGGTCAGAGGATCTCAAAATGGCAAGCCTTATGTAGTGTTCCCTGTATGCAGTGGTTAGTACTTGCCAAACGTTGTGAAGGAAGGGCAACTGGTGACCCAGAATCAGGGTCATGGGTGCTCAAAGCTCATTGATGCACTTAGGGAAAGAAGGCTCTTTTTGCTGGTCACACAGAGTATCACAGTTTTCTGAGAATGGAAATGCGGAGCTGCACACTGGTCAGAGTGGCCATGATGACCCCGGTACACCATTGAAAGCACATTTAATGGGGACATGATCATCATAACTGGACAATGGAACTGTAATTAAATTTGGTTGACTTAATCTCACTTTGCTGCTTGTGATGGGGTCACGGTGGACTTAAAGGGAAACGTTGTGTACCACTGTAACCCTATTATATGTAAATGAGGCTTTTGGGGATATAAATAGATGTGCTGTTTTCAATAAAGCCCAGTTGTGTTTCACCCAATGCTATATCTTGACTAGTATTTGGTTGGAAGGGGCTCTGTCACAGGAACAGTGGAAGACGGGTGCCTCGTCTGATGAATCACATCTTCTTTTACAGTAGTGTTTATAGTGTGGAAGCCTGCATGTAAATTATCATGGTTTGTACTCCACATTATATTATTCATTTTTGCTTTTTTTTTTTACTTTTATCCTTTATGCATTTTATACAATCTGTTAGCTACACAGGGGGATATAAAGGGTGCCCCCGAAGGCATAGTTAGGAGTTTGTAATTTATTCTTATATTTTATCTCTATCTAAAGCTATGTGCAGTATTTAGTAGTTATGCATTTTGAACCTTTCTACATTTATATTGTTACTATCTGACAAGTTCACACAAGGTACAAGGTGTGTTATAAATTTCTATACTATTTCTCATTTTGGCTAAGGCTTATCATAGCTGCTCATAGATTGGAGATTCTTTAATACACCCGCTTATGTACTCTGCAAACACCCTCCTTTTTATCATATGCATTTTAAGATACCCTTGCAGGCAAGACTTTTCGTGACCTAATCTTTAGGCTGATAGCCTTTGAAAATACTTTTCCTTCTTTTTATTATGGCAATGCTATTTTTACTATTAGTATTAATTACAAGTAAAATTTTATATTGTTCAAATGTGCAGGGCTGTTTTTTTCACTCTTCTTGTTTCCTTTTCTTCGAGCTTATATTAGTTTAAGGGGTTATCCCCCACCATCTAATTCTGGCCTTACACATTCTCCCTGAATTAATTTATGTTTTGTTTTTTTTATATATATATATTCTTTATTTTTGTCGTGCCAAAACATACAATGGTTCTCGTAGTGCCACAACAGCTGTTACAAGAGTGTCAGAATACGCAACATTACAAGCTACATGAAATACACAGGTGCTGTCTCAAATATAAAGTTATGTGGCAACAAGCGGGTATGGCACTTTTTTTTTTGTAAGTCAGGGAATTTCAGACCAGGCAAACTTGTCACATGCTAAATGAAAATAAAAAAGTTTAAACATAAACACAGGGTAGAACATGTTAGGTCCTCTCAGGCTCTTAGATTCAAGAGAACCAAGGTTTGGTTTGCATCAGGTGCATTTACGTGTGAGGAAAATATAACATGCCAAGCTGGACTTAATATTGAGGGTAATTCAGGCTAGTCAGGCATGACACTTGCTAATAAATAAAAACAGCTAGACATGCATATTAGTAAAAACAAGAAGAATAGTATCGTAAACCATGCTAATTGAGCAAAAGTGATGTTACCACTGAGACCAACCCTCCCAGTCATGAAATTATCCTGTCAGTGTGAGGGGGTGTGGTGAGGGGCAAGAGAATAGCATATCTATAACACAAAAGAAAAACAAACAAACTGAAACTATTGATCATAAGTAAGCCAATGTCCAGGGAATGCTGGGGTCATGCTATGTGAGGTGATATGCCTCTCAACCACACAGGTTCACCATTAAACCGACTCCCATGTCTTGGAAGTGTTGTGTTGGAGGATAGCCACAGCACTGAGATGAGGTGTGGAATCCCTCTTGCCCTGGGTTACGATGTTGACCTGCATCCCTAAGCCACGGACTCCGTGGCACATTGAGTCCAAGTACCTCCGGCAAAGGGGGCAGCAGAAGGTCCCGATCTCGTTGTGGTCATGCTTTCGCTGGTGTGGGTGATGCATTGGGGCCAAGCCCCTAGTGGTCTTCAGCTCAGGTGGGCTCACATGTGAATGATCTGCTGTTTGTATGGTTGTTGTACCCCAAGGGTGCCTCCTCCCACTGTATGGATCGCCAGTCAGGCTAGCAAAGGCCAATTTTGGAACTGAGTGGTCTGTGTGTGTAAGCCTTTCCCAATACCTTCCTCTGCTGCTGCTCTGCCGGTGCCACAGCTAGGCCTCTTCACAGCCAGCTTCGGCTTTACGTAGCTGTTCGGTGTGCAAGTCTGAGCCACAGCTGTCACAGTAGGCTTTTCTGTCCACTGGTAAAGTGCGTGCCAGAATCGGGCAAACTCTTGTGCAATGTGCTCCTTAAACGGGGCTCTCACTGCATAAGATGGCATAAGTATTGCAATCTTTCCTTCAGTGGCCATCTTGGAGCACATGCGACAAGGGTTCCACTTTGTCGAAACTGTCAAATGTTTTTGTCGTGGATAGGTCGGTTCTCAGTTGGGAACCGGGATATCCCCCACCGGCTCCAGAGGGGTTGGGGACAGCCAGGCTCCGGTTATGTTTTTGTGTTAAAGTGATTACCCCATGTACTCTATCAATTTTATGATTGTCAGAAAAACAAAATCTGTATTACATTTATTTATGATATATTTAATAGATATGTACATCATATAAATGTATAAAAACAATCATTTTTTTACCGTCTCTTTTTTCTCATTTGATCTATAAACCAAATGGCAGAGAAATATGCATTTATATATTATGTACATATTTTGCAGTACACTGATTGGTCCATTTTCATGCCATTTTGTTTCTCTAATTAGTTTTTTGTTAACGAAATTTGGATGAGCCAAAGCTGTCATATGGCCAAAACTAGGCTGTCTCGATTTTTGTTTTACAAAAAATTTTTTTTTATAGGGAGATACTTAATCATGTGTGCTAGTGTGCATTAGTGTGCTAGTGTGCATTAGCCTGTATTAGCCTGTTTCTTAAATGTCACCTTAGGGGTAGCAGGTAAATTGTTTGCAACTAGTCCTAATTCTATATGGATCGGGGACTACTCAATAAACAGTTTTTTACAATCTGAGATTTACAGCCCCATATTTTTGCTCTATTCCATGTAACCCACGTTTAGCAATACCCCTGTCTGTGTACGTAGGTGGATGACCTATATTATGAGAAAGGCAGTCCACAACAGTGTCTCTGCCAAAATGCTAGTCATCACAGGATTATATTGAATAAATATAAAATTAAAATGCTCACATTTTACTTCAACACACGCTTTACTGACATCATTTATGCTTTACTGTTTACGTTAAATTTTAGAATAGAATAGAAGAAATTTATAACTGCTTCATGAACAATGATATTCTATAGTGACATTATATTGAGAGATTTGTCTATCCCTGGTGCTGAAAGGGTTACATTTATTTAAGCAAAACAAAACTGCTTTCATCTGCATTTTAGATGAATGTGTTTGATTCAAAATAAAAGTGCCCTTTCAAGGGATTTAAAGAGACACTACTCTAAAAGGCAACTTGTAATAACACTTTTAACCCCTGTCATAGTAATTAAGACCTCCAATAGCAACCACATTTCAATGAATTTGTAATGGGGGCAGCTGTTATTCACACAGAATACAGGTTGTGCACACAATTCACTGCTTAGCTTAATCACCTTCTCTCTCCTCCGAGACCGATGTGCTATTGACTCCCTTTCAAATGGCCATTGCAGACATAATCCTCCAGAATGTTAAAAATGCCATAAATATTTTTATGTTTAACAGCAAATCGATGCTTTGTTAACACAGTTTGCTCCTGTTGCCTTGGTAACACATGCCCCAGGAAAAGACAGGTTTTTTTAACTCCTTATTTGTTGATAGGGTGGTCTTGTAAGAACTTAATTCAATCCCTTCCCAGCCAGAGGGTTACATCTTAATCTTTAGTATATGTAGTGTGTACAAAAAGCAGATTAAATATATTGAGGGTGTTCATTCTCTTCTCTGCCAAAACCTCTTACATCTTTTTTTGAACCTTGACATTATTTCGATCTTTGTAGGCCTTAGGCATTTGTAAATTATATTGTACTAGTATGCACTGTATTAAGATAATGGTTTATGGAATGTACCAATCATTCGGAAAATGCCAGTTATATTTCAGATTCAGAATCTACCTACTTGTTTGTATTTTATTTTTTGTAGGTTCTCCAACAGTACAAACAAAATGCTGTAGACATCCACTCCTTGTGATTTTATAGTGCAAATAAGCAGTTCTGATTTACACATGGGTTAATCCATACATGTGGGTTAATCCAGCTTGAACCAATAGTTCTTAATCCATATTATTCAACAAAGACATCCCATTAAGTGGGACAATAGTTGGGTGTGTGTCACTAACTCTGCCCAAAAAAGATGGACATGCCTGGAAAGGGGGCAAGTCCACCAGAATTACTGGTAGGTCAGCCTGGTGTGATTGCATGCTAGACTGCCTGCCAATAAAGGAGACCAAAAAAATGTAGACAGTCCGGCAAAAATCAAGATGGTTGGCCTGCTTAAACCTCAAAGTCAAAAGCCAAAAAGAGAGAATGTCATGATTAACTGGGATACAGACCTAATTTTACTCTAAAGGCATGAGTCACCATCATTACATAATTTGTGACCCTTTCAATAAAAGTTAAAGGGGAAATATGACTTCCCATATTTTTTAATTTTATGTTTACTCATCAGTTTATTTAACAAATATGTATTTCTGAGGTCTGGAAAATACATTTAAAGGAGAAATAAACAATGCTTTCCACCATCTTAACTCTGAGTCAGTCATTGTTATAGGCTCTGTACTTCAAACAGGATTATGATGTAATTTCCTTAATCGTTATAAATGGGAAAGAAAATGGATAAAAAAAACTTATAGGTGATTTTCTATATTTTATTCAGTAGTATAAATTCCAGATAAATGACAGTTCCCAGTTAAGGGCTACTGGCTTAGAATTAAACAAAATATCGCTGAATAGAGAGTAGACTTGTAGGTAGTTTTGTTTGATATCAACAGGAATTACATCCATTGCACCTCAAATCAAAGACATTTCTGTGCCTACGGCAACTTTAGCTTTTCTTCCCTATTAACTAAAAAAGATGTTGTGAACTTGTATAAAGCATATTTTTTATTCGGTCTTGGCATATTGCAGAATTGCAGGTTTTAAGATGTAAATTAGCCAATATCACCAAAATAAGTCTCAGCTTTCAAATACAGATGTAGCTATTGGTGATCAAATGTCAGTCTAGTTCTACCCTGCAGTGTACCGTAAAAAATAAAAATAACAGAATTCTCTACAAGATTTTTAAAGAGATACTACATTTTTAAAGAGAATTTTAATATAACAAATATGCATTTTGAGGTGTGACAAAAATTTAATTAAATGTAAAAATCCGCACCTCTTTATCTTGCAACAGGGCGCCTCCAGGTTAGCTCCCTGTCAATCATTGTTATAAGCTCTGTGCTTTGCACTTGGCAGTCAGCACAGAAAACATTGTGGAGTATCATGTAGGTATTAAAATGTACTATATATATACATATATTTTTGCTAGCCAAAAGTGGATGGTCTCTTCCCTGTAATGTATGCCAGAATGGGCACTCTGGGCAGACAATGCAGAGAGCACTGCAGAAGCTCTCTCTGCATGGTTCTAGTGCCTTGATACCGGCACTCAGCACAATGTGAGCATGTCAAATTAGGTGCTCACTTTGCGGTTGTTAGGACAGTTCCCTGCTGTTCACAGACATGGGACACCAGATGACACCAGATGACTAACCTGGGATGTGGGACTGGAGCTTGAATTGAGGTTGGTCCCTTTGAATCCCTGTTGAGATTTATGCTTATGGTATACAATCGACACTTTCAATAGTGCGATTGGAAGGCTATTGAAATATCTTGGTGGGCTACTTATTTGTCTGGGCATTGTTTAATGCGGGAAATGTAGAGCATCTACATACATTTTTAGCATCTTTTTTATTTTATTACTTTGGATTGTTACAGTCTGTATTTGAAAATAGTTTTCAACAAAGGAAACAATACAAACAATAAAATTGTGTAAAGGTTACTATAGAAAGCAAATGCCAGAGAATTACCATGTCATTTGTATTTTGTGGTATAAAACAGTAAACAAAACAGAATAAAATGCAGGACCATGGACCATGTCCAATCAAAGGCATAAAAAAAAGATGACTGATGGAAAATTGAATCTTAAAGGTACAAAATACATTCTAAAGAAACTACCCTTGGTTAGATGCAGTCATGACAAATTTATTTCTATTGCCTACAGCCTTGCTGGCTAAGCATCACAGGAGTTGCAGCATGCGTTCTCTTGTTTCTTTTGTCTTCAAATCCACAGCCAAGGGGATGGAGGAAAAAAGTATTTGAACCATTTTAATCCCTCATTTGCTGGCAATGTGTTAGGGGAATGGTAGGACCATTTAAATCAGGGTTGCCCAAAAGATATATCTACAGATATTTTGAAACTAAAACTTCCATGATGCTTTGGAATTCTAAATGCATTCTAGAGGCATACAAAGCATCATGGGAGTTGTAGTTCTACAACATCTGGGGATCTACCAATTGGGCACCCCTGATTTAAATAATATTAAAATCCTACCATCCAACAGCACAGGTGTTCTGTAAATATTCTTTACAAATTATGTCAGATTTGCTAGAGAAAAGCTCCTAATCTCTCTCAAACTCTTAGATGAATCAGTTATTGGTTAGTTTTACTACAAGTCATAACATTCGTGAATATAGATTATTCTTATTGCAAACTTCAACAAGGGCTCAATTACTGTATATTAGTTGTGATGTGGGAACATGTGGCAGACATTTTTTCACCTGTGTTAAATAATTACAGGTTGCAATTTATCCCATCTCATATTATGGATAGAAATTTATGGAATGTGCATCTTCGATAGGGTTCATGTGACCAAGATTTAACACAGAATATTTTACAAGTTGATGGACTGTTAAATAATCTGCCTCCCTAATAACTGCAGCCAGCAAGCAAAGAGTTAAGAAACAAACACAATAAACACGGGGTCCCATGACACAATAATTAAAAGGGGATTCACAAGATGGCCCTTGACAGCAAATGTCACTAGTTACCCACCACCTTTTTTAAAATGAATTAACACAGAGTTCAAGATGAGCCAAGAATAACCACCAGGTGTTCTCCCCTAGTCCCCAACCAATGTGACACCAAGCCTGGTTATTGTTATATAGTAGAGTTATAAAGATTAGGGTTATGGGTGCAATTTATTTTGTCTCTATTAAGTAAGTTTTATTAAACGAATGCAGGCTAAAATACTCAAATCTGCCTTTTGTGAATAACTGAATGCTTTCATTTCATGTGAATTCCAGGACTGCTTTTCTCTAAGCTGTGGCATGAGGCTTCTCCTGCTGGACAAGACCAGATGTAGACGATGTGGCACAGGTTCCTGGCAAGTACCAGGTAACTTTTTAAACCGTACAAGAATTGTTTTCATACCAGGGTACTAGTGACAAAAGTGATTATGGTGCTTGGGTTGGTTCCATTAAAACAGCAAACTTTGGACAACTGAAAAGTTTTCATTCAGTTAACATTCAGTAATTAATGGAGAAACCTTAGAATTTGCAAAATTTAGGACATAAAATTAAGATTATTGTCCTACTCTATTTTAGATTGAATTTGTAACATTTAATGTTTTAATTAGTTTCAATTCACAAAGATTAGCCAGATGTCAAACTTTACTATTAACCTTTAATATGCATTTCATGAGAATTGCAAAACCACATATTTTGCTATTTTATAAAAAAAAAAGAGGCTGAAAATAAAACAAATCTTGCACAATAACCATAAACAGTAATTGTGGTTAAACGTATTTCTTTCAAGTTCAGCTATGTGTTCTGTATCATTAACGTAATCATTTGATTGGCTGAACAAACAGTAATGTCTTCTGGCAGAGCTTTTCATAAGGGTAGATTCACTAAACAGTATGTTTTGATGAACTGGCAACCAACCTTCAATAATGTAGTGCAAAATAATGAGGAAAATGAGAATGTATCTAAACAATCCAAATAGAACATTTATAACACACCGAAGGATGGCCAGCTGCTCAATAGTTTATTCTAAGGAAAGGTCACATGCAGGTCTCAAGTCATTTAACATTACAAAGAAACATAATGCCGTTTGCGTTAGTACACTAATTTTATTGCCAGGTAGGACCCTTTGGCATAAGAGATTCACCACCCTCAGACATACATTGCAGCTTCTCACATATCAAGCCAGTGAAGTATAACTGATACCCCTTTAGGTGCTGAAAGTAACAGGTCCAATTTGGATTATGCTTCTGATTTGTCTAAAAATCTGCAGTATTTCTTCAGGAGAAAAGACCCTCTTGGTATTTCTGTTCTTCTGAGTAGCTATTTCACATAGCCACGATTAGAAACAGCTATTTTTATATTTTCCTCTGTAGTGTTCCAAATAAACTGGGCACTAATGGGCAAAATTGGATGCCATGACACAGATGGGCAAGATGGCATGACATTGAGGGGCATAAACTGGATGGAATAATTCTGAGGGGTAAACACTGGTTGACATAGCACAGGTATAATGAACATGCCACCAAATGTCCATAATATAACTGTTCCTAATATAAAGATAATATGATAACCTGTGCTGGTTTATTCTCGTAAGGATCTATTCACTAAACCGTAAATTATAAAGAATTGAAATATGTATGGCAACATTTGGGGGGAAAAAACTTATATGGAGAAATTATGCAACTCAGCTATAGTCAGCATTTGGATATTTTAGCCTGAGTTATGCAATTCGGGTTTTCAATTAGCTACTATTTGGGTGACTAGACTTCCACTAAGGAGGTTAGAGTAGCACAGTACAGGGCTGTTCTTGTTATTTTCTAAAACAATTGAAAGGAGCAAATTTGGAGGTTGCTGTAAAAACTAAATTGGCAAGCCAAATTAGTGCTGTCTGTAAGCTAACCGTTTTACAATTACTACCCATTTTAGCAGCCGTAGCCTGGGGCTTAGTTTTCTAAATGCTGGGGAGAGGAACAGCAGTACTCAGAGGGTTAATAGCTCACTATCAGTTCTAATAAAAAATGTGACTGCTGCAATGATTTGCTATACAGGAATACATGGTCATACTTGAAAAAGCATGCTGTATCTGCATTAATCGGAATATTAGCATTGTCTCATTTCATGACAAACATTATTTGACTGCCGCACAGGGATTAGCAGTTCATAAGATGCCTTGCTGAAGGATTTATGGTCAGTGTTTGTGAACGGTGGTTTATTGTAAGCTTTAGTATACATATGTGAGGTATAACAGGGGTTAACATCGTTTTGCTTTGCTGCTTCTACAAAAACAGAATTTAGCATTTGAGAATCAAACAATTTAATGTAGTAGGAGGATCTCGGGGCTAGATCCGCCTCAACAGTAAATGAGATCTCACATCTCAAGCAATAAGACAATCAGACTCTCTGTGAACTCCAGTGAAGGGTTTAATACCTGTATTCTCTACGGATGCTACAACCACATAGTGCAGTTTTTACCTTTTGTATTCCTGTTAGATGTATATCTTTATAATATGAACTGCTGATTTTTATTTTTTTTGTTATTATTATTTTTTTATTTTTTTTTAACTCCTGCTGGGGTTGGAGAAACAGAGAGAGAGGAGAAGCGAGAAGAGAGAAGGATGCAGTGTGGGAAATGAATACGGCAACAGGAGAAAATGCAAACTTGTGTCACAAGGCAGTCCACATTGTCCGAGATCTTTGCAATAAGCAGGTGGCTGGTTTGGAGCTAGGAACTTGCAGAGAGTTTTTTTTGCTGCTGCCATCGGACCAGAAGCTTCCCATATCTGAACCAGGTACCCATTTCTTATGCATGCCTTATAAGTGTCAGCGCAGCCCCATGTGGCATCAATTTAAGCTGGTGATGGAGTTGATATATATCACTAATGACAACAATGGGCAGTCACGGTTTTATGGACTACATATCCCATGATGCTCAGCCAGCTGATCTGGTCTACAGTAGATGGGTTGCCATGGTTTTAGTCATCAATGATACATGTCAACTGGAACCAGCAAGGGTTAGTGGATTTTAAATAAATGCTCAGTGTATTCCCAAAAACTACTTAAAGAAGAATGCTCTTGTATTCATATCGAAGTATCTTTTTAACAATTGACTGTTGTGACTGAAAGTCGTTTGCAACTGTGATAAGATATTTTTCTATGTTGTGTGATCTTTTACTCTAAAAATGTGTTCATCACTACATACTATGTTAGCGTCTTTTCTGAAAGAGACAATTCTAACAATGGTATCTAATAAGGCAGAAAATCAAGCTTTCATAATGAGTAAGGATAATATACACCCACAGAATGTTAAGTAACCAACAGGAAAGTGAAGGGGTAAGGCAAGAAACACAATATCTGCTGCCCCCCACAGTTCAGGTCTTGGGGTTCTCCCTGTTCTCACAATACTGAATATTGGTACGGATTGGGACTGCTACATTGTACGTGCATCTGACATTACCTCTGTTTGTTCTGGCTACAGTTTTTGTAACCTCAGACTTATCTGACTTGTGTTTAACACTTTGACTGCTGGAATGGAGATCTAAACAATCCATTGCTGTTTTTGTGTTTGTTTGTTTGTGTTATGTTTTTATTACAGATTGCTCACCAATATGGCATTATCTGAGTTAATTATAGAAACCTGTTTTCTAACATGCTTTGAATCCACATTTGATGTTATATCATGACTTGTGTCAAATGAATGCCCAAAGAGTTAAATCATACAGTGATAAAGGAAAAGGATATGGGTTGTTCACTAAACGAGTGACATTTCTTATAACGCTCAGTATACATATAGTGGGAAATCATAATGTACATTGTGTACTGTCATGTCCAGAATTAACCTCTTGTCATTCTTAGTTACTATCCCTATTTTTGTTCTTAATATGCATGTAAATAGCCAAATAATTCTGGAAGCCTGTGTGTTTGAAACATATAAGAACACAGAAGATATTCCACTTGGAAATTCATCTTTGATGAATTTCATTACAATAGAGTTCAGCAACTGAAAAATAATCGTAAAAATTTATGATGTGTGGGAAAAAAAACTTGATAATGGCCATTCCAATTTTCCTTATTTGCACCTTTATTGTCAAAAACCAATATAGTGGAAATAATTGATCTACTATGATGCATAGTAAATAATAGGGGAAACATCACTAGCCCAAAATTGTATGTTGAAATTATATATTACTGTGTATTTTGACTGTGTGGTCAGGCAACGTGATAAAATAGTTCCAGCTTCTGAATAAATTTATGCAGTTAACTATCTACTAGCTTTTTGATTATTACATGACTATTATTTCTAAATGCAAAAAGCATTAATTATGTGCAAAACTTTAATGCTTTGGTTTGTGTGCCCACTCAAAATCAGCTAAGTATAATCACCTGTTTTGAGTGTCATGTGACCATTATGCAATATGAATTAACTGTGTACTTACAGCACATACGTTGTATAGGATATTTATTTGTTGCATATGTCTTATATTCATTTTAAATAGGACAGTTCTCCAAAATATTGTTAGCATTGGCAATTTCAGATATGTTTAGGATGAGCAAGAGTACCAAAATCTTAATTGACATTCTGATGGAAGGTTAAAGGAACACTCCCGACACCATAACCACTATAGCTTGCTGTAAAGGTTATGGTGCCAGGCAATGCTCCCCACTTCCTTTACCTCCTAGGGAAAGCCAGAAACTTCTAAGTAGGACCTTCAATTTGCTCTCTAGAGCTAAGCCATGGAATGCAGATCTAGCTTGCTTGTTGGCTGAGAACGTCAGCTTTTTGCTCTCAGCCAATAAGATAAGCCCTACATCACAGGACTTAGCACATATATAGAAAGTTGCTGGCTCACCATAGGGAGTAGTGCAGGCAGGGAGCAGCACAAGGCAAACCAAAGGTAAGACGTTTGTTCTAAAATGGTCTGACTCCTTACAATGGGGGCATCAGTTCACTCCTGCAAGCTGTAGTGGTTATGGTTCTTGGAGTGTTGATTCAAATCAAACTGGACTCCAGCAAAAGTAGAACTGCTGAAGACACGACATAGTGGTGTGTTTGTGCAAGCATGTGAATACACGTGCATGCATGAAAGCAAGTGTGCGTGCTGGTCCAGTGAACCTTTACAAATAAGGTTAAAGGGACACTATAGGCACCAAAACAACTTTAGCTTCATAAGCACTTTGGTTGTATAGTTACATAGTTACATAGCTGAAAAAAAGACTTGCATCCATCAAGTTCAGCCTTCCTCACATTTGTTTTTTGCTGTTGATCCAAAAGAAGGCAAAAAGAAATCCAGTTAAAGCACTTCCAATTTTGCAACAAACTAGGAAACAATTCCTTCCTCACCCCAGAATGGCAGTCAGATTAATCCTTGCATTAAGAAGCTACATTGAAAAATTATATCCTTGAATATTCTGTTTTTGCAAGTTGCCGTCTGAACATCTATATGGACTCTGATAAAACCACTTCTTCAGGCAGAGAATTGCACATCCTTATTGTTCTTACAGTAAAAAAAACCTTCTTTGCCTTAGGCGAAATCATCTTTCTTCTTGTGTCCTATGTAAAGTCCTGTTTGTGAAAAGATTACCACACAATGGTTTGTATTTGTCCCGGATATATTTGTATAATGTTATCATATCCTCTCTGAGGCGATGTTTTTCTAAACTAAATAGGTTTAAATTTGTTAACCTTTCTTCATAGCTGTTATGTTTCATTCCTTTTATCAATTTTGTAGCCCTCCTCTGCACTTTTTCTAGTGCCATAATATCCTTCTTTAGAACAGGTGCCCAAAATTGCACATCATATTCAATATGTGGTCTTACCAGTGATTTATAAAGAGGCAAAATGATATTCTCATCCCAAGAATGAATGTCCTTTTTAACCCCTCAAGGACACATGACATGTGGGACATGTCATGATTCCCTTTTATTCCAGAAGTTTGGTCCTTAAGGGGTTAATGCATGACAATACCTTACTGGCCTTAGCCACTGCTGATTGACATTGCACATTGTTGCATAGTTTGTTGTCTATAACAATTCCCAAGTCCCTTTTGTGTGTTGTTATCCCTTATTCGCTTCCATTAAGGATATAGATCCCCTGACGTTGTAGTGCTCAATTTTCTGCCATTTAGGAGTTAAATCAATTTTGTTTCTGTTTATGCAGCCCTTGCCACACCTCCCCTGACCTGACTCATATACAGCATGCATGAAAAAACTGTTTCATTTTTAATCAGATGTTAACTTTAGCAGTTTTTACCTCCTGCAGGGTCTAGACGACTATTAACACAGCAAGAGATATTCATTTCTAAATTAAACAGAATGTACACTAAAGAAAGTTTAACCATTTAAGGACACATGACATGTGTGACATGTCATGATTCCCTTTTATTCCAAACATTTGGTCCTTAAACATTAGATGTGTTTTTTTAGGTAATCTGTGCAAGTTGCATGCAGGAATGTGTGACTAAGGCTGTATAAGCAATGAGATTAAACTCCTAAATGGCCTAAATGGCATAAAATTGAACAGCGAGACTGCAGTGGCATGATCTATACACCCAAACTGCTTCATTAAGCTAAAGCTGCTTTGGTGCCTATAGTATCACTAACAAGCTTTCAATGTTTTTTTGTATAAGGACTATTATATAGTGGTCTTAACATTTGAGATTCTAATGAGTTAGGATGGTGGCTCGTATATGTATGTTACTACTTTCCAAAATAATTTGAAAATTCACTGGTTAGTGAACAAATATTTTTAACCCTTTGCTAGCAGACATGGCAGTTATATTCTGCCATTAATTAGAGCAATTACTTATATTACTTATATGACAATCAACGCACTCCACCAGTTGGATGTTTCTCATACACAATGTTGCCATGCACGTAAAAAGTTTTCAAATACTGAAAGTATTCATGAATAAGTGCCTCTAGTGACTATCTGAAAGACAACGACTAAAGGCATTCTTAGTGACAAATGTAAATATTGCCATTTTTTTCAAAAACAGCAATGCTTATATATGTCAGACTTCACAGGTCAGGGTCTTTAAGCACCATAACCACTGCATCTTAATATAGTGCTTATGGTGCTTAGTGTCCCTTTAATTTTGTTTTTTTATCGGGAAACACTTGAAAGTGCTGCACATCAGTATGCAGAATCCACATGCTGGTGGATAAAGGTTTGTTCCATGATGTCATGCATCTGGTACCCTCAGCAAGTGCAGTATGAAAGGATCATTAGGCCAGCTATATGTGCTCCCAAACTCGAGTCAGGGCATTCAATACACAGGCAGAACATGTTAACCGTACTCTATGCGGTGCTCTGTCAGCCTGAGGTGCTTTTTTCAGAAAGGCTTTCCCTCCTGTGACCCTTTTCACAGTTCCCGCCCTGATGCCATGGTATGCGTATTACATATATATATATATACACATACATACATACATACATACACTGGCCACAGAATAAATAATAGTCCATTGTTGGGAGGTATGTGACAGCTCCAATCTGTATATTTGGATATTCTCCAAATGCAAACAATTGATAATTTGGTGATTAGTAACGCACTGACGCTAAATGCGTTTTACTTTGCTTTGCAGTTTGTAATGAATGGAGCACTTTATTGGCTGAAACTCCTTAACCAATTGCATTGGCTGTGTTTGGGCAGTAGTAAAGAATGGCATGTAAAGGCTATGCACATTTTTAACACTTGTTTAGCTAAAAGATGTGATTGCATAAGAATACTTAAAAAAACACTCCAGGTACACACGTATGATAGGAAAAATGTGATGGTTAAGTTATAGTTGGTTATTAATTAAAAAACATTTTTTTTTTAAATGTACTAGTTTTGCTACGTAAGCCCAGAATTTCTGTCCTTATTTTCAATCTACATACTTTCCATTTTGCATAAAAACTGCTGTACATACGTTATGTCAGTACTGAGGATTCCAGAAGCTTTACTTCAACTGTTCACTCTCTACTGGGAAAAAAAGTTTGCACAATCGCTTGCTGTGCCCATAATGAGATAAACTCATCAGTGCTATAGAAAGTTAAGCGTGCATAATTTGCTCCCTGGGTTGGTAAGGGTTCACTGCACAAACTTGCAATTTTTGTATCTTATTAATATTTTGAATGTATCGTTTACATAAAATCTATCTGATCAGTAGGAATAATCAATACTACATTTAGCATGTTATCCAACATTAGGAGAAAACACGCAGGACAGGTGATTGGGTGAGTGTTGCCATGCTTCAATAGAACCACAGCAAAAGGGATTGCACTCTCTCATGTTCCTTTTATTTATTTTTTTCTCCACATTGGTGCTATCAGGACACAGAATTGCAAATCCCCTCTCTTCAATCCAAAATGAAAAATACGGATTCGGGCACTCAGGGCGGAATTATGTAGTCTTTAATAGGATTTTAACACAGAGATAATGTTTGAGCCACACTATGTGGGCTTTTTAAAATTAACAACTTTGCTCGCGAGGCTCTTATATGCACACACTCCAATTACAATCAATACATTTCAATAACTATAATTAAATTATTTAAAAAGTTGTTACCATAATACTTTCTCTAGTGATGACATGCTTGTCACTTATGATGAGATGAGGAGCGGATCCCAGCAAAGCCATGGGTGTCTGCTCAAAAAAGGAGCACATATGGGCAGGCACTAGTGACACAGGTGCCTTGAGTTCAAGCATGTTGAATGATTAATGTGCTAAAGGGGACTTATCTTTGTGGTGCCCAGAATCAGGACACCAGAAAGCAAAGCTGAAACAGTGACACAGGGGCCACAAATTGTTACTGTCCCTCCAAATCTGGACCTCCTTGGAGGTAGGCTTTTAGTAATATCAATAACAGCAGGGAAGAGATTCCTATAACCCAGAATAATCCAGTTTACACCAATAATATCAAATATCTGCAAATAATTTAGTATCTCCTTTTATTGATGCACATCTTTGTTAAGAGGTAGACAGCGTCCCGAAAGTTTATGAATGTATCTCCTTTGTTTGACAAAAAAGAGGTGTGACACTTCTACACAAAGACAATTTTTCACACAGCAATTTACTGACAAATGTAAAAGACATATGATGAGCAGTTGCTCATTATACTTGCAGAAGATGCCACTCGTTATTGTGTTATTTAATATAAGATGCAAAAGGTATATAAAAGAGGTAATTGTGCATAATGATGTAACTCAAATTATCTTCTCATTCAAACATGATAAGGAAAACAGGTACATACAAGGCATGATAAATAAAAGTTTTTACAGATCATGCTTTATTTCTTCAATATTTTATTTTGCTACATAATTCCCTAGAGATAGCTATGAAAACTACCATTGTTGAGTGCAATCTTTTTTGTACACTCAGACATCTACATTTACTGAAGATCACTGTGTGCATTCTAACACTGTGGCCTTTATTCAATAAACACTAAATTATTATTATTATTATTTTTTTTTGACATTCCAAAATTTTTTTATTAAGGCAAAGTACGGTACAGTACAAGATAGTAAAAACAATGTTTCAACAGGTAAGCAAATGACACGTGCAAAACCGGTATAACACTAAATTATTTTGAACTGAAAGCGAAAATGCAAATTATGACTAAATTTGAGTTAGAGAATTTTTCTAAATCAGCTGTTTTGTCAAAATGTTGCTAGTTTGTTTTCAATTCACTACAATTGTTTGTTTAGTAAATAAGCCCCTGCACAACCATATGGGAGGTTGACATTTAAAGTAATTTTCTAAGGCGTCAAAACTTATTGTATAATGACTGGTTATTAGCAGATGCAAAAAGTTTAAATGTCTCCAATAGAGATTTATAGCAGAGGCTAAATGCTAAGTAACATCTGGTTTCCATGCTAGAGGGTAAAAAATTAACGCCTATCGCAAACTGATTATTTATTACTGAAATTTACTCTACTCTAAATGTACTATACTCTTTAAGGTATTTAACCTCCGTTTGTATTTATATAAAGCGCTACACCGTATTGGCTATTTGTTTATTTGTTGGGTGTAGTTAGATAGATTACACTTGGTGTTTTAGCAGCTTTATTGTAATGAATCTGGTCGGAGCACTTGCATTGTATATTGTATTTCATATACTGTATCTAGCACCGGTATACTTTTTTTTTCTTTTCTTTTTCTGATTAAAATTTACACTTACTCATCTTGGTGTAAAATCTGAAAAAATGGTTAATGACAACAAATGCTTAGTATACATTCTATATTAAAAAAGCAAAAAGAAAGTATATATTTTAGTATATTGAAGCACTATCTAGAATCCTGTAGAAAGTCAGGTGTATGCAATCACTTAAGGCAACGTGTTTAGACAGATGAAGTGCACATGTGTACAAAACTTTTTATAGTGTCCTAGTAGGGTTGCTATGGCAATTATTTGGAAAAGTTACATTGTTGTTAATATCGAATTTGGAAAACGGTAAATGCTAACCGATGATCTGTGTCATTGGAGGCGGACGTGAGTTGCATGCAGACTTGAGTAGTGTGCAGGTGTTAAACATTTCAAAATTATCTTGGCTGTTGGTATTGGCAATGCTTAAAGGGACATTAAAGGCACCCAGTCCACTTCATTTCATTGAAATGGACTGAGTGCAGTGTCTCTGTCCCCTTAACCCTGCAGCGAAAAGATCACAGTTTTAGAGAAACTGCAATGTTTTCACTGCAGTGTAAAGACTGCTTCTAGTGGCAGCACCACCACTAGTGGCGCATTCTGCTGTTTCATAGAGTTAGCTCCGTGAAATGTCACTGGAAGTCATCACGCTTTGTATGATATTCATACAAAGCATGATGATTTCCAGTGCCATATCACAGAGTTAAAGTGTCTTAAAACTCTCCATCGGAAATCATTGATTCACTGCTTTCCTATAGGGAAGGCATAAGGCAGGCGCAGCACTCGCCGTGCATGTGCGTTTGGTTCTCCCTTATGATAATGTCGAAGGAGGCAGAGACAGAGCTTGCGCTGAGAGGCCTGGAATAAAGTAAGTGTTTAAAGTGTTGTTTAACCCCTAACACTATATTGTTCCTTCAACAACTGCTTTTTGCGAACAGATAGAAAAACAAGCACAATGTCAGGTTTCTACTCCACACACAAATGCGGTAGATTTATTCCTGAAATACTTAAAGGACCACTATAGGCACCCAGACCACTTCAGCTCAATGAAGTGGTCTGGGTGCCAGGTCCCTCTAGTTTTAACCCTGCAGCTGAAAACATAGCAGTTTGAGAGAAACTGTTAAGTTTCACTGAGGGTTAATCCAGCCTCTAGTGGCTGTCTCACTGATATCCGCTAGAGGCACTTCCGCGATTCTCACTGTGAAAATCACAGTGAGAAGACACTGGACATCCATAGGAAAGCATTGAGTAATGCTTTCATTTTGGCTGTTTGAATGCGTGAGCAGCAAGATTCGGATTCGGATCTGACGTCGGTAGGGGGTGGAGAGATCCCCATCACAAAGGGAGCCCAGCGCTGGAGAAAGGTAAGTGGCCGAAGGGGTTTTAACCTCTTCAGCCCAGCGGAGAGGGGCCCTGAGGGTGGGGTGACCTAATGACCCTATAGTGCCAGGAAAATAAGTTTGTTTTCTGGCACTATAGTGCTCCTTCAACAATTTAACTGCCACGTGATCTGATAATTTCTGATTCTAGCTGTCCATGTTGAGATCAACACACCTGGGCTTGTGATAATCATGCATGTAAAATACACTGGTAAGAAACATTTTACATTTATACAGTGTTAATTTTTATTTTTAACTGCCTTTTCACACCCTGCTAATGGCAGAAATGTCTTTATCATGCAGAGCTAATAAATGCAGATATGGGACTATGGCTTTCCAAGACATGCAGTTTTGCCTGTGAGTTTTCTGAATTAGCATGGTGACTCCTGTAGTGAAATGCCATTAGCAAATGGATTTACATTTTAATTACATAACTGGTCAGATATTAAAGACATTATCGCATGACATTGTTATTGAAAGCTACTAGAATTAATTTTATAGCACTTGTCATTTGTTACACAAAGCAGTAAAACCTAGATACGTTACTTTAAAAGACAGTACTAAGCTATGTTATATAGGTTACGGAAAAAAATGTTTATGTTTGGAGTGTAATAGAATTGTGACACAATCGGTGTTTCTGCTTATATGTAAAAATATTACCACCAGATATACATCCTTGCTCAGGAAAAATAGAGCAGTGAACTAATTGTTATATATTTATTTTGTCTCGTATTTTGTTTAAAAAATTTGAGCAAAAGTTATCATTTTTTTGAACTGCAGTTTTCCATTTTCCTATATCTGGCATTATCTACACCGTAGAAATTATTTTAAAAAAACGAAATATTTTAGAGTAAAAGTGTCTTATTTTGTTCTCATAAATAAAGATCATTTAGACCTTTTTATACATACAGTACACATGCAACTGTAAAAAAAAAGGGATAAAGACTGCACCTTACTTATACGTAACCCCATTGTTCATTAATACTTTTTCTGTTAGACATAAAAAGCTGACTTATACACAGAATATCATATTTCTAAATCATAAGTTAAAATATTTGAAGTACCACAGATGCACCCGGAAATGTACTTATTGAGCGTTCCTTGGCTTAACTCTATGACTGCAAGATGCATAAATCACACAATGCTTTGCTGACTCCCCACTGGCACACAGAGTTAATACGTGGTATAAAACTTTTAATGTTTCCGACTAAGGCAATGAAAAGATGTTGGACCTAGGAACATACAAACCAATAAACACATTTTTACATATTTTTACATATTCCACAACTGAGGGATTTGCAGAGTGATGTACAGATAATATACTAATGCGCTCAAAGGAATGAGCTGGAAAAGCCTTGTGGTTGACACTAGAGGGAAACACTTGATCACGCATGAGCTATGCTGACTTCTATTGCTGCAGGTTTTGTTTGGAAAACATAACGTATTGTGGATGCAGTATGTATAGAATGATTCCATTATACTGCTTGGTAGTAACTATATGGCAGGTCTTAAAAGCAGATATTCATCTTCCACAAAGCATTTTATTAAACAGCTTCTACGTTTGCTATTAGGGATCATGGTCAGTAATTAAGTAATTAAAGAGGTACTATTCCAGAAATGGCTAGCTCAACAGAATACAATGGGAAATGTTCTTTCAACCACTGTAGATATTCCATGTCTGTTCAGCTTCACACTTAGGAAGAAAAGATTCAGCTAGTTATAGCCTTTATGGCCTGGTGAGCTGGCTGTAGTTTATGTTGTAACTCTGTATATCTCATATATTGCAATATTAATAGATTGATAGTAACAAGCTACTTGTATTCAAAGGAACCACTCACTGGGTATTTATCCACCAGCTCTGTGAGAGGGCTTTTGGCAAAGTACAATGCAGCTGTTCATTCTAAGCTTCCCTTTTTATGTCAAAATAAAATAAAGTAAAAAAAAAAAAAAACTTGGGGCCATAGCTCCTTTGCAGGTATGCTATTGTCAACTCCAGCGGTGGAACTACTGGTGGAGCAGATGGTGTAACCACTCCTGGGATCACAGGCTTGTGGGGGCTCATTAGCTGGCCCTCACACTAAAGGCTTCCATGAAGGCATTATTTACCTTTTTTTCTGATCAGGGGCATGGTCGAGTGGAGAAGCCCTTTAACAGTAAAGGGTAGATCTTTAGGTGGCAAAGTATCATGGGAGTTGTACAACAGTTGAGCATCTGCATTTTGGGCACTTCTGCTCTGTACTGGGGTTAAAAAACTTTTTTAGCACACTTTTTTTTCTACCACTGGTCACCTCACGTGTCTATAATAGATTTTTATTTATGTACTTTTTATTTAATAGGAGTATAGCCTGCAAGAGGTTAAGAGAGACGGCAATGTACACATATCCCCAAAATTTTGACTTTTTGAATGTCCATGCTGTATATACAATCCTTACTCTATTTATAAAACTGTGTTTGCTGTGTTATCAAAACTAAACTTAACTTCCCAAGAAGGGACAGTTCCTTCACACCAGTAAACACAATTGCATTTAAAAAGGTGAATAACGTATAGGAGGTAACTGAAGACTTTTCACTTCTACTTTTTAGATGTTGGAGGCTCAAACATGTTCAGGCATCAATAGACAAACTCTGTACGAGCATTTGTATACTTGCCATTTATGCCAGAATTGTCATACACACACATGTGCAATGCATACTGGTGATACTCGAAAAATTTGAATATCGTGCAAAAGTTCATTTATTTCACTAACGTAATGTAAAAGGGGAAACCAATATATGAGATAGACGCATTACATGCAACCCAACATAGTTCAAGCCGTGATTTGTCATGAGTGCGATGATTATGGTTTACAGCTCATGAAAACCCCAAATCCACAATCTCAGTAAATTAGAATATTGTGAAAAAGGAGGGAAAGCCTCAAAAGGTAATTGCGAATTAAGTTGGATGTTCCCAAAGTGCTGTATCAAAGCACATTAATAGAAAGTTATGTGGAAGGGAAAAGTGTGGAAGAAAAAGGTGCACAAGCAACCGGGATGACCACAGCCTGGAGAGGATTGTCAGGAAAAGGCCATTTAAATGTGTTGGGACTTTCACAAGGAGTGGACTGAGGCTGGAGTCAGTGCATCAAGAGCCACCACACACAGATGGATCCTGGACATGGGCTTCAGATGTCGTATTTCTCTTGTCAAGCCACTCCTGAACAACAAACAATGTCAGAAGCGTCTTACCTGAGCTAAAGAAAAACAGACCTGGTCTGTTGCTCAGTGGTCTAAAGTCCTCTTTTCTGATGAGAGCAACTTTTGCATCTCATTTGGAAACCAAGGACCGAGAGTCTGGAGGAAGAGTGGAGAAGCACACACTGCAAGATGCTTGAAGTCCAGTGTGAAGTTTCCACAGTCTGTGTTGATTTGGGGAGCCATGTCATCTGCTGGTGTTGGTCCACTGTGCTTCATTAAGTCCAGGGTCAATGCAGCCATCTACGAGGAGATTTTGGAGCACTTCATGCTTCCTTCTGCAGACAATCTTTATGGGGATGCTGACTTCATTTTCAGCAGGACTTGGCACCTGCCCACACTGCCAAAAGCACCAAAGCCTGGTTCAATGACCATGGGATTACTGTGCTTCATTAGCCAGCAAACTCGCCTGACCTTGGCATTGCCAAGAGAAAGATGAAAGACATGAGACTGAACAATGCAGAAGGCCGCTATTGAAGCATCCTGGTCTTCCATAACACCTCAGCAGTGCCACAGGCTGATAGCTTCCATGCCACGCCGCATTGAGGCAGTAATTGCTGCAAAAAGGGTCCAAACCAAGTACTGAGTTCATATGCATGCTTATACTTTTCAGAGGTCCGATATTGTTCTATGTACACTCCTTGTTTTATTGATTGCATGTAATATTCTAATTTACTGAGATTGTGGATTTGGGGTTTTCCTGAGCTGTAAGCCATAATCATCTCACTTATGACAAATCACGGCTTGAACTATCTTGCTTTGCATGTAATGCGTCTATCTCATATATTAGTTTCCTCTTTTACGTTGCATTACTGAAATAAATAAACTTTTGCACGATATTCTAATTTTTCGAGTATCACATGTACAGGGAGTGCAGAATTATTAGGCAAATGAGTATTTTGACCACATCATCCTCTTTATGCATGTTGTCTTACTCCAAGCTGTATAGGCTCGAAAGCCTACTACCAATTAAGCATATTAGGTGATGTGCATCTCTTTAATGAGAAGGGGTGTGGTCTAATGACATCAACACCCTATATCAGGTGTGCATAATTATTAGGCAACTTCCTTTCCTTTGGCAAAATGGGTCAAAAGAAGGACTTGACAGGCTCAGAAAAGTCAAAAATAGTGAGATATCTTGCAGAGGGATGCAGCACTCTTAAAATTGCAAAGCTTCTGAAGCGTGATCATCGAACAATCAAGCGTTTCATTCAAAATAGTCAACAGGGTCGCAAGAAGCGTGTGGAAAAACCAAGGTGCAAAATAACTGCCCATGAACTGAGAAAAGTCAAGCGTGCAGCTGCCACGATGCCACTTGCCACCAGTTTGGCCATATTTCAGAGCTGCAACATCACTGGAGTGCCCAAAAGCACAAGGTGTGCAATACTCAGAGATATGGCCAAGGTAAGAAAGGCTGAAAGACGACCACCACTGAACAAGACACACAAGCTGAAACGTCAAGACTGGGCCAAGAAATATCTCAAGACTGATTTTTCTAAGGTTTTATGGACTGATGAAATGAGAGTGAGTCTTGATGGGCCAGATGGATGGGCCCGTGGCTGGATTGGTAAAGGGCAGAGAGCTCCAGTCCGACTCAGACGCCAGCAAGGTGGAGGTGGAGTACTGGTTTGGGCTGGTATCATCAAAGATGAGCTTGTGGGGCCTTTTCGGGTTGAGGATGGAGTCAAGCTCAACTCCCAGTCCTACTGCCAGTTCCTGGAAGACACCTTCTTCAAGCAGTGGTACAGGAAGAAGTCTGCATCCTTCAAGAAAAACATGATTTTCATGCAGGACAATGCTCCATCACACGCGTCCAAGTACTCCACAGCGTGGCTGGCAAGAAAGGGTATAAAAGAAGAAAATCTAATGACATGGCCTCCTTGTTCACCTGATCTGAACCCCATTGAGAACCTGTGGTCCATCATCAAATGTGAGATTTACAAGGAGGGAAAACAGTACACCTCTCTGAACAGTGTCTGGGAGGCTGTGGTTGCTGCTGCACGCAATGTTGATGGTGAACAGATCAAAACACTGACAGAATCCATGGATGGCAGGCTTTTGAGTGTCCTTGCAAAGAAAGGTGGCTATATTGGTCACTGATTTGTTTTTGTTTTGTTTTTGAATGTCAGAAATGTATATTTGTGAATGTTGAGATGTTATATTGGTTTCACTGGTAATAATAAATAATTGAAATGGGTATATATTTGTTTTTTGTTAAGTTGCCTAATAATTATGCACAGTAATAGTCACCTGCACACACAGATATCCCCCTAACATAGCTATAACTAAAAACAAACTAAAAACTACTTCCAAAAATATTCAGCTTTGATATTAATGAGTTTTTTGGGTTCATTGAGAACATGGTTGTTGTTCAATAATAAAATTAATCCTCAAAAATACAACTTGCCTAATAATTCTGCACTCCCTGTATAACACTGCAGGGTTTACATATCTTGTCTACTCAGCAAAGTATGTAAATTAAAATAGAATAAAAAATCTAAAAAACATTTAAGCGTATTTTAACATATTCAATAACTAACGTTTAATTGGACTATTTGGTTATTCTAAAACCTCTTAAATTGTAAATGATGATAAATAGTTAAGAATTTACACAAATTGTCCCAAATTCCCTAAAGTTCATCAGATTTACATTGGGCTGATATTTTGTTGCCTCCAGGCCCTGGGGCAATTTCCCAGAATGAGTACAGATCACAAAGCGGATCCTAAAAATGACCTGCACACATGACTACACTTAAGAGCAAACTTATACTAGTACTATTTAAATTCAACTTTTCAGGTTTATGTACATCAAGTGGCTACAGCTACACCATTCCCCTGCCTTGCTTTTTGAATAGTAATTTAGATATTGTTCTAGAATATATGAAATATAAAATGACCTTTATTAATGTTAGCTGAGTGAGTCTGGCTTTCTATATTCATAACTATAGATAAATATATGTTGGGGGCGTGTCTTGGCCACCATCTTGAATGGCCACGTTTTAGAGAGGCTCCTGACAAGGGGGACAATTTTCTTCCAAAAGTGCCAATTTTAATCTTAATGGACCAACTCTAAATCGAAGCTACAAATAGCCAGTCCAATTTCTAACAAAAAAAAGCCTGACAAAACCGTACCTGGAATGAAGAAAATGGAAGCATGAGCTGCTGGGGTGAGTAAAAGTAGCCAGGCTCACTCCCCTGCTTCTAAACCCGGCTCTCAGCTTGTTTTGCCACTAAAAATATCGTTGGTGGTGTCGTGGAAATCCCTACCTACCTCCCGCCTGGTCTCCCAAGCCAAATCGTATGCCTATGCGGCTCAGAGCGCTCCAAGCACTCAGCATGCTTGGAGCACAGTGCTGTGTCTCCCACGAGCGGCAAGGACTACCCAGCAAGCCGCTCGCGGTCTAACACTAGAGCAGCCCGGTCGCTCACTTACAAAAGTGACCGGGTTGCAAGTAAAGGGGAAGGCAACGTGAGGTCACGCTCCCAGTCAGGATCCTCAGCCTCCAGGTTGTCGGTCTCGGCAGGGGGGGCCTCTGCTGTCCGACCCAAAACTCTTAAAGTCACAGTAAGGGCTATAGTAAGCCCAGATGATAATAGTATGGAATTGGGAGCGGAAGTGCTCCAAACAAGTTCTTATTCTGCACTACCACAGAGAATAAGTCATGATGCCACAACAAAGATGGCTACCAGTCCAGATATTGTATATTCCACTCCCAAGATAGCTACTGCCACCTCCAATATGGCTACTATCACATTTAAAGTAGCGACTTACAATCCCAATATGCCACCTGAATTGGCAGAAGACCTGCCACCGTCAGTTGGCATGATAATTCAACTCTTTAAAGATTTGAGAGTTGATTTGAAAAACAACTTTAAAAAAGACTTTGACACATTATATGGAGCCATGGAGGGCATTAATCAGCGAACGGAAATAATAGAGAATAGATTGCACTCTCAAGAGCAATCTCACCTGGATCTGGTTGAAACTGTAAAAGAGCTCCAGAAGCAAGTGCACCAACAAGCGGAAAAGTTAGCGGATGCTGAGGATAGAAGTAGGCATAATAACCTAAGGATCAGGGGGATCCCTGATAATATCGATTCTCTGGAATTACCAAGTTATTTCCAGATAATGGTGAAGTCAGCTCTACCAACTGCTAATAATACGGATTTACTACTGGACCGCATCCATAGATTGCCCAAACCCAGCAATGCACCTGCAGCTGCACCCAAAGATGTGATAGTGAGATTTCACTACTACCACATTAAAGAGGAATTTCTAGGTGCAGTACGCACGTCAGGCCTCACAGGGGATTACAGCAGCATGAAGGTCTTCCAAGACTTCTCTGCTCAAACAATGAGGCGATGCAGGGAATTTCAACTTTTCATGGCGGAGCTAAGATGAAAAGGGATAAGATATAGATGGAGATTCCTGATTAAAGTCCTTTACCGCATAGATGGTCAGAATCTCATAATCACGTTGCCTGAGGAAGGAATGAAACTCATCAAATCCATGAATAGACATCAGTTTTCGCCTCATAGACTCTCGCCATCTACTCCTATGCAGGCCAGCAAGAGAAGCAAATCGGACACTTCCTGAGATTCCAGCTCATAGAGCTACAGTGTTCGTTTTCCACGGTCGTAAGTTGTTCGAGATGTTCTTCCTATCTTCACAAAGGAATTTTATTTATTTATTTTTAGACTTTTATTTTTATGATTTTTTTTCTCTTTATTGATTTTTATGGTATGGTTCTGAGAAACTTGATCTCTGAAACAGACTATCGAGTCCTGCTCCAGTCCGGATCTTTATCGGGATTACTTTGAATCTTGACTTGTTTCTGTTTTTTGTATGACAGACTTTTGAGTTTGCACACCAACGGTTATTTGATATGTGCCTCTACGGTTTATTTCAGAAATCGATTTGATTACTTAAAACCTTCTAAATTTATACAATCAAAATAGTTTTTTATATAATCTCATATTTATTTAATTTTATTATTATTTTTTATTGTTTTGTGCTTTTTGTCCTTTCAAATGTCATACTTAAAAAGTTGCTTTTTGTTTTGTTTTTTACTGTTTATATTGGCTCCCCTTGTACCCAGTAGCCTTCTCTCCCCCCAACCTAGGCCTAACACCCTGAGATGGAGAAACTTTTTTGTTCTCCCTCATGGCCCTCTTTCACTGTTTGTTTTTCTCCCCTGATAGGGGTATATACCCAAGTTTTTTGTACCCCTTTTTTATTTTTCTATATTTTTTGTCCATCCATTCTTTAAAGTTTAGTAAAAACGTTTCCAGACCACAAACCACTGAAATGCTTCATACAAAAATGCATACTACGTGGCATCAACAACTTGCAAAAATGTGTTTATTTACTATTCCTGTACACACATGTACACAGCTTGAGTTTGTTTTGACAGTATTGTTTGACTTGCATGTTTCTCTCTTGGAAGGCGGTTGCTTGGACTCTCACAAAGTTGAATGTTCTTTTACCCTTTACCAGGTATTGCTGTTCCATAAACCATGGTTTTAAAATATATGTCATTTAATGTGAGAGGCCTGAACACCGCCCACAAGAGACTATTATTATTCAAAGAAGCAAAATCCAACAAATCAGATGTCATCTGTGTACAGGAAACACATTTTAAAGATGATAAAGACCATAAGATTATGTCAAAGCTTTTCCCAGTCCAATACTATTGCACTTATAAATCCAAGTCTAGAGGTACATCGAAGGAATGTAGCATGTTTGACAAACAAAGTAATAACGGGTGATGACGGGAGGTATTTAATATGGATAGGATCACTCAATACCATTGAATTTACTATTGTGAACATGTATTTTCTCAACACCGGTCAGTTGCATTTTTTTACGAAATTGATGGACTTAGTGAATGAGAATGTGAAAGGCAGTTTGGTAATGTGTGGCGACACAAATTTTGTTATGGATGGAGAATTGGATAACGCTAGGGAAGAACACGATCAACAGCATAGAGGGGACAGTAACAGATTAGCGTACAAATGCTCCAGATATATGATTGAATGTGGCTTATACGACTCCTGGAGACTGATGTATGAGAATGAAAGAGATTTTACGTATTATTCTGTCTCTAAATATATGTATTCCTGGCTGGACCGGTTTATGGTCCAGGGTGCTTTAATCCCGCACATCTTGAAATCTGATATCTTAGACATCAACTGGTCCGACCATGCTCCAATCATAATGCATGTTGATGAAATGGTTTCATCAGCCCCAAACAGAACCTGGAAATTAGGCGATTATTTGTTAAATGATGTTGTGAACAGGTCATTGACGGAGAGAGCTTTGAGTGATTATTTTTCAGAAAATGCTTCACCCGAGGTTCCTAACGAGGTGACTTGGAATGCGCATAAGGCTGTGTTAAGAGGTCATTTTATTTCTAGAGTGTCTCACCTGAAGAGAATTAATAGCAATAATTTAAGAACATTAGAAAAAGAATTGTACAATTTGAACCAGACTAATAAATTTGGTCCATCGTCCTCCCTATCAGCAATGATAGGAGAAATTAAGGCTAAAATTAACTAAATTAATTTAGATTGTACATCTCATGGTGAGACGTCTCAGGAAAACATTTTACTTAAAAGGCAACAGGGCCTCAACTCTTTTGGCATCCAAACTCCAGCATGTGAATGCCCAATCAAAAATAGCATATTTACTTGATGATCGGGGCAAAAAGTGCTTCATCCAACTAAAATTAGTGATATGTTTGCAGAGTATTATAGTAAACTTTATAATTTAGAATGTAATTCGGACCTTCCCCAGCCTTCTGCAACAACAATTGATAAATTCTTAGACAGTGACATTGCCTCAGCTGTCTCCAGGACATTTAGAAAGCTTAGAATGTGAAATATCAGCAGAAGAGATAGCTGAGGCGATCAAACTTATGACATCTGGAAAAGCCCCTGGTTCCGATGGATTCACTATTTTATATTGTAAAACTTTTCCCGAAATTTTAATTCCCCATATGACTAAAATGTTTAATTCCGGGGTAAAGATGCCAGAGGAGTCCTTGTGCGCACGAATAGTCACCTTGCCAAAACCGGGAAAAACTCCTGATAGATGCCCTAATTTTAGGTCCATTTCTCTGATTAATAATGACTCAAAGATTTATTCTAGAGTTCTCGCAAGTAGATTAACCAAACTAATCCCATTGCTAACTAAAATGTTTAATTCCTATAAGTCCGGGGGAAAGATCAAGTGGGTTTTGTACAGGATAGACAGGCGCCAGACTGAACTAGAAGATTCATAAACTTGATTCAGCACATCAATATGACCAAAACGCCTTCTTTGCTTCTATCTCTATAAGCAGAGAAGGCGTTTGACAGGATACATTGGGGAAATTTATGGAGAACGTTAGACAGGTTCAACATACCATCATCCTTTATCACAGCAATTAAGGCGCTATATTGCACACCCTCCGCCCATGTCACAGCTTCGGGCTTCACATCCAAAACTTTCTCTCTAACCAGTGGGACGAGACAAGGGTGCCCTTTATCTCCAATTTTATTTGTTTTAGCAATAGAAGCCCTGGCTAGTACGACCTAGAATAAATGTCCGTTTTTTTTTTAAAACTTTATAAAATTTTATATCGTTGGTACATGGCTCCATCTAGATTGCACAACATGAACAATATGTATTCTGACCGGTGTTGGAAAGACTGTGGGGGTGTGGGCAATATGGCCTATATCTGGTGGTTCTGCCCTAAATTAACTAAATATTGGAAAATGATTCATGATCTAATTATTAAAGTGGACAGAACCATTAGCATTTTAACTTCGGAACTAGCCTTATTTAAAAAACTCCAGGAGTCCGTTAATGTAACGGACCGTTTTGCACAAAAGGGGAAAAAAAAAACGCTTAGACGATAATCCCCTTTCAGAGACAGGCACAGCTACTGTAGAATCACCAAAACTCACGAACTGAATACAAGTGAATGCTCCAAACTCCCGAACGGCATACAAGGGAATGCTTCGAACTGCATACAAGGGAATGGTCCAAACACTCGAACTGCATACAAGTGAATGCTCCAAACTACCGAACGGCATACAAGGGAATAAGGTAGCACTCCAAATACACGAACAGGAACCATACGAATTGCTGCTACCAAATGAACAGGAAAAGCTCCCAAGCGGCTTATACTCCTGGCAATCAGTCCTTAGCAGCATACAGTAAATCCCCCCAAAGACGAGACAAGGCCCCGTGTTGGGGGTCAAGCAGTGGTCTGTTTAATGAGGGCTACCTGCCCAGTATTTATGCAGGTCTCCCACCTGGTGGACACTCCCCTAGGGGACCAAATGGGAGACTGTGACAAAAGACAGACAAGTAGACAAATAGGACACACAGTCACAATATATTCCCACAATGCATTCTGGCTTCCTCCCCTCTGCCCTGGGAGATAATTGGGAAGTAATTAAATTATCTCCCAAGACAAAGGCAAAACTCCATTACACATGTGGGGATACAAAACCAGTATTATACTTTAAAATACATAAAGTAACATTTATTACATAAAACACAGACATGTAACATATCCCCAGATAGCTCAGGTCTGAGCGCACATTATTAAGCGAATGGCGCTCAGACCACATGAATACAGCTTTTCTCCAGGCGAAATAAAGTCTTTTAAAAGGGGGCCATAGTCCAGAGGCAGCAGGCGAGCAACCAGGCTTCTCCAATGCAATGTGGCGAGATTGATCTCCCCTTTTCCAAACAGACTAACAGGGTATCTGACCTCCTGCCGGTCAGTGCCCTTGTTAGTCCAGCAGCCCACCCACAAAACACAATCAACAGCACAGCCCACCCACAATAAATAGTTACTGCACCTGGGTAGAGGAGAAACTTGTCCATGTCCAGGTGCCTCACCACGGCTGTGCTGGGTACGGGTACGCTGACTTGGTGGGGTGCTGCGTGGGCAGAGACCAGCGTCACTCTGCCCTGTTGCCAGCACTACTGGGAGGGTAGCCTGGTTGAAGCCTGGTTGTTGGAGGGGGAGACCGACTGTCTCCCCTTTAGATACACAGTCCTGCTGCTGGAGACCGACTGTCTCCCCTTTGGTTACACAGCTCTGCTGCTGGAGACCAACTGTCTCCCCTTTGGTTACACAGCTCTGCTGCTGGAGGGGGAGACCGACTGTCTCCTCTTTGGATACTCTAAGCTGTCGCTGGGGAGAGGGGGTAACAGGCTCCTCTCCCGATAGAACACTCTGCCGCTGGGGAAAGGAGACTGCGCTCTCTATTCCCTGCCCATTAATGATCCGCCGCTGGGGAGAGGTGGTAGCAAGCTCCTCTTCCATACATACTTTCATCCTCTGTGGAGGGAGACCGACTGTCTCCGCTCCCAATGCAGAGTCCTGCTTCTGGGGAAAGGAGACTGGGCTCTCTATTCCCTGCTGGATACTCTGCCGCTGGGGACTGGAGACTGGGCTCTCAATTCCCAACAAATAACACTGCCGCTGGGGAATGTAGACTGGGCTCCCAATTCCCAGAAAATCACGCTGCCGCTGGGGAGGGAGGACACTGCTCTCCTCTCCCTGGACTTCACACTGCCTTCCCGGCATATCACTTGGCTGCTGGGGGGCAGGAACAACTACCTCTGCCCCCTGTAACTCAGCCTGCCGCTGGGGAGGGAGGACGCTGCTCTCCTCTCCCTGCACTTTACACTGCAGCTGGGGAATGGAGACTGGGCTCCCAATTCCCGGCATATCACACTGCCGCTGGGGAATGGAGACTGGGCTCCCAATTCCCAATAAATCACACGGCCGCTGGGGAATGGAGACTGGGCTCCCAATTCCCTGCAGGACCGGTTGAGAGACCTCGGTCCCATCTCTACCAGCCACCTGGGGTTCTTCCCAGAAAATATCAACAATGTCTTCCCAGCTGAATGGGTCTGGAACTGGATCTGTCACCTTGCTGTCCTGCTGAATCTTCTCAATGGAGTGGAAGAGATCTCGGTAGTCCTGCTCCAGTTCCCACTCCAGGGTTGCTAGGTGAGCCAGGTCTTGCTCAATGTCGTGAGTGTCGTCCCAGTCATACCTGCTTTCCCTCCACTCCAAGAGATCACTGAACCAGGCTTGTATAGGGCTCCCAAATTCAGGCTCTGAAAAAGCCTCCCATAACAAGCCAGGACCATCAAACTCCTCTCCCTCTGGCTTGTCATGCTCGGCTGTCCAGGGCAGGTACTGTGCCCCATACCACCAGAGCGCCTGGTAGGCATCTTCCAGCCAAATCTCCTGCCATACCGGTGCTCCAATTCCTTCACCCATTCATCCAGGGGCTGCTCTCCCAGGAAGGGCATCCGCAGGGCCACTTGCTTCTGCAACCGCTGCTCTTCACTGGGGAGACTCTCGCCCCACTGGTATTGTACATTATCCAGGGCCTGGTACCAGATGCCTTTCCTTAATGCATCCCGGCCATCCAGGTCCTCCTCCTCGTATGACACTGCTGGTTCCATCCTGTTGCTGTCAGGGTCGCTGTACTCAGACATGCGTTGCCCTCAAATTGTAAATCCACGGAATGGTGTTGCCTGTAGCTGTCCTGTAGTCTGTGGGAACGATCCCGCCGCTTGCCACCAATTGTAACGGACCGTTTTGCACAAAAGGGAAAAAAACGCTTAGACGATAATCCCCTTTCAGAGACAGGCACAGCTACTGTAGAATCACCAAAACTCACGAACTGAATACAAGTGAATGCTCCAAACTCCCGAACGGCATACAAGGGAATGCTCCAAACATTCGAACTGCATACAAGGGAATGGTCCAAACACTCGAACTGCATACAAGGGAATGGTCCAAACACTCGAACTGCATACAAGGGAATGGTCCAAACACTCGAACTGCATACAAGTGAATGCTCCAAACTCTCGAACTGCATACAAGTGAATGCTCCAAACTCCCGAACGGCATACAAGGGAATAAGGTAGCACTCCAAATACATGAACAGGAACCATACGAATTGCTGCTACCAGACGAACAGGAAAAGCTCCCAAGCGGCTTACACTCCTGGCAATCAGTCCTTAGCAGCATACAGTAAATCCCCCCAAAGACGAGACAAGGCTCCGTGTTGAGGGTAAAGCAGTGGTCTGTTTAATGAGGGCTACCTGCCCAGTATTTATGCAGGTCTCCCACCTGGTGGACACTCCCCTAGGGGACCAAATGGGAGACTGTGACAAAAGACAGACAAGTAGACAAATAGGACACACAGTCACAATATATTCCCACAATGCATCCTGGCTTCCTCCCCTCTGCCCTGGGAGATAATTGGGAAGTAATTAAATTATCTCCCAAGACAAAGGCAAAACTCCATTACACATGTAGGGACACAAAACCAGTATTATACTTTAAAATACATAAAGTAACATTTATTACATAAAACACAGACATGTAACATATCCCCAGATAGCTCAGGTCTGAGCGCACATTATTAAGCGAATGGCGCTCAGACCACACGAATACAGCTTTTCTCCAGGCGAAATAAAGTCTTTTAAAAGGGGGCCATAGTCCAGAGGCAGCAGGCGAGCAACCAGGCTTCTCCAATGCAATGTGGCGAGATTGGTCTCGTCACAGTTAATAGACCAGATAAAATAATCATAGGCCACATTCTGATCGCTGCTACATCCTGTTTACCTAGACATTGGAAGTCCCAAAATGTGCCATCACTCAGAGAAGTTTTCAATTTGATTCTAGAAAACAAGGCACACAAATTATCGCATAGAGCTAATATGCATGGTTTCCCAATATTAAAATATTATTGGGATAAATGGGAGGAAAAAAATCAAAAAAGTTTATGGTCTTTGATATATTTATTGTTAAAGTGCATTGATGTGCAAAATTGTTGCCATATACATTGTTATGCCTGTTTCAATGATGGATGGATACCCCTTTCTATTACCAAGTTCCCCTTCCTTTCCTACCCCTAATACGATGTTTGTATTATTATTACTTGTTATACATATAAGTTAAACAGTAAGTAAAGTATGTCACGTTATGCAGCAGTATGTAAGTAATTCGAGGGAGCTGATAATGATGAGTAATAGGCTCAATAAATATGGATTCTTTTTCTGTTTGATCAAATTTCAGTGCCACTTTAAATGAAGGATGGAATGTAGGAATTATAGGGTTTTCAGCCAAGATGTCCTGTTGCGCATGAAGCCAGATAGGACAATGGATATTTATTATGTATGTTTATTACCGAGAAATTGTGTTATTTAGGACTTTTAGGGAATGGTACACATGACTGATTCCAATGTCATGCTGTAAGGACTTGCAAATGTCAGGGTATATATGCATTTACATAAAGGTATGGGGTTTGGAGATCTCAGTGACACATAAGGAAGATAAATGTAGGGGTAGTGGGTGTAGTCTGCCCTTTTGCGTCCTACGAAGCTCTACTGAACTTCTATGAAAAAAATCAAATTTTCCTTGCCCTTTTTAATTCTTCCTTTTAGTTTGTCACAGCTGTGGAACATTGCCCTGGCTAGCTCTTTCTGGAAGTAATTCCCACAAAATATTGTTTATTTAAGCTTGGGAGTTATATGTCAGCCTGTGTATGATGGCACTGATGGGTCCATAGAACTTCTATTCTGTGTTTAATGGTAAGCTGCCTCTGAACCCTCAGGTGTACAGGTGACGGTACTGATCTGGAAATGATAACCTACCGAAGTGTCATAAACAAAACCATGACTAATGTCTTATCACAAAATTAACATGTTTATCACTATTAGAGGAACACTTCAAGCACCATGACCACTAGAGTACACTGTAGTGATTAGGGTGCTTGGAGTGCCATTGTAAGTCGTCAAACCATTTTGGAGCAGTTTGACTATTATCCACCGTGTACAGGTGTTAGTTATTGTGACGAGACCAATCTCGCCACATTGCATTGGAGAAGCCTGGTTGCTCGCCTGCTGCCTTTGGACTATGGCCCCCTGTTAAAAGACATCTTTTTTACCTGCAGAAAAGCTTCAGTCGTGCTTTTCTGCCTGGGGTTCGGTAGATTTGTTTGAATGTGTTATACCCCAGATGGGAATCCCATGGAGCCCATTCGTATGAAACTGACTGTAAAGACTTTGGCTCCATGGCGATTAAACTGTATTCGTGTGGTCTGAGCGCCATTCGCTTAATAATGTGCGCTCGAACCAGCAGTGTCATACGAGGAGGAGGACCTGGATGGCCGGGATGCATTAAGGAAAGGCATCTGGTACCAGGCCCTGGATAATGTACAATACCAGCGGGGCGAGAGTCTCCCCAGTGAAGAGCAGCGGTTGCAGAAGCAAGTGGCCCTGCGGATGCCCTTCCTGGGAGAGCAGCCCCTGGATGAATGGGTATGGCAGGAGATTTGGCTGGAAGATGCCTACCAGGCGCTCTGGTGGTATGGGGCACAGTACCTGCCCTGGACAGCCGAGCATGACAAGCCAGAGGGAGAGGAGTTTGATGGTCCTGGCTTGTTATGGGAGGCTTTTTCAGAGCCTGAATTTGGGAGCCCTATACAAGCCCGGTTCAGTGATCTCTTGGAGTGGAGGGAGAGCAGGTATGACTGGGACGACACTCACGACATTGAGCAAGACCTGGCTCACCAAGCAACCCTGGAGTGGGAACTGGAGCAGGACTACCGAGATCTCTTCCACTCCATTGAGAAGATTCAGCAGGACAGCAAGGTGACAGATCCAGTTCCAGACCCATTCAGCTGGGAAGACATTGTTGATATTTTCTGGGAAGAACCCCAGGTGGCCGGTAGAGATGGGACCGAGGTCTCTCAACCGGTCCTGCAGGGAATTGGGAGCCCAGTCTCCATTCCCCAGGGGGCAGAGGTAGTTGTTCCTGCCCCCCAGCAGCAGAGTGATATGCCGGGAAGGCAGTGTGAAGTACAGGGAGAGGAGAGCAGTGTCCTCCCTCCCCAGCGTAAGGCTGAGCTACAGGGGGCAGAGGTAGTTGTTCCTGCCCCCAGCAGCCAAGTGATATGCCGGGAAGGCAGTGTGAAGTCCAGGGAGAGGAGAGCAGTGTCCTCCCTCCCCAGCGGCAGCGTGATTTTCTGGGAATTGGGAGCCCAGTCTACATTCCCCAGCGGCAGTGTTATTTGTTGGGAATTGAGAGCCCAGTCTCCAGTCCCCAGCGGCAGAGTATCCAGCAGGGAATAGAGAGCCCAGTCTCCTTTCCCCAGAAGCAGGACTCTGCATTGGGAGCGGAGACAGTCGGTCTCCCTCCACAGAGGATGAAAGTATGTATGGAAGAGGAGCTTGCTACCACCTCTCCCCAGCGGCGGATCATTAATGGGCAGGGAATAGAGAGCTCAGTCTCCTTTCCCCAGCGGCAGAGTGTTCTATCGGGAGAGGAGCCTGTTACCCCCTCTCCCCAGCGACAGCTTAGAGTATCCAAAGGGGAGACAGTCGGTCTCTCCCTCCAGCAGCAGAGCTGTGTAACCAAAGGGGAGACAGTCAGTCTCCAGCAGCAGAGCTGTGTAACCAAAGGGGAGACAGTCGGTCTCCAGCAGCAGGACTGTGTATCTAAAGGGGAGACAGTCGGTCTCCCCCTCCAACAACCAGGCTTCAACCAGGCTACCCTCCCAGTAGTGCTGGCAACAGGGCAGAGTGACGCTGGTCTCTGCCCACGCAGCACCCCACCAAGTCAGCGTACCCGTACCCAGCACAGCCGTGGTGAGGCACCTGGACATGGACAAGTTTCTCCTCTACCCAGGTGCAGTAACTATTTATTGTGGGTGGGCTGTGCTGTTGATTGTGTTTTGTGGGTGGGCTGCTGGACTAACAAGGGCACTGACCGGCAGGAGGTCAGATACCCTGTTAGTCTGTTTGGAAAAGGGGAGAGATGTGACGAGACCAATCTCGCCACATTGCATTGGAGGAGCCTGGTTGCTCGCCTGCTGCCTCTGGACTATGGCCCCCTTTTAAAAGACTTTATTTCGCCTGGAGAAAAGCTGTATTCGTGTGGTCTGAGCGCCATTCGCTTAATAATGTGCGCTCAGACCTGAGCTATCTGGGGATATGTTACATGTCTGTGTTTTATGTAATAAATGTGACTTTATGTATTTTAAAGTGTTTTGTGTCTCTTTGCAACCATGTGCTTAATGGAGTCTTGTGTCTGTCCTGGGAGATAATTGAATTACTCTCCAGGATAGAAGACTCTGAAACTGGTTTGGGCCAGAAAGCCATGCTTCATTTAGTCACAAAGGACTTTTTTACTAACTTTTGAACCCCTGGTCTGATTCATGTCATTTTTGAATATGTTGTTCCCCTGAATGGATTGATTGCGAATATGTAATTTTATGTGAACGTGATGTATGGTTTTGGAGTTATGAAAGTTGGGTAGAAAGTATGTTTTAACTGTATGTGTAATTGAGTTTCCTCTCAGGATAAGGGGAGGGAATATGTGGGATGTAACTGTGATGTGATTGGTTGTTTTATACCTCCCTGTGGGCGGTCCTGTATTTGCAAGACTGTAATAAAACCAGGCTGGGTGTGCCAGCACCTCAGACCACTGCTTGACCCTCAACACGGAGCCTTGTCTCGTTCTTGGGGGGATTCACTGTATGCTGTTAGAGACTGATTGCCAGGAGTGTAAGCTGATTGTCTGCTTTTCCTGTTCGTCTGATAGCAGCTATTTGGGAGGTTCCAGTTCGGGAGTTGGAGTGCTATTTTGTATCCAGTTTGGGAGTTTGATGTTCTGCAGTAGCTGTGCCTGTATCTCTGGAAAGGGGGCTGATCGCCTAAGCGGTTTTTTCCCCTTTTTTGCAAAACGGTCCATTACAGTTATTATATGGTATTATTTTTTATTGTGTGACTGTCTCTGTAACAAGGTTGCAATAGGTCACACTATATATACATATACACACACATATATATATATATATATATATATATATATATATACACACACATACATACACACACACACACACACACACCAATATATATATATATATATATATATATATATATACACACACACACACATACATACATACATACATACATACATACATACATACATACATACATACATACATACATACATACACATATATAAAGGCAGTGACCTAAAATTGTGGGAGGGGTTACCTGGCTATTTAAACTCAGAAACCCCCTCTTCTGGGCCATTGGCAATCATTTAATCCTACCACTCTTTCTTCAAATTCACTTCTCTTTATTACAGGCCTACCCAAACATCATTGCTTTTGGCACACCACAACCAACTTTGCATCATCACTTCCTTTGTCCCAGACAACGTGTGTGTGTGTGTGTATATATATATATATATATATTTATTTATTTATTTATTTTAAAAAAAATAAAAAATTTATGGAATATTATGTATACTGTGCAAGTCTCTTTAGGTGATACCTTAAATGCTTTATTTGAAGTATGAATATACAGTAGATACCTTTTTTAGGGTAATTTCATTGTTCATAACTATATTGGTCAGTCTGTTTTATGAGGTTAAAGGTATTGTACATTGATAAAGGGACAGGGGTCCTGAGATGTTTGTGATTTGGTGCCCTTCAGTAAATGTATTGGGGTTTTCACTAGTAGCCGTTATAAACTAAGTTGCGAATTGTGCTTTCTCCACATTTTTGTGTTTGTGAGAAGTCAAGTGGTGCAGGACTTAACACATTCACTGAGAGTTATTAGGTGAAACTCCTAACCTCTCGATTGGAAGTAGTGAAGGTGTAAGATTAGCCTAAAGTGATAATTAATTTTAATAAAAATTTAAATGTCAACAGCTTTCCTTCTGCAGACCCTGATTCCTCTTCTGCAACTGTCATCAAAGCAATACACTAAGTCCTCAATGAGTACTATGCTAGCAACCTACCTTACTACCCTTCCCTTACCCTGCCTTACCTTTTGTGTCACTATATCACACTCCCTCTAGCTCATTGAGCAGGGCCCTCAAGCCCTCTGTTCCTGTGTGTCCAACTCATATGGTTACTTTTACATGTCAGTTAGGCCACCCATTGTACTGAGCTGCTGAATTTGTTGGCACTTTATACATAATTATAATAAATACTGACTTCAGCTCCGTGCTACATCCCTATGCTTATACTAATAGTTAGGTTTTTAAATTTCTTGGCACTAGCTTTGGGGTTTTTTTGGCACAAGATTTGGTATTACCCTGGTGCTTTGTTTCTTGATTTTGGCACGTGTTATAGGGACACTATAGTCACAACTTCAACTTAATGAGGTTGTTCAGGTGAGAACCATAGCTCCCTGCAGCCTTTCTCATGTAAACACTGTATTTTCTGAGAAAATACAGTGTTTACATTGAAAGCTAGGAACACCTCCAGTTGCAGTCACTCAGAGTGAACCAGAGGGACTTCGGAGTTGGAGTCATAGTATGCCTCCATCCACTCAGATCTGAAGCCAGCAGAGCACAGGGCAGCACTGTGCACAGCATCCTGTGATTCAGTGCCTCCTCCCTCTGCATGCAGACACTGAACTTTCCTCATAGAGATTCATTGATTCAATTAATCTCTATGAGGAGATGCTGATTGGCCAGGGCTGTGTTTGAATCATGCTGGCTCTGCCCCTGATCTGTCTCTTTGTCGGTCTCAGCCAATCCTACTGTGATTGGATCAGGCTACCACATGTCAGCAGACTGCTTGTTTTTCTGAGTCTAACAGCATGCAGATTTACAGCTTCAGGCTAGAATACAGTAAGATTTTTACTATATTTATGGAGGCATGAGGGGCCCAGGGGAGCTAGATGGTGGTGTTAACACTATAGGGTCAGGAATACATGTTTGTGTTCCTGACCCTATAGTTATCCTTTAACCTTATTTCACAAGATGACTGAATAGTTCATCACAATATGAATACACTCTTTTGAATATTGCATTATCACTGAATACTTTTTAATCACCTTTTTAACATCATGTTCTAGTAGAACTCTCAGGCGTGATACATTGTGAGTAAACTTGTTTGTATATTGCCCTATGAATGGATTAATTAATATTGCTTTATTATGAAACGGTCTCATGTCATACTGTGAGTAAACTCTCTCATACTGAATGCTCCAATCACACTATGCAGACAAGTTATACATCACACTTTGCTGAACTCTATTTTATATCGCTCTTTGACAGAACTATTTTCAATATCACACTGTAACAGAACTCTCATCTACATCACAATATGGTTAAGCTTTCCTCTACACTATACTGTACTCATCTTACAACACACCATGACTGAACTCACCTCTACATCACAATGGAGCTAATCTTTCCTTTAAATCACATGATTAAACTTTCCTCTATATTATAATTTGACTTCAAATTCCTGTCTTTTATGCCATGACTTATCTTCCCTCTACATCACACTATGGCTGAACTTTCCTCTACTTTATGATGTAACTCAGGGGTTCTCAACCCAGTCCTCAGGACCCCCTACCAGTCCAGGATTTGGGGATTACCTGGGTGTGTCTCAGGTGTTTAGAAAAAGGGAAAAAAACACCTTAGACTTTTTTTTCTAAACACCTTAGACACACCCAGGTAATCCCTAAACCCTGGACTGGTAGGGGGTCCTGAGGACTAACGTTGAGAACCCCTGATGTAACTGAACCCACTAACAGATCTGTTCTGTACATAACACCATAAAAAACTCTCTTTTAATTCTAATTTAATTATCCTCTACATCACACTTTGGCTACATTTTTAATTTATATACCACACTGTTTAAATTCTCCACTATATTGCACTATGACTGAATTTCCTTTTTGTTACTCCATGATTGAACTGCTTCCTACATCACATTATTAATGAACTTGCCTCTACATCACTATATGGTTGAACTCTGTTCTTTATTACAAACTATTGAATAATAATAATAATCAATTATATACCTTTTCAATTGTAGGGTAATTGTTTCTTGATCCATGATGATGATAAATCTGACAGCCATTCTGGGGTCAAGAAGGAATTTATTTCCTAGTTTGTTGCAAAATTGGAAGTGCTTCAAACTGGGTGTTTTGCCTTCTTTTGGATCAACAGCAAAAAGCAGATGTTAGAAAGGCTGAACTTGATGGACACATGTCTCTTTTCAGCCTATGTACTATGTAACTCTGCTCCACATCACACTATGGGTGAACTCTGCTCCACATCACACTATGGGTGAACTTTGTCCTACATCACACCATGAACTCTGCTCTACATCACACCATGGATGAACTCTGCTCCACATTACACTATGGGTGAACTCTGCTCCACATCACACTATGGGTGAACTCTTCTGCTCCACATCACACTATGGGTGAACTCTTCTGCTCCACATCACACTATGGGTGAACTCTGTCCTACATCACACCATGGATGAACTCTGCTCTACATCACACCATGGATGAACGCCGTTTACCTTTCAAATTATAGTATGATTGAACTCTCTTCTACATCACACTATGACTGAATGCTCATCTACATCATATTACAACTGAACTATCATCCACATCACACTATGACTAAACTCTTTTCTAATTCACCTTAAGACTGAACTACAGTGAAGGAAAAAAGTATTTTATACTCTGCTAATTTTGAATGCATTTTTCTGGATTTTTTTGTTTTTGCTATTCTGTCTGTCACTATTAAAATACACCTACCATTAAAATTATAGACTGATCATTTATTTGTCAGTGGACAAACGTTCAAAATCAGCAGGGGATCAAATACTTTTTTTTCCTCTCTGTATGACTGAATCTTTCACATGATACTATGACATTATTATTACTAAACTCTCTATTACATCACACAGTGATGAAATTTTTTTGCACCTGGTTTCTTTTGTTTCACAGAATATGGAAGTACAATACTAAATCCCTTTATGCCTGAGCATATTCTAAAAAGCTGTTATTTCGTGACAGCCCGTTTTGGCATTTTTACTTTGAGTTTGTTCCATGATAATTTAACACTTTATCTTTAAATGTACCCATAAATAATATATTACTATTACTAAAGGACAGATATGGCTCACAGCCAATGAAATCTAGAGCAAGTGAAAATGTAATAGTGGTGTTAGTAACAGACACCAACAAACAACTGTTATAAGTGGTGACTGTAGCCAGTCTGATAATACCAGGATTGTCAAGGAATTAACATTTATAACATTTTCTTAGTTATCCCAGGCAACATTATAATTAGTTATAATTAAAAGGACACTCCGGACAATTAGGTTGTTATGGTGCAAGGAGGCCTGGGCACAATTTTACTTGAAGGGATTAAACCTTTAACAAATGGTTACTTCCTTCCTTGGTCTAAATGCTGTAGTTACTGTACTTACATATTCTGTGAAATGCTAAATAAACCAGCTGCACAAAAAAAAAAAAAAAAAATAGTTTATTTTTAAAACTTTAATTCAAATTAATAGAAATCCCAAGCATATGAAGTATTTTCACAATTAGGATTAATAAGTGGATACATTGAGTTATTTTTTATAGCTGCTTTTTTGAAATTTCTTTTTTATATTTCTTCATATTTAATGTTGTGTTAAGGAGATATATATATATATATATATATATATATATATATATATAAATAAACTGCAGGGAGATGGCCAGCACTCACAAACTAAAATTCAATGCTTTTTTGTAGAATCATTTAAAAAGGGATGGACCAACATTTCAGTCCCCCTCCGGGACTTTCATCAGGATCAGGTAAAATATTTTACCCCAGGTGCTGTGCATAATGCCGCTGGCGTTTCAAAGTGAGCATGAGTGTATGTGCTCCGCCCACCTGTCCCGTGATGGCATGGCGCATGTTGTCCTGGCGATGGGAGAAACACTCCATCACCAGGGAAACACAAGCAAAAATGCTAATAGTGTGAGGGAACAGAGGCAGATGTCAAGTGCCTATTAATCCAGAGACTCTCTGGAACAATACAGTTACAATATAACACAACAGGCGGAGCTACCGGCGTTCAGGAGCAGACGCCATTTCACCCAGCTCCTCGCTCATCGCCTGGAAAATCACTTATAACTGGCGCACCGCCACACACCCAGAGCCGAAATAGCGACCCTTATACTGGGGTCCGCATACCGGACCGGTGGGTGCCTTTTTTGTGCCCGTCGGGTATGAAAATCCGGCGCAAGGGGCCTCGGGCCTACCGGGCGGGATTCCCGTGGCAGCCGCGTATCGCCCCCTGAATCGAAGACTACTGGGACACAGACCCACAAGCAGCCGGCATACCCTGGGGCACACCAGACCCACCGATGGGCCGCAAATCCCCAAAACCGGCTCCGGCCGCCTCAAACCACGACATCGGCCAGATGCTGGCCTCGACGCCCCGCACGCGGGAGCCATCATCCCCTCGGAGGGAGACTACAACTGAGCCAGTGGCGGACAAGGCACCCGAGAAGGGAGCTCAGGCTATTCCTGAAAGTGAACCACCTGTGACAAAAAGGGACATACACGATCTCCTGGCACATTTCCAGGACATTGTTTTAATATGCTTCAAGCTGTTTTGTTTCCCGTAGGGGTGCCTTAATTATCCTTGCCACATAACGTGACCTCACAGAGACATTTACAACTTGCATTTAATAATAATTTTACTAGCATGTTCTCTTAGCCTGCAATATAGTCACCTGGTACCCCAGAATCAGACATCCTTATCTAAGCTAGTGGGCCATATTTGTTATGAAACTGATTCACTTAAGCTTGCACACCACTTATTTTCTTAACTTCTCAGGCAATGTTGAAAGCATGTTACTAACTATCTCGACGTGTTCATAAGAGAACATCCCTTTACCTAAGCAGTTAAAATGCCTACAACTTAGACACACCAGCTTGAAATAACACTCGACTGTCATATACCCTGTCTGTCATTGTTTGCATGCCACTGTCACTTTTAATTTTAATTCAAAATTGTGCACATAACTTATTATGCCATGTTACCACTTGTTGATATACGGTCTTGCATTGCTATTGTGGCGTGACAGACCCGACTGTTTATTCATGCACGAATAAAAATAAAGAATTAAAAAAATATATATATAACACAACAAAGAACAGGGTAGGGATATAGAGATTCCACTTACCAGGAATATATTTAAAAATCAAGGTGTAAGGTGTTTAAGTGAACCATGAGTGTATCTAAAGTGCACTGAAAATTGATGAAGTGGTAAGATAATGCAAGTGTCAGCATGATGATGAGATGTTATAGAGTTCCTTTTTAAAATTTTTAATAAAGTGCAAGTAGTAGTGTGCGGGGCTTACTAAAAATATGCTTCATGAGAATAAAGTGCATAGTGGAACAGTAGTGTTGCATAATTCGCTGACAAACAATATAGGTTATTCAAATCTAAATAGTTAAAAGCAGTTAAAAGCAAATACAGCTAGGGGCTTATAGGAAGGAGTGGTATTAAAAAACATTTAATTTAGCCCTTTAGGAGCTATAGTGTCCAGCTGGAATATCCAGAATGTCTCTCTGTTCAACAAGTTTCCCTTGATCACCGCCACACTTGGGTAATGGAATGTGATCAATTGCAATAAATTTAAGAGCTGTGAGTGAATGCTGAAAATAGAAAAAATGCTTGGCCACTGGTTGTTCCAAAGGTCCTTCTCGGTACGCGACCCATATACTTGATCTATGACCCCTGATTCTTTCACAAAAGGGTGTCTCCACCTTGCCTATATAGGAAAGACCGCATGGGCAGGTAAGTTTATAAATTACAAAAGGGGTCTTTCATGTGATGGTATAGCGTATTCTGAGATACCCTTGTATTTATTTAGTTGTCACTTATACCTGATCCTGATGAAAGTCCTGGATGGGGACTGTAACGTCGGGCCATCCCTTTTAAAATGATTCTACAATAAAGCATTGAGTTTTCTTTTAAAAAATGTTTTTGTGTTTTTTTTAAATTGTAGTATGTATTGATGCAATTAAAGAGTACATTTGTTACAGTAGAATGAGCACATAGCAAAAGTACCAAAAAGTATTCTGTCACAAACACAGCAGATCTTAGAAAACCATTGGACATGAAACAAAGCATTATTTCTCAGCCACATATATAATTTTAGAGTTTTCTACTTTTCCTCATTTAATTTCCTGTATGAGACCTTGCACACTACATCTTTAAAAAAGAATTGTTTGGTGAAATAAAATAATGGTATGAATGTTAAATTCGCCCCAGTCCTTCTGGCTAGTGAATATATTACATATAAATAAAGTACAGCGGCACACATTCACACTTACCATCCAAGGTGCTTCCAGACTAGGGTAGACAATACCCAGAAGGTCAGTAATAGAATAATGGACACAAAAAAAGATGGTTACTGTGACGAGACCAATCTCGCCACATTGCATTGGAGAAGCCTGGTTGCCCGCCTGCTGCCTTTAGATTATGGCCCCATGTTAAAAGGCTTGATTTTCCCCTGCAAAGACATGAAAGCCGGTCATTTAGGGCTTGCCCTGTTTGAGCGGTGATACCCCAGATAGCTATGCCATGGAGCCCATTCACATAATGAAAGACTATGGGAAAGACTTTGGCTCCATGGCAATTGAACTGTATGTGTGTGCTCTGAGCGCCATTCAGTAATAATGTGAGCTCAGATCTGAGCTATCTGGGGATATGTTGAATGTACCTGTTTTGTGCAATGGCTGCACAGTTATATGTTTTTATGTGTTTTATTGTCTTTTGCTGCCATGTGTTCAATGGAGTTTTGCCTCTGTCCTTGGAGATAATTGGATTACTTCACAATTATCTCCAGGATAGAAGACTCTGTGGAACTGGTTTTGGGCAGAAAAGCCATGCTTCCTTTGGTCACAAAGGACTACGATCTATCTTTTGAACCACTGGACCAATTTGTATGATTTTGACGTATGTTTGTATTTGGAGTATGCTGATTCTGAAAATGTAAATTTTATGTAAATGTGATGCATACTTTTCAAGTTATGAATAATGTGGAAAAATTTTATTTCTCTGCTTGTTATAATTACATTACCCATTGTGTAAGGTAATTGAATCACAGGCAGAGGGGAGGATTTTCTGTGGGAGTGTCTGAGTGTATTGTATGTGTTTATTGATTGTGTTCCAAAACCCTGTGGGTGGTACTAATGTGTATATAAGAACAATAAACCCACAGCTCTGACTGACCACTGCTTGACCCTTAACACGGAGCCTTATCTCGTCTTTGGGGGGATTTACTGAACGCTGATAGAGACTGATTGCTAGGAGTGTAAACCGCTTGGATGCTTTTCCTATTCCTATGCTAGCAGCGATTCGTATGGTTCCAGTTTGTGTGTTTGGAGTGCTAGATTGGATGCTGTTCGGGAGTTTGGAACATTCCCTTATTTGCGGTTCGTGAGTTTGGTGTTTTACAATAGCTGTGCATGCATCTCTGAGAAGGGGACGATCGCCTAAACAGTTTTTACCCCTTGTGTGCAAAACGGTCCATAACATTTACTAACTTACTTAATATTTTTGGACAATACAATACATTTCTGTTATTTTATTTTAATTCCATGAAAGTATATTGACATTAATTATAATGTTATATATTTCATACATTCACTTTGAATTTCCTACAGTTCACACTTGGTTCAGAAAACACAAAATTAGGATAATATACTGAATTTCTCCTAATTAAATCTGAATGGAAAAATTAGGGCAAAAGATGAGGAAACATTATCCAGCTTAGCCACCTTCACCATTTAAATATATTTACCTCTTTTTTTCCATTTGAATTTCATTTACGTAAATTAATTCTTGAATGAATAACCCTGTGTGTGTTTGCAGCAAATTAAGTGTGAATTATTGTGAATTCAAAATGAAATTTGCGTTTCAGGCCAAAAAGAGCTGACCTGAAAACATTTGAAAACAGCTAAAGAGTATTCAGCGCTAAGCAATAACTGGAACAGTCCAAACTGCAGCTAAATCACCGGAGCCAAGGTCTCTCGTCCCGTCCACAAACAGGTGAAAGTACAAGGAGAGGTGCAGCACCTAAAGTGTCCTTAAAAAATATATATAAAAACAGGGAGAAAAAGAAAAAAAAGGAAAATATATAGTGTAGTATGTCACTGTCCAAATAAATAGAATAAAACAAAAGAAATACACTCACAATTTCTTGGAGCTAAAATTGTAGCTCCAACTTGAACGCCTGGGCGGAACAATCTCCGCCTATGGATGTAGTGTGGCTGTTGGTGGTTGCGGTCACTCAAATGGTGGAAACATAAGCAGCTCTGCGGAAATGGGCTTAGGATATTATAGTGTAATGCCCACTTGTAAGTATAGATGATGGTCTTTTCCCTCCAGAAATATAGGAGAAAAAGGAAAAACAAAAAACAAAATAGTGTGTACCGTAAGGCACAGAATACAATTAAAGTGGTAAGAAATTTACTCACATTTGATGGATCAGATGTGGACTGCTCTATCCCTCGGGCTTGGGTGGTACAATCCCCACCACGGATACGGTAGTTCAAGCAGAATAGCAGCAAAGGTTGGTCCAATAAAAAAGTACTTTTATTCAAAGGTAATTAATATAAAAAAATAAAACAAGAAAAACATGTCTGGAAACTTGAAAACATGACCTGAAAACATGTCTGGCTTAGAGAACTAGAACCAATTGTTCTAGTGTGGCCTAGAATTTGAAATTCACTACCTGAATTCCTGACCGTTCACATTATTGAACAGTTAAGCAAATGAGAAATATTTACTGGGTTATTTAGAATTCAAAGTGAGTTCCAAATTTAAGGCCAGAGTAGCTAAATTGAAAGCACAGCAAATTTTCCCAGTTGAACTTGAATTTGAAATTCACTTTGAATTTGCATAGAATTTTCACATTGGTGAATAACCCTGTTGCTTATTGTTGTATCTTTTGGTTTGCGGTAATTATATCCATAGCAAGTGAAACAGTCTAACTCCACAAATTACTTCTACAGTCATTATGTGCAGCATACGAGAAACAAAAATAAACAACGCGGGAGGAATTAAAACTCTATGGGTTTTTAACCCCTTCAGAACAGATGACATATGAGGACTGCCGTGATAGCAAGGGATTTGCCTAATCCTCATTCTGAAATGGTTATATTGTTGACATCTTTCAGCAAAACCATTACATTTGATGACATGAAAAATATCCCATGTTTCCCTGTTTTCTCACTGATGAATCTTGTCACCTCTACATTTTCAGTAAGCGCTGATATGTGACAATCTGTATCATTTTACCACGGGCTGGACAGCCTGGCAATATAGAATATTTTATTCTTCTAAATAATTTTTTTTTTTTTACTAATTAAAATGTAATTAATCAAAGGGGTTGAATAATGTTAGCCTGCAGTAGTATAAATTAATTGCAGTAGAGCAAGCTGTTTAATTTAATTAAATGTACACTCACTTGGAACATTGTATAAATGTATGAGAAGCCGAAATATTTGTAGGAGTGTGACATACTTTTTGTTGAACCTTACCCATCCCTTGTTACAAATCTATGTTTATTTTTCCATGTTCAAATTGAATATTACTTTAAGCCAGCCTGTGCTGTAAACATACTACTCCTGTCCCCTCAGTCAATCAAATTTTTGATTCTCAAAGGAAAAGGTGGGATAGAGACAGGACCAGAACACAGATGCTTTAAGGTTTGAAATGCAACATCCCATTGCCTTAACAGAAACATCTGCCTATGAATATAAGCAGTAAACTCTCAGGCCACGTGTTCTGCTTTATTTAAGCTTACTGTAGCAGATTTAACTCCCTCAGAAGGGTTTTGTTACTGGCTGGCTATTGCGAAGGCATTCCTTCTTTCACTGTGCTGGGAATGGAAATATGACTTGGCTTCCTTATGGAGGGTAAGTGACCAGATGCTCAAAAGATGTGATTCTAGAATATTTTGTTAGTATTATTGCTATTGTATTTTATAAGTGGGTGGTGGACTCTGAAGCTTTTTGGTGTAATTTTGCAACAGAGAGTAGATGATCCAATTCACTGTCAGACAGGATCTCTCTGTTGATGTTTTTGTGTGTTTTTAATGTGTTCACTCATTTGTCATTAACAAAATGGCAGATGCAGAATCTGAAAAATCACCTCTTTATTAGGTATCACATCCTTTTTAGGTATTTTGTGCACTCATTATTTTTAAAGAAGAACTGCTTAATACTTATAATTATAAACTAGACAGTTAGTCTAAATTTTTGCATAATTATGTTTCTCAAACCATTTCACATAATGCCCAATGCATATCATCATTTATAAATCATGAGTCAGTGCGTTTGCTTTCAATTGTGTAGTCACTAAATATACATAACTTGCTCACAACCCTTGCTAATACTTGCATGTGGTCTGGAAGTAGATACCTTTAGTGCTTTGCAATGTTATTTATCCAGTTACATTGTTTTGGAGGAAACAGGAGGATATTTCAAATCAGAATGATACATTATTGAAAAAATTGAGTGGCTAAAATTTTGTTTTGTTGACTTATTTGTTTAAGATCCCTAAAATCCAGTAATAAAGGTATTTCATCTGTAGTTAAAGGGACACTATAGACACCTAAACAACTTTAGCTGAATGAAACAGTTTTGGTGTTTAGATAGTGTTCCTGCAGCCTCACTGATCAATGCTCTGTCATTTAGGAGTTAAATCACTTTGTTAATGCAGCCACAGTAACACCTCCCTGCAAGTAACATGCACAGTCTTCCTAAATACTTCCTGTAAAGTGAGACCTACTGTTTACATTTTCTTTATTGCAAATTCTGATTAATTTAGAATGTTTTCTCTCTTGCTCAGTTGATAGTTTGCTAGGTCTTGCAGTAGCCGATTCTAAAGTAAGTTAACATCTGATTGAAAAATAATACAGTTTTTTTCATGCAGGCTTTGTCAGTCACAGCCAGGGGAAATGTGGCTAGGGCTGCATAAACAGAAACAAAACTTCTAAATGGCAGCGAATTGAGCAATGAAACTGCAGGGGCATGATCTATGCACAAAACTGCTTTATTAAGCTAAAGTTGTTTTGCTTACTATAGTGTCCCTTCAAGCACAAACAAATATATGTTACTCAATGGACGACATTGTAGTGCAAACTTCCAACTTTCGGATAACTCTAAAAGAAAAGTTTCCACTATGGAGTAGGGTATACCTTTATATATGTAACCGCTTATCATCATATTTTATTAAGAGTACATTTGATTTGTATTTAATGTTAATTGTTTTTAATTGTAATTGATTGTATTCATATTTCCTATCAAATTTTTAGAAAAATTTGAAGAAGTGTTGTTGGGGATTGTTTTATTCATTTTATATATTTTTGAAATATATATATATATATATATATATATTAACTTGATCTTAAATGGGAAGCTAGTGCTTCCTCCAAGGGATATGAAATTTAAGCAATTCATTTTTTAATTTTTTTTTAGGAAATACTAACTTTTGGCTCCATTTATACCACCGCTCTTTTAGATTTTAGAAGAATAATAAACTGAAGCTTCTCTTTTCTAATAATACATTATGAGTGTATCATTCTTCTTTAAGTAGCTCAATTGGGGAATATCTCAATTGGGAAATATGGTTTAATACATTACAGTTGTACTAGTTGTGCCATGCCCACATGTCAAGCAATGATAACATTTAATATCTCATAGAAACAAGAGAACATAGGCATATTTCCATTTTAATTGTAAAATAATATTTGCATCCTCATCCTAGTATGCCTATCCATTCAATAGAATTGCTATGTGTTTGAACATACCTACAGGTTAACCAACAGGTTGTTCTCCATCTTCTGTGAAACTGCAATCTGTACTATAGAGAAGTGAAGATAAATAACTACCCCTTTACAAAAATAGCCCCCATAAATATAACATTTTCATTTCCAACTCATTCCCCAACTAATACGTAAACATAGGGAAAAAACTTTAAGGTTCAATAACATAACACATTTGTCATGGTGAAAATTATGACAACATATACTGTGGCAAAACCGACCTCGCCACTGGGCATTGGAGAAGACTGATTGCCAGCCTCCTGCCATTTGACTATGGCCCCTGGGATGTATTGCCCCTTAAATACATTTTTGGGGAATATTGTATTTTATTGTGCTGTTTCTGGCCCTTTGAGTACTTTGGGAAAGGACCTGCAGTTTTGACATGGCACTTTAGATGCAGCCGAAGTAGTCGAAGTGGCCGCCATTAGAAAACCGAACACGTGGTGGCGGACAGTTTGACTCATTCGAATGTAGTCAGCGGTGTGTGCCGTCAAACTCATGGAACTAAAATCGGCTACAGAACGGCACGAACAACGCTGAAGTTTTACCTTCCCTGGAAGTAATGCATTCGACAGTTCATTCAACAATTTGAATGGTTGTCGTTCGTCTGTTTGAACTGACTTTAGCATGGGAAATAGACCGATCACACAGCCCAAATCTATGGAACTGTTTTGTGCATGAAAATGTGCTTGCGGTCGGTCATAAAAGGACTTCCAGCTAACTTTTTAACCCCTGGATGGAACTGGCTGAATTTTGACTAGGTTTATAATTAAAGTGTGAATAATAATATGTAATTTTTATGAAGATTGGATGTATATTTTAAAAGTTATAGTACATGTGTAAAAACTGTATTTCTCTGCCTGTGATAATTGCATTAACCCATTGTGTAAGGTAATTGTATCACAGGCAGAGGGAAGGATTTTGTGTGGGAGTGTCTGAGTGTATTGTACGTATTGATTGGTTGTACTTCAAAACCCTGTGGGCAGTACTATGGTTGTAGAATGGGCATAAAAGCAGAGTGTTTGAATAAAAGTTCAGTTCTACTTCACCCTCAATTTGGAGTGCCATCTCTTATTGGGGGAATCTGCTAGAAGGGATTGCTATGCTAGGCATACTCCCTTGCTATATCACTACTAAGCTCTTGTAAGAGCTTGTTCCTGCCTTGCTCTCTGAAGGAGTCTACGGTGGTTATGGTGTCGGCTGGAGTGCTTGGATCCCTCAGGAAGCTCTAGGAGCATCCTTCAACGGAGGTACCCAGTCGGGGTGTCAGGTGATCCGTTACATATACCCCTTATTCTTTCGTTAAAACATCCATTCTTAAAGTGACACTCTGGGCACCATGACAACATAATCTCAATGAAGCTGCTATGGTTACAGGAGGCCCCAGGTGAAAAATATTATATTTCTAACCTTTGGAAGCTGCTATAGTGCTACTTACCTGCGGCCTTCACTCTAGCACAACCATTTTTTTGATTGCTCATGGGTGCTACACTGTTGTCACACTCTTCCTATTTAGCCTCCACCTCTCCTCCCCAAAAAGGCAATCCCCACATATGGTGATGACATAATTACTTCACTACCAGCAGGTTGGCATCAATGAGTCCTATACTTCCTTTGTAATTCGATAAAACTCTTTGACGGTGAGTAACGCAGTGACATTAAGAGTCTGCTTTGGAGGATTTTCTGGCATAAAGGTCTAATGCTGAGAATTGTTTGACAGGTAAAGGGAGGGACCAACACTTTAAAGACTTTACTAGTTCAAGTGAAATGTAATGCTCTTTCCTAGTGAAATGATTTCACACCTGCAGCTTTTGAATTCTGTGTATTGCATTTTTTCATATACAATCCAGCAACAGGTTGAAGGGATGTGTAATGTGTGTCTGGAAAAACAAGGATCTCGTAACCTACTAATGAAAAAAACTCCAATTGCACTAATACAAAATGCAAACTTCACTCTAATTTAAATTTGAAATGATGCTGCATGCATAAACCAAAATAAGTCCACTAAGTTTTTGGCCATTTCAAGAAAAACCTTATCTAAAATATCAGCAAATTAGCTCATTTACTAATCCAGAATATTAGAGTTGTTCACCCCCAGACTTTCCTGGTTCATAGCACAGTATTTCCAATGGACAGCATGTGCATAGACTACATGACATACATTCACAAACAAATAACCATTAAATCATCTCTGGGAGTTAGCTCTAGTGTTGGGAGAGATATACCATTAAGTGTAATTTAGTCACAACGCATTATGCATAATATCAGGATGTTTACTAACCAGCAATATGTAGTTTATTGATATGCCGTGAACTGACGTGGCGTGGAAATGGTAGTATGATTTACCTGGCTCCATTCCAGATCTCACTGTTCTTAGTAGTATGTTTCTCCCGAGAGCTTAACATGGAATAAGCCTTTATAAATCCAGCAGAAATCACATTTACAAACAGCACTGAAATATTTTGACTTGTAAAACATGATGCTTCATCAGTCAAAAGCATTATCAATTTTAAAGGAGACAGATTGTCGTAAATGTACCTTTGGAATCTCCCGTACTAAGAGCTGAAAGCCGAAAATGAGATTTAAATGTGGTTTTGCAGATGTAGGTTTTGGAGAGGCCAACAAGTTGTTATAATCCTTAGGGAGCAAGAAATAGCCTTGGCAAAAGAGTAAAACATGTTAATATCTGTGCCAAAATAGTCTAATTGTCAATTAAGAGAAATTTTAAGCTATTTTTTTTTTTGCCTAAATCTGGTTTTAAATTGGGTACCTGTTTTGAGAATCCCTACATTTATAAAATTGAACTGACCTTTTTGAAAATATATTGTGTATTGATAGTTTTGAAACTAGTTTTTAAAGATATATTAGAAATATATTTACAAGTTTCTCAAGTTAAACGACGAACAATTAAAAAGTAGCTTTTAGTATTTCATTGTGGTAATTAATTTATCATATTCATTGTAAAATAAAATAACATAATATTTCATGTACAAATAAGTAATTAGAAGGCTTATTTGTAAATCCAATGTAAAATATTTGTATATCCGTAAATACCAATGATGATGTAATCCCGTTATAATAATTTTTTGTTTCAAAATGAAGTGTCTTACTCGTTTAGTGATGGCAGAGGTCTGCAGAACTGGATTTAAACTATTTTTGAAGCAGTATAGCTTATTTACTTATTTTTTTAAAAAATATGCAAAAATATAAATGAAAAATAATGAAAACTAAAATAGATACTCATGTTTGCTACAAATATCCATACTGTGCAGCATCTCACGTAAATTTCACCAACGCTTAACTTTCTAATTGCCACTACTGAGCATATTAGCAATGTTTGTTGGAACTGTAGTTCATTTGTCCACTGTCAAATGTGAAAACCTCACAAATTAACTACAACTCTAAGTCATCTATGTCATGGCGCAGATGGGGTGTGCTTAAGAAGCAAAACTGTTCATGATTGTTTTGCAAAAAAGTATTAATAAAAAAACAGGTGTACCAATGGATGCAAGTAAATACTGCTAGTTCTGAACAAGGGTTTAATTTCAAAATAACTAATCTGGTGAGTTTTGAGGAGTAGATGTCTTGTCAAAAACAAACAAACATAGGATTCAGGGAAAAACCACAGACTCAACTTTTTTTTTCCCTTCAGCCTTTGTTATTTTAGCCAGATCCAGTCTAAATAACCTAGGCTGTGGGTGTCCAAAAGGTAAATCCCCAGATGTTTTAAAACTAGAGCTTCCATGATGCTTTGCCATTGTAAAGCATCCTAGAGGCATGCAAAGCATCATGGGAGTTGTAGTTCTACAATATTATTATTAGTATGATATTTATATAGCACCATCAAATTCCGCAGCGCTTTACAATGGGTGGACGAACAGACATGTAGTTGGAACCAGACAAGTTGGACAAACAGGAACAGAGGGGTTGAGGGCCCTGCTCAATGAGCTTACATGCTAGAGGGAGTGGGGTAAAATGACACAAAAGGTAAGGATAGTATTAGACTAGTGACAGTTGCAGAAGAGGAGTCAGTCAGGAGCTATTAACAGTTTAATTGATACGCTTTTATGAAGAAGTGGGTTTTTAATGATTTTTTTGAAGGAGTGGAGACTGGGTGAGCATCTAACGGAGGAGGGAAGAGAGTTCCACAGGAACGGTACAGCCCTCGATATCCTGGGATATACCTTTTAGGAACCCTCTGCCCTAGATCTATAAAATAACTATATAGTAATCCAACAACCAAACACGCACGCTCACAATGTACACATTACTGGTAACACAATAACATCAGAAAAATATAAAATCTAAAACCTGGTGCCTGGATGTAAAACTAAAACTCCCATGAAAACTACAACTTTGTCATTCTAAAGGTATGCAAAGTATTATGGGAGTTATAGCTTTAAAACATCTGGGGATCTACCTTTTGGGCACCTCGATAGACAATCTGGTTCGTAAAATTACAAAAGTAGTTTTTCCACACTAATATACAACATGCATTAATTCTTTGTATTATTGCCTTTGTGGAGTAAAAAAATACACATGCAGCAGGTGCGTATATATAAAATATGCACCCCACTGCAAACAGACCCAGTTAAAGTGTATTTGGCAAGTGTCAACACAAGAGTAATGGAATTGCACTTATCTTGATACACATGAACATTAGCTCAATATGGAAAGTCTTCAGAATAGAATTTCCAGGTTGGGAATGTGGTTCCACATAAAACATTAAGTGCCTATATCATAATACATTTTAATTAAGCACAGTTAAAAACATACAAAGACATGCTTACAAAATAAGCAGGGACCAAATCTGTTTTAAACCCACAGCCTGCAGTACTGCAGTTCTGTGCAATCTTCCATTTGCAATCTATTTCTGGGTTCCAGGCTTGTGTGGCGGCATGATGATTTTGGTCGTGACAGCTATGCTGACACATTTTGCCCGTCCATTCTGACTTCCTCAGAGATAGCACTCTGAGCTATTTTACATCTATGATACATTTGGGAAAATCAGATCAGTACTATGCTACAATTTTTACAATATTAAATGACTTCTAGCATGTTAATGTAAATTGGCCTTGTTAATGTAAATAGGCCTTGTATGCTAGTTAATAAGAGTGGTGTAAAATTAATAATGTAGATTATTTGCAGTATTGACTTGAGACAGGGGATAGCCAAGGCAGATGCACTGGGTCCATTGCACCCAGACACCTTATCTTTCCAAAGTAATTTATACTTTCTACTTATCATTACATACACCTGTTCAAATAGATTGCTAATAGTAGCCGGCTGCAGTGATACATGCCAAAAGCCTCTGTTTGTTCAAATTTGCAAACTGATTCCCCTGCCTTCTTGCTTTCTAGGCTTGTTTGTGGGTTAGACAGCTAGTATGCAATTCTCAATGAGGTGCTAACAGGGTTCCCTGGGTTCTCCACTACTAGTCTAGCAGTGGGGGAATGTGAGATTAGAGAGATTCTTAATCTCATTATAGTGGCTCCAGTATCCCTGATGTACCCACCAGAAAGGTACTTATGCAGGATATACAGTGACTAGTTGGGTGGGTATAGGTCAGGAAAGGGTACAGGGAAGCAGTGCCTTCTGGGTGTTTTCAAACTCGTATGGTGGTGAGTCAGTATGGAAAATATGAAGACAGAAAACATAATATAATGTAGTATATTTTATAGGTGGTGAGATAAAATAAAAAAATACCACTAACAATTTTTTGGAACTCATGTTTAGCTCCAGATATATGCACCTGGGCGGTATGACACCCAGGACACCCAGAAGGCGCTGCTTCTCTGTACACTTTCCTGACCTATACCTAGTTGCTACCAGATAGAAGAGACTCTGGTTTGGGAAGTATCAGCTGCCATAACTGGATCTAACAAGCACTAGAAACCTCACCATCACACATAGTTGGGTGGGTATGCTTATGTAATTGCTGGTGAGTTTGAATGGTTATAGTCTTTGCATTTAACTCATGCATCCTTTTTCCACCAATCACACTGTAACATATACAACCTAACCATTGTGTTACATGTACCTTAACAACTATCCAATTAGCCATGTATGTACCCTCCCAACCATGCAGTCACATCTGCTCACAGTCATTTAACCAACCTCACAACCTGTCATACATGGCTTACATTGTCACACAAGTCTCCAACCCTCTCACAATCTACGCATTCACCAGCCCTCCAACTTACTTTATATCCTTACCCAAATGTATTTAACCAGGGAGGAAAGAACTGTCCACCCCCTACTGGCACACTGCTGGTAGGGGTGCCATGCAGCAGGTGCTTGTTCCGGCACTGTCTTGTCAGAGGCTGTGGAATAGGCTCTGAGAGGCCTCTCTCTGCACTGATTTCCCAGCTGCATTGCATTGTACTGATGCTGGAGCTGTGCTGTGATGTCACCCCAGCCCTGACACCAGTACAGAGGAGAAGACACACCTTTTAAGGTGAGAAAAATAATAAAATTAAAATTATGTGTGTATATAAAATGTAAATGTGTGTGTATATGAATGTTAGTGTGAGTCTTTGTGAGTATGTGAATGTGTGTTTGTATGTGTGTGTGTCCAAGTGTGTGTTATGAATCTGTGTGTATGTATATCAAATAATGTATTTCTGTGCATGTATCTGTGTGTATATACAAAAGTATGTGTTTATATGAATGTGTATGTGAATATGATTGATGTGCATGTAGTTTCCCTAACAAAAGTGGGTTGGGAGGATAAACAGTGATTAGAAAAGAAAATCTGCACTTAGTTGGAATGAGTGCCAAATTATATTTTCTCCCTGGCTGCCATGTAAACTAGGTATGTCTCTGTTTCACAAGTCATTGAACCAACCATCCATATTGTATAGGCTCATACTCACTGGCAACTACTACTAAGTAATCACATATCGCCAGCCTGTGCTAGAAGAGAAGCCATTTGTATAACTCAAATGGCCATAAAAGCAGGTGTGAAAAAAAGTGGTCAAATATAGCCACACCTAAAGAAGGTACCAAAAAACATCCTCTACTCAGATGCCAGTAAGCACTGACTAACCTAGAAAATATTTTATTTGATCTATATTACATTGAATATACATAAAAAACTAATTAGAGTAGACTGACACGAGTGGATAGAATGCATGGATAGTGGAAAGGTGAAGAAGCTAGGCAGTATAATGGATAACATGTTCTTGAAAACGAAGAGATAAAAATCATTGATGGTGCCAAGAGAAAGAATGCCACCAGGTAGTGGACTAAGGGATCCTCACGTCAATATCATTTCTGAAATTGTACAAACTGATACTGTGAAACTGAAAATCGGCCAGCTTACTCTTTACAAACTGAGATTAGAATATAAATCTTGATTAAACATTTTGGTCTTATAAAATATTTTCACATAGCATTGTTACAGTTGGCCAAAGTGATTTAATAATTAATATAACTTTTCTTCATTACGCCAGAGTCTGCAGAAAATAGATTATCCCTTAAGGATAAATGCAAACTGCCAATCTGAAAGGACTGTCTGCCCCTGTGTCTACATTTTATAACTCAGTTTGGCTGATCTAAAGTGGTCACTACGGATTATCTTCTTGAGAGGCTATAGGGCAGCACAGCTAAATTAAGAAGTCTGAATATTTTCATGATACTTTGAATTCAGCCTTATGATCTTAATGACTTTGCCACAGAATCTCATTTCCTCTGCACTGATACACGCTAATCTTTAACAGTACATTTCTTTAAAAATATTCATTATTAGAAGTTAAGTTCCTTAGGGCCTTGATTGAGCATTGCAAATATACATTTTATTCATGTAGAAATATGCAGCAGTTAGTTAATGTATGCTTTTTATGTTAAGTCTCAGTTCCTAAAGGGATACGCTTGTAATATCATAATGCATATGTTAGTGGAGAGAGACCTGAATTTCTCTATTACATAACCTAAGCTGTTAATGTGAATGAATTGCAGTCAGCTGCTTAACCCGAGCTATAATATATTCAGAATAAAGCCTGACTGTTTGAAAGGTACAAAAATCATCCACTATTTTCAGGTATAGCACTTGTTTTATCATATCTATAGTTTTTATTTAGTACGATAGGGAATTTGTAACCCTAAATAATGTTTAAATGTCGAGATATCTTCTAAAGGGTTCATTCGAGCCCCATGGCCATTTAAGTTATTTGAAGTGGCCATGGTGCCTGGAGTCTGTATGTGCAGAATTTTGTTTTAAAATGTTGTACGTACACAGTTTAACCCCTCTGCTGCCAGAGGTGTAATTCCACCTCTGGCAGTGTCATAGGGGCATCATTAGCTAGTTTAGGAGGACCCTCAATGCATAGCATGGACCCAGTTAGGAGGGCAAACCATTGCAGAGCTATAGTGGTTATAATGCTTGAAGTAACCCCTTAAGTAATTAAATTACATCCAGTCAAAGAAAGACATCATTGACAAAGTAAAGAGATGCACAGTGGTTAAGCCTACACATAATATATATCTACGCAGGAATTCTCTAACTAAACATAAAACAGTTATTTTAGAATCTCCACTGCTTTTCTGTTCTTACCAACTCAAAGGCTACAGCCATTTTAATTATAGTGACACAGAAACTGTAATGCTTGAGTGTTTGCTCATTTCAGCAAAGTGTGAATCTAGCTTTGACTCCTCTCCACTCCTGATAGTCTGTTCATCCATCCTTCCTTCCTTCCTTCCCCTGATTTCTTATTAACTCTCCAGTACTCTTAATGGCATTATTTTCACATAATCCATTATTCATCAAATCTCTCTATATGTGTGTAGATAGATTATACAAACAGACAGAGGCAGATGAACAGATAAATAGATATACACATAGAAGGTAGATAGATAGATAGATAGATAGATAGATAGAGACAGATAGATCATATTTTAAAGTGGTGCATTGTATTCCCAGTGAGGACAAATCAGCCTTTTAAATTTCCACTTTTAATAATATAATTAGCATTAAGGTTTGTAATAACTGACTGTATCATTAGCTAGAATACACTTAGAAACGACTGAAAAGTCTTTCCAGGGCCGTTTTTAATGCTGGTCAAAAAGAGCAGCTGCCCCGAACCCTGTCATCCCAGGGGGCCCAAAGCAGCTGACCTTCAGCCCTCCGGCCGCCGTGGTGCGTATGGCCCGTGTGGAACTACCACCGCGGGCCACACGATGAGCAACTGGAATTGCTGCGGCGCTTTAAAAGCGCGTCCGGGCCCCCTGGGATGATCTCACAATGATGGGAGGACGTCACTGCCTCCCAGAATTCACCGAGAGCCACGTGGGAGGGGAAGAAGGAGAGGATGGAGGAGGGAGTCAGAGCTCACACTCATCAGCCTGAGGCAGCCACTGGACCCCAGGGGAGTCACCCTCCAGTGTCTTACCTTTTAAGTTTTGTTCTGTTTTTGTGTTTCTGTGTATCTGTTTGTATGTGTGTCTGTGTATGTATCTGTTTTTGTGTGTCTGTTTGTATGTGTGTCTGTATGTGTATCTGTTTTTGTGTGTCTGTATCTGTTTGTATGTGTCTGCATCTGTGTGTCTGTGTCCATTTGTGTATCTGTATTTCTTTCTGTGTGTCCGTATGTGTATCTGTGCATCCGTATGCCTATCTGTGTGTCTGTATGTCTGCATGTGCGTATCTGTATGCATATGTGTGTCTGTATGCCTGCATGTGCGTATCTGTATGCATATGTGTGTCTGTATGCCTGCATGTGCGTGTCTGTATGCATATGTGTGTCTGTATGCCTGCATGTGCGTATCTGTATTCATATGTGTCTGTATGCCTGCATGTGCGTATCTGTATGCATATGTGTGTCTGTATGCCTGCATGTGTGTATCTGTATGCATATGTGTGTCTGTATGCCTGCATGTGCGTATCTGTATACATATGTGTGTCTGTATACCTGCATGTGCGTATCTGTATGCATATGTGTGTCTGTATGCCTATCTGTGTCTCTGTATCTGTTTGTATGTGTGTAACTGCGTGTCTGTATGTGTATCTGTTTGTCTGTATATTTATCTGTGTGTGTATTTGTCTATATGTGTATCTTTGTGTTTGTATGTGTATCTGTATGTGTGTTAGTGTGTGTCAGTGTATCTGTATGTGTGTCAGTGTGTATCTGTGCATCTGTATATGTATGTGTGTTATTGTGTGTTTGTATATCTGCATGTGGGTCTGTGTATGTATCTGTATGTCATTGTGTGTATCTGCATGTTTGTCAGTGTATTTGAAGAAAGAGAGAGTGATAGGCGCTCACTATAGTGATCAGGCAGCAGTATACAAAGCAAGGATTCCCCAATCCTGTGAGTAAATAAAAGTAAATGACATGAAATACCGGAAATGATGTGACGCTCGCGGCAAACTGAAATATACTTGCGGCATCAAAAATAGAAAATGATAACAATATTGTAGCGCATTGGGACGCACGCATCTCCATTGTATGGAGTGCGTAGCGTTCCGAGCGTTGCCCGCTCTAATAGCTCCTGGAGTAAGATGTGGGCATGTAGTTTATGGCTGCCCAATCCAAAGTTGGCCGCCAAGCTGCTTTTACATTACTACATGCCCACATCTTACTCCAGGAGCTATTAGAGCGGGCAGCGCTCGGAACGCTACGCACTCCATACAACGGAGATGCGTGCGTCCCAATGCGCTACAATATTGTTATCATTTTCTATTTTTGATGCCGCAAGTATATTTCAGTTTGCCGCGAGCGTCACATCATTTCCGGTATGACGCGCGTGCCGCGTCACTTCCGGTATGACGCGTGCGTGTCAACCGGAGCTCAGAACCAGGAAGCAACACATCTGGAAATTATTACTTCATTAACCAGGATATTAAAACGGACTTTTGGACTTCTCACCACACTTCTGAAGAAGCCTGTTGAGGCGAAACGCATTAAGTGGGACTTTTATACATATTCTTTTATCCAATACTGTTTTAATTTTATTATATTAAAGTATACTTTTTTAAAGTTACTTTTTATATATATTATTTTTTATTTCCTGGATCCTGCATATCCTTGGTGGGGATTATACCACCCAAGCTGTTTATACTGGAGCAAGTTATATGCTCTAGAAAGTGTAAGTACAATACTTTTTATTATTGAATATACTATTAGTACTTACTTCACCATATTGCTGCTATCTCTTCTTATATTTACTATGCACATTGCACCTTGAGAACATCCGTGGCAACTACTACGAATCCTAAGACGGGGATTGTACAGTCCAGGCGCTTCACAGTAGAGCTCTGTTATAGCTCATTCAAATGTGAGTGGACTGTACACAGCTATAATTGCTCATATTTTAAAAATTCAATTTACTGTATTGCACAATTATTCTTTATTTTAATTTTTTCGAGGCTATAATCGATCGGAATATTCAAGGATATATGTATGTATTTTTTTGTACATAAAAATTACTAGGCGCGGTATACGCCTTCTTTTCTTTCTACTTGTCAGTGTATTTGTCTGTTTATCTGTATGTGTGCTAGTGTGCCTGTTTATCTGAATGTTTGTCAGTGAGTGTATCTGTGCATCTGTGTGTGTGTAAACTTGTATCTGCATGTGTGTTTGTGTATGCACTTGTGTTTATGTGTATCTGTCTTTGTATGTAGATACTTGTGTATCTTTATGTATGTCAGTGTCTGCATCTGTATGTGTGTCAGTGTGTGTATTTTGTCTCAGTAAAAATGAGTGCAGCTCATTTGTGATGGTGGAGTGCGTGATTGCATGTTAGGCACACGGGGCTCAAACAAATGCCTGCCCAGGGTCCAATCAGTATTAAAGATGGCCCTGGAGGTTTGCATTCAAATTTCCACATAATTTGTCAATCTTCTAAGGGAAAGATTGAAAGGAAAGCAAATGGCAATAAAGGAGTAAACAGAATACCAATTTAAAAAATGCTAACCTATTGAAAGTGTGGACCACGTCACTCCCAGAATTCAATATAACATTTTTCTTTCATGTACTTTACAGAATGATGTTTAAATGTTTAAAGGACCATTATAGTGCCAGGAAAACATACTCGTTTTCCTGGCACTATAGTGCCCTGAGGGTGCCCCCACCCTCAGGGACCCCCTCCCGCCCGGCTCTGGAAGGGGGAAAGGGGTAAAAACTTACCTTTTTCCAGCGCTGGGCAGGGAGCTCTCCTCCTCCGATCCTCCTCCTCTCCGCCCATTCAGCTGGCTGCGCGCGCATTCAGCTGGTCGCATAGGAAAGCATTTACAATGCTTTCCTATGGACGCTTGCGTGCTCTCACTGTGATTTTCAAACGCCTCTAGCGGCTGTCAATGAGACAGCAGCTAGAGGCTTTGGGGGAAGGCTTAACCCATTAATAAACACAGCAGTTTCTCTGAAACTATGTTTATAAAAAAAATGGGTTAACCCTAGAAGGACCTGGCACCCAGACCACTTCATTAAGCTGAAGTGGTCTGGGTGCCTAGAGTGGTCCTTTAATGTATAAAGCCTCACTCACTCTTAATTATACTCTAGTTATGATGACCAGCCTGTAGAAGAGTGAAATCTCTACCAGAAGTCACTAGTCATTGATTTAATGCCTGCAATTATTTTGAAAATTTTGCTCACTCCTTGCTCACAAACAATAGTTTTCAGTCATATCATTTCTACGCTTGGGCTGTAGGAGGCGTGAATGGACTCCACAATTTCACTGTTAGCAATACATTAGCATTTCAGAGATTGATAAATATTGCTATAGCAGTTTTAAATATTGTACCTTTATTTTAGATATATGTGATTTAACAGTATTTACTGTATGAGGGAATAATCATGAAATGCAGACATTCATTTTACATTCTCTTTCCAATCTGCATAAGATATATATATATATATATATATATATATATATATATATATACATACACACACTAGCCTTCAGGGTCCTTACAAACACCTAAAAGTTGTTTTAGCTTTTTATACTAACATGTCATGCCCTGTGTGAAATATTGCAAAATACAGGACATGGTATACTGTCTGAAGGCTTTAATTTCTCAAATACTTTATAATATGTATATAAAGTCAGTTAGATTTTGGTCCTAATTAGCTGCACAAGATTGATAGCTTTGGCTATAGTCACCAGTGACAAAATGTAGTGAATACACACTCTTTCTATTTTATATATATATATATATATATATATATATATATATATATATATTTACTGCATAGCAGGGGCGTACCTAGAGCATTTGGCACCCGGGGCGGGTCCTATTTTTGTCACCCTCCCCTCCACCCCCAACTTTAAAATGTAATTTTTTTTTTTTTTTTTAAATACATATATATTTAGCAATAAGCAGTGTTTATGCTTTTAAATGTAAGCATGTTTTTGTATGGAGTATGTTTGAGTGAATGTAGGATGTGTGTCTGTATGTGGTGTTGGCGTTTGAATGCAGGCATGCATTTTTATGTAGTGTGGTGTTTGAAGGCAGTGGTGTGGTTATATATAATGGTGGAGTTTGTATGTAGTGTTGACGTTGAAATGCAGGGGTGTATTTATGTGTAGTGTTGGCGAGATTCTGAGATGTATGCACATATACACATACATACACCTAAATACACACTGCAGATACATAGACACATAGGAACAATATATAAGAGGTGGGCACATAAGATACCACAATCCAAACTGGGGGGCACTAAAACTTTTCACTAAGGGATGGGGTAATGTGCTGCCATTGGCTGCCTGATGCCAGCATGCAGTGCACATTGGCAGTCAACAAATTTGCATATAATTCACATTAGCCGCCCAGATTTCTTGTTCATGGGCTAGCTGACACCTCTTAACGTCGATCTTTGTTAATCAGATAACTCCCTTATTTGCTATCCTTATGTGGGATTGCCATATTTAAGGACACCAAATAAGCGGCTGCAACTTTCTCTGGAATTTCCTAATTAGGGACTCTTGCGATGCATGTCTCCAAATTCCTTATAAATACATTGAACCTGAGATGAGTTAATAATAGAAACGTATATTGTACTTTGCACTGTATTAGTTTTAGACCAATGTCCCCAATGAATTAAAGTTTCTCTTGTCATGCTATGCATCAGTGGCGTACTAATCCTTATACCACTCAAACTATATTCTCCATGGCAAAATTCGCACTCAGCACACTTGCTTTCATTTAAAATCAGTAGCACTACGTGTAACTTTGCAACCATTATATGGATACATTACAACTCCCTTATTGCCAGACAGCTATGATATTTGGCCATTTATCTAGTGTGGATTATGACACCCTCACTAAGTATGACTTTCGCTTGGGTCTTCGATCTACTCTTATCTTCATACTAACATTTATAAAATTTCAGGTGCACTTCAAGTTCTTATTTAGTAACCGTACTTACGTTTATTATTTTTACTTTTTTTTAATTTTTATTCTTTCATCCAATTGCAGATCTCTATTTAAAATAAATTTAAAATAATATTAATTTCAATGATATAAATATCTGTTTCAGGACTACCTTTTTTTTTTTTTTACTGTAAATTATTTTGTAATATCCTTTATGGATTTTTTCATACAAAGTTAACCATTAACGATAGATGGACAAATCTTTTGCCTGTTGTCCCATATATGTGTATATTTCATTCTGATGGCTATATTTTTGGATATTATGTCAGTATGATTTATTCTACCATTTTGTTTTAGCTAACTTATGTCAACATACCAGTAATTAACAGGTTAATTTGATCTTAATGACGTCATCCCTAGTCCTTGGCTAAATTAGCATCCAATCCCTGCAAAGGGTGGGATATTTAAATGTCCGGTATTCTTAGAATTGTTTCCCCTGGAGGAGCCAGCACTTGGCGAAACGCGTGTCGGGACTTTGTTAGCAGTGGTTAGGTATATTATTAGGGACGCTGCTGCAGTTATTTCTTATAACTAGGACAAGCCACCACTCTTAGATTTTATAATTAGATTATTATTTATTCCATTCATTTTTTTCACTTTGTGTTGCTGGGGGGTACGTGGGATTAGGGTTTTGCCTTAGTTTTGATTTATGTTTTGGGAACGTGGGAGGCTGTTGGAGTATTAGATTTTTTTAAGGGGTGTCCTCGAAGACACGCTAGGGTACAGCTTTGAGACCAGGTATTAGTCCTTCCTCTACTCCTACTTCCCCTCGTTAACCCTTTACCTGCCGTTTGCAGTTAGGTTTTCTTTATTTATTTAGTCTCCCTTTTTCCTTCCCTCCTTCCTTCTTTTTCAGCAACATTTATGCTTAGGTCCCTGTATCCGTGTAAGCTAGCACGTATTAGGATTTGCTATCACTGGATTTTCCCATATTTGTTGGGATTTTAATATACATATTAAAAGTTATGTTTTATTTTTATTCTATTTATGGGTTGCTCTCCTCACTTTGTAGGGCAGACTCGTGAGGGCTAAACTATCTCATCCTCCGAGTCTCCCCTTGGTTCTTTATTTTCATTTATCCTGACTGCAATAAGGCATCACACAAAAAACATGTTACATAACTCGATACTTACAGTCCTCCTGTCACTATGGGGGGGGGGGAGGGTATCCTAAAATCACCTTTAAGCTCGTCTCACACTGGGAATTGATTGTAACTTGTATTGAAATTCCTGCCACAAACAATTACAAATGCAGACAGCCTGTGATTAGATTGTGGGGGACTCTAGCTTGTGGGTATCTCCCAATGCAGCTGTTCTACCTTCATACATCGTGAACTCCATAGAAACCAGCAAATATATTGCTGTCTCTGTTAATTGTGTGCAGAACAGGCTGAGGACAGAGGAGGGTGAAGGCAGGAGACATAACGACTGAATGGTAAGTGTTCTCTAGGAAAAAAAAAAAAAAACTTCCACTGTAAATGCAGTAATATTAAGTTGTGACATGAGCTTGTGATATAAGCAGGGATATGGAGCTCTGATATCATGTAAGCTGCATAGCATTTAGTATTTTTTCTTTCTGTAAGGCTGTGTGAGATGTTGCATCTGCACTACTATCATAGCCAAAGCATATTATCACTGAGAATTCACCTACAGATGTAGGCTACTTTAATGTTATTTTAGATATTTCACTGTTTTTGATGGAAATTAAAAATGTAATATTTTTACATGTGCTTGTATAATTGGATTAATGTAAATTAATTGTATTACTGTATATGTGATTGTGTATTGTTTGTTTTTTACAATTCAGAAAAAAAAATATAATATGGTGCAGATTATATTTTTTAAGTATTAGCAGAATACGTGGTTAACTGATCGAGGGATTACAAAATTTGGAAATTGCAGTCAGTGCTAGAAGGATTGCGATAGTTGTGTAAGCCGCAGATGAAAACTCCTGCATTAAGGTATCTATGTTGCATTGTCACAGTAAGAAATTTGAGCAAGTATTTACTGTTATAAGCCTCCCAACAGTTCAAATTTTGTCGTGACAGTCCTGACCTCAAGGTCCTGTACCACCGTCCTAACTGTATTCCCTGATGGGGACACCAGGGTGCTGTCTCCTTTATGGGTAATTCCGCCCTGTTTCGGATGTGCGTGTGACATGATTCACGTTGCAGCAGGTAAATTGGGTTGAGCAACAGTTGATTAGACAACATTTGAGCAAGCATTTATGATTACAAACCTCCCAACAGTCCCGATTTTGGTGAGACAGTCCACCATCCTAACTTGTTTGGGAACTGTCCCTTTTACGAGATGGGACATGATTCATGTTACTCCTCTATTCCCCATTTCATCAGCAGGCACAATACTGAGGGATCTGCTATTGCTGCAAAATATATGGCTAATAAAGTATCACCATAAAAGTGTTGTCAAGTGCTGACAGTTGTCAAAGTTCTCTATGACTCAATGGCTTAACATTGCCATGTTTCAAGAAATGTGGAAAGTGCAGTACTACCTATGGTAAGTATTTATATAGTTGCAACAAAAACATGAATGGCATATTGGGACAGTAACTGAAGAGGGCCATGCCCAAATGAGTTTACAATCTACAATCTTCTTATTGCGCAAGCAGTGATTCCACAGAACAAGCGGATGCTATGACAGCTTGAGAGAGTGCATTTCCTTACTGCTGACAGGTTTTTAATAATGTGAACATGCCATCCATAAATCATGTGTATGGCAAGTTAATTTTCAGGTAAAGAAAGATTCTTTCTGCATATACAGGCAACATTTTCAGGAAACAGATTAAAAAGATGAATTTATTTGAACAGAGTTTAATTCTCTGTTAAATGGATTGGGCAACAGTGTGAATAGCCTTTCTGTCCTCAAATAATGGGCATAACATCCCAGAATTCATAGCGTGCGAGGATATGCTAAGAGTTGTGGAATTATATCATATAATTTAGGGGGATTGTGGCTGCATATGTGAATAGGAGTGGACTCAATATTCGTAATGTTTATTGAAAGAATAATGGTAAAGTCAAAGGGGGCAGGTTAAAAGAATAATTTCAAAAAATGTTTCATGTTGTTTGCAACCTGGCTAGCACTATGTAGATTGAATTGTATTCTGTTTAAAGTGACAACATCAGGGTGATATATATAATGTGACAAACTTACTTTCCTGTGTTTGTCCAGGATCTTTTGGCAACTGCACAGCCCTCTCTAGGGTAAGAAAACCAGGTCAAGACAAAGTCCAGTTTCAAAAATGCCTCTGGCCTGTTTATTTTCTGTTAAGAAGTAACAAGATACAACAAACCGTAAACCTTCTTTCTCCACAGAACACTTCTCTCCCTCCACCCTGTTTTAACAGCAGTTATAAAGCTGCTCACAGCCCCTACAGGTGGGGATAATGACCTCGTTAGGCAGTGAGCCAGAATTCCTTAGAAAATCTGGCTCTCTGACAGCCACTCTGACAGTGGGTGGAGAATCGGCCCACCCTGCTCTTCCGAATATTCCACCCCAGGAACCCAAATAACCACATATGAAAAAAAAACTACATTTAAACTTAACTTTCCCTGGGGCTACATGTGCTTACCCACATGTCAGGATAGTGGCTGTGTAAAAGTCTGGGTGCCAAATATACAGCCCTGACCACCATCCCCAACACTCTGTCACAATATATAAAAAGGAAAAAATCCCCTGCACTCACGCTTTTACCTGCTTCACTGCTGGGTGCCTAAGCCTGGGCTCCAAAGATACAAGTCCAATTCAGAATGGGTGCTCACCGTTCTTTTAAAATATAATTTCTTTATTTAATCAAGTTTAAATGACAACAAATGGGTCATCATTTTAAACTTTATTAAATAAAGAAATTATATTTTAAAAGACCGGTGAGCAGCCATTCTGAATTGGATATATATATATGTATATATATATATATATATGTGTGTATTACTATATACACAAACCGATATAACCTTTCGAACAGTAATAGCTACATATTACTTCTTTACTAAGTAACAAAGACTTTTACAAAGCTCTGTACAAGACAAAGAGAGGTTGTCAGATGTCCCAGTGTTGGGCAAGTTGGTTGGGAGGAAGGTATAAAGAAAAGAAATAATGAGGTCAGATTAGTTGAATTGAGGAGGCGTTTGTGGGCCATTTGGGCCTAAGTAAGTCAGTTTAAATATTTATGGTATATGAGGGCATTTGTTAATATGGGAATATTCAGAGAAAGATAGATATCTGTGAAACATCTTAAAGGGACACTATATTCACTAGAACTATTACAGCTTAATGTAGTAGTTCTGGTGTCTATAGCTTGTTCCTGCAGGCTTTTTAATGTAAACACTGCCTTTTCAGAGAAAATACAGTGTTTACATAACAGCCCAGGAACACCTCCACTGGCAGTCACTCTAGATGTGCTTTCTGGGTCAGTGCTGCACAGTGTGCAGCACTGGCATTCAGAGTCTTCACGCTCTGCATGGAGATGCAGAACGTTCCCATAGAGATGCATAGATTACATTTCTTTCTATGTGGAGATGCTGATTGGCACACTGCTGCATTTTGCCACCCATGCGCAATAGCCTCCCAATAGGAAAACATTTGGCTTGGCTGAGATTGTAAAGTTTGATAATCTTAGCCACTGAGGTGGAGTGAGGCGGGCCCAGCTGCAGTGAGACAAGCATGGCATAGGAAAAAAAAGTGAGTAAAATCACGTTTTCAATGGGAGGCAAGAAGGACCGGTGACCTAAACATTTACTTTACCACTATAATGTCAGTAATACAGGTTTGTGGTCCTAACACTATAGTGTTCTTTTAAGCAAGGCAGACAGCTAAACGTGTTTTTGGAGCTTGTCACATAGTTGGGGACTAAGTGGGAGTATCTGCGAAGTTGTAAGGAGGTGAGGTTAGGGTTGTGTTATTAATCTAGTGTACAGAATGGGTCGAGGTACATTGAAGAGATGAGTGAAAGCAGGTTCAATGCAAGGCTGTATGTGTATGGGATTATGGGAAAAAACCCAAAAAACATGGAATCCAATAGCTTTTTTTCCTGTTAGATAATTAAATAGGCTGATCAAAATATTTTGAGGAAGCTAGAAGTAATTGAAACAGTATATATGGGAGAAATAATCCACTAGGTTTATTTTTGCTAATGTAATGGGTTTTTATTCAACTTCATTCATATACCAATTATAAAAATCTGATTTTATGAAATGTTGTGGAAAAAACATGGTGATAACTCATGGCTGCTCTTAATATTTAAAGGTATAATTTGTTTAAGTGATTAGTGTATGGCATTTTGATTTTTGTTGAGACACCCAGTGGGGACAAAAAAAAACTGGCTACAATACAGTTAGACAATAAGTTGCAATGAAAGCATCAGTGTCTAAGCAGATAGCAGTTCCATTCACCGAGAGGAGAGCTCGGCTCTCAATTACATTCATAGATTTCATTATTGCTGCACACAGGGATCAGAGAGAGTGCGAGACATTCTGTCCTATGAATAGAATTTGACATGAGACAGTGCAGGTTGACTGCACAAGTTATACATATTAATACACATCCTTCCCAAAATGTAAGATTTCTGTTACACTGTGACATTTACTTTTCTAACTGTTCATCAGTAGCCTTTCTACCTATTGCTTCCTCGTTCATATATGTTACCCAATTAAACATTTCACAGCTGGTTTTTCTTTGATTTTGTCCTTAGTGAGACTACGACTCTTAATCCATGCATATGAAAGAGCATCGTTAAGTAGCCTGTCCTTATTCTTAAATCAGTTTTACAAAGTCATAGTTTAATTATTTGAAGTTATTCTGTTTTAGGAATTCTATTATAATTTGATAGCCTAAAATAATCTTGTTTCCTTTCCCAGGAGAAGGAGAGTGTAGCCCCATGTAGCCAAAGCACAGCTAAGCGAAAAAGGGCCTTGACAGGGGTTAGGAGGCGGGCATAGGAGGAGGGAAGGAAGTATGGAGTTATGGGTAAGTAGGCTGGGCTATTTAAATAGGCAGCCATTTTAACTGAGCTCACTTCTAATTTCCTACCTGACCAAGTTTGTCCCGCCCACCCTCCCTATAGATATTGTTTATGGTTAGGGGATATCCCGTTTTTTCACAGCGGCGGGATAGGGAGCTGAAGGAGAAGGAATAGGCTCCCTAGGATGAACGTGACAGATATGGAAAACTGTGGTCATTGGTGGTTGGTAGGTTTCGAGTCCTGTCGGTGGCTCAGAACCTGGTGGGGTAGGGGTATCCGGGTATACCCCTGCCATGGTTAAATTTATGTTGGCACTTTAAGTTGGTATGTTGGAATAATGTTGGTATATGTTATATATATGTGTTATTTATATGGGGGTCATTTCCTTTTATATTAACAGAAGGAATCGGATGCGAGGGCGGAGTATGGGGGGCAATGACCCATGTTTATTTGTTAAATTATTACTATTATTATGTTATGTTGAATATATGGTTATTATTATTCAGATTGTTTAATAAAGCTGTGGACAAATTTTCCCATATACCCGAGTGTCAGTGCATTATTGGGTTAGGTATGTGGGAGGGTTGTTGTGAAGAAATGACTCCGTTAATCAGGATTTCTACCTTTTTTTGTACAGTTAATTCACCAAATTCAGCTGGAATTCGGCATATAGCTTTAATTTCTACCCTTCGGATGGATTCAGGCGAATTTCCTGTGTAAAATATAGGTGGCCGCCATTTCGGCACTTTACACGTGGCCGCGGCCATTTTACGTGCGAACAGCGGTGTTTGCCCGTCAACGCGTGGAACTAAAATCGGATACGCAAACAGGCGAACACCGCTGAGACCTCCATACATCCAGAACTTCGCACGGGAACGACCGAATCACCGGCCGTTCGGTAGTTACATGTAACTTAGTATGGGGATTTCAACGATCACAAAGATGCGAATGGATGGCAGGGCTTTCGTCTCTTTTATTCTCCTAATCTGAGACCGACCGCAGGGCCAAAACTTATGGAACTATTTTCGGCTAGATGGTCCGTGCGGTCGGTCAAAACTTTAGTGTTCCATAACTCCCGAACCATTCATCCGAATGGACTGATTTTTTGATATGTTGTCCCCACAAATGAGAACTATCCAGCGGTACCAAATTTAAAGGTGTACCCCTTGATTTTGGGGTACATCCAGAACTGGGGTAAAATAGTGCACGTTTTAATTAAGTTAACTGTTTATCAGAGGGGAGGGAGGTGTGGGCTGCAACCTATACCTGATTGGTGATTTAATGCCTCCCCCTGGGTGTGTACTTCTTGTCTGTAACCCCAATAAAAAGCAGGCTGGAGATTCCAGACCTCAGATCTACTTGTATCCTGATTCTGGACTCTGACTGTTATTTGGGAATTCGTATGCTTTACCAAGGGGATTATCTTGTGAAGCTGTTATATTTCTTATGGACTTCATTGCTTAGAACTACCTTAGACGCTGGCATTGCAGGAGGAATTATCAAAGCGGTTCAGCTATACTTGATTTCCTTACAGTTGTCCTGGAGTCCGACTGCCCATATGGCGACTATACACCGGTCATGAGGTATAACACAGGATTTCATTACTTCAAGAAATACTGTGCAAGGCTCCATGTCAGTATCCAATAATATCTTGTTTCAGGATCAGAGAACCATAGAAACAGTTAAAAGTATGGATATATTAAAGTGACACTCCACTGCCCAAATACAAATCACTGTTTAGTAGAAATAAACTAATTTACAATGTGCATGCATTTAATTAAGTTTTTTTCATTGGACTAATATCTAAAAAAAACCTGTTTGCAAAATGTTCATTTCTCTTGTCTGCTGCCTTTACAATAATAGTGAGCATCTAATCATCGATCTATTTCCAATTTGCCTTTACAAACTCGCCCCTTTTTGTCAGCCCAGACTTTCTGTGGCTGTCCAATCACAAACTTCCCAATGTAGCTTAATGAGAAGTCTTTGCAAGGCAGGTGCTTTGAGCAATTGCTGCCTCATGAGTTACTGAGCAAAACAAACCAGGAAGTAACATTACATGCTTTCTGCTTGAGGGGGTGTAGCCAGCTTAATTTGCAAAATGAAAAAAACAAGAGGACACACTCTTCACACATAAAGCTTTTCAGTAAGCTAAAGTTGTTTAGGGGTCTGGAGTGCCGCTTTCAGGGCTAAGAGATTGGGCATTTATTGGCCCTTTAACAACTCAGGAACAAGAAGCTCATCATCTGTCTATAACTACCTCATTGGTATCACAGTGCCAAGCATGTATTTTAAAATTTGTATTCTCCCCCCTGCAGCAATGAAAATGTTAATTAGATTATTGTCTGTCACTTAATGGAATCTCCCACTTGGTCTTACTAGGCATAGGTTTATAACACAACAATTGAAATGTAGCAAATAGCAAGTAACATTGTAGTTCATATGGATTCCTATGCTGTGATTTTGCTTAGGTCAGAGAAAGTAACGCTAGTTAGTAAATAGAACATTTGACATGCCTTTGCCACATTGCCAATTCCTATGCTGGAAAGTCAAAGAGACATCTTTTTGGGAAATTGTGCCTGTGAATATATGGACTCACAAAATAAATAGAAAAACGTGTCCATTTTCATTGCAACACATGTTAAAAATAATACTTCCTGAAGCAAACCCTGCCTTAATGTTTTCTAGCCCATTATGATAATTTTTAAAAAGGGGGAACATATTAATATTAAAGTGGCTTTGTCACCACTGTTGTGTGTGTCTAACTCTGTTTTTTCTTTTTTTTTCCTGAACATTCTAGTTTACATAAAATAAATGAGGGACTTGTTTTCCTTATGAATAGCAGTTAAGTTGTCAAAAGTGGTTGTGTTTGAGTTTTCAATCAAATTTGCCCATAATGCATGAGTAAAATCAATCCTACCAAAAGACTAATAGCTGACAGACACCAGGGGAAGATTGGAAAAAAATGGCTGCATCCACATATTGAAAGAAAATATGATAAATAGAGACAAGTGTCAAGGGTGGTGTTTAAGTATTAGGATAATGATGGCATAAGGAAACGAAAAAACAAAACAAAAACAACAACCAAAAAAAGTGCTGCTATAATATTAGAAAAAATATGTACCTGAAGCAACAATCCAGCCCAATTGAAATAAATAAGAACATTAATAAAAAAAAAAAATGCTATTTATAGCACTCACTCATGTTGAAACACTTTAGATTTTATTCCATTTTCCCCACATCAATGAACAAATGCCATTGATGCTCAAACCAAACAGAACTGCCATTTCATAGCTATCTGTTTGCTGAGTACATTAATGTCATTTACTCATTGATGCAGACAGTTCTGGAATAAAGACTAATGCAATCCCACGTTCAGCAAGTGTTAAATCTTTACTGCATCGTTTTGTACTTAAAGGGAGGAAATAAGGAAAGTCAGTTAATACAAATATAAGTTTTATAAGTTTTATTTTAGTGGTAGAATATTTAAAATAAAAAGTAATTGAAGATTAGACAAAAGATTTGTTTTTGGGTTTTTTTTAAACAAAAACGAAATTTCCATTTTCCAATTCAGAGTAAATAATAGAGGCTGGTAGTATTATACTCAGTATAATTTGAAATCAACAGTCACTTTATGTAAAATGTTTAGGAAATATTTTCATTGGTAACATTTAAAAATTACCAACTCAGTAACACTATTCTCTCACTACTTCCTTTGCTGTATCTCTCATTCTAAACTATAATTGTATTTTGCTCTATCTCCAAACTCGTCTTCAAATCCAAGCTACATATTCCCATTTTAAGGCCCATTCTCAATTTCTCTCCCACATATTTTTTAGAATTTAAAAATTATTTATCAAGCAAGGATCAATCTTTTTTCAACTCTATCAAGCTCACTGGTAACCCAGATGAACTTATACACATAACCTTTAATTTCACTTTTCTCTTCCATTTTTTGGTGTGCACTCTGGGAATTCCTGTTCTATAGCAAAAATAAAAATAAACATTCACCTGTTATCTGTTTCATTTTAGTTCCTTAGGCTCTTGGTGCATTCAAAATGCATTTATGCTGTTACTAATACTGACTTTGAGGCTTAGGTGGATGCTTTCAATTTACCCATTTAATTACACACTCAGATTTGGTGAGAGTGGTTGTGCAGATATTTATATTCCACGTGTTGCACCTTTCACCCTATCTTCATATTGCATCGGTACACTATTCTACTGCTCATCATTATGTCTTCATTGAACTCCTCATCATTACTCCTACATCTTGTATATTCATTAACATCATGGTTAACAACCTCCTTTAATGAAAAGGGTGATAAATAAATCAGGAAGCCTCATCACCTTCTTCTTCAGCCACTAATCCCAACTTCAATATAATTGCATTTTCTTTCCAGTTACTGAAGAGAAGGTATATGTACTTATTCTGCCTTACTTGGTCATTTACCTCCACTCTTCTTCCTTAACTAACATATGTAGTACCTCTCTTCTCTACCTTCCTATTTTTATTTACTCATTGAGTTATAATTTCCATTATAAACCAGCCCACTTCAACTGTTCTTTTTCCACTTATTGTCCTACAGCATTATGTTGTCTGTTTTGGAAATCTACTTTTTTTTAACTCCAATGTCACCTATGTGCTTATAATACTGTGTTATAATAATGTTCCCCTAATTAGCTTTTTTTTCTTTTAAAGCTCAGTCTCTTCAAATCAGATCTTCTTTTCCATCAAGGACTCTTTACCCTTCAAATAAATCATTAACCCTACCATACAAATTTGTGACGTGGTTGTCACTTTTGTTGCTGACCTTTCACTTATGGTACGCAAACGCATTCATGTTAAAAGCCTCTTCTATCACAAGATGCTTGTTTTGCAATTTCTCAAACACTGATAAACTCTCATCCTACAACTCAGCCATCACTGGTCCTTCACATGTCAATATTATGTCTTGTAATCAATAATGCTTCCAGGCAAACTCTTCTCATACCACACACTTTGAACATCTTACAATTGCTTTCTGTATCTTTTTTGGTTACATTTAAAATCCTGGTATTTATCTACACATTTTTCATACCGCAATGTACGTATTCTTGAGAAATAAATTTATACAATTCATCTCCAATATCAACCTATAGGAGTACACTAGGGTTACTGCTATCTTATGACATGCCATTCTTTGTCTTATCAGACTAATAACTAATCTTTTGCTATTTTAGGGGTCCATAAATAGACACCTATTTAGGAAAGAGCTTGAACTTTCAATATACATTATAATGTGCCATTCCATAAGCTTTCTCTAACAGCTTAGTTGATAAGATAGACAGTTAGACCAGTTTTATTATCCATCTACATTATTTGGTTTGACAACATAAAAATAAAACAGGCCTTCATTGACACCATTACAATTTAACCAATTGCTTCCCAGATACAGTTCACCTCATAGATGGTTATTAAAGATAGTCAATTTAACATTTGCCATGTCGTAATCAGTCGTACTACCTCTGCTGGGTAACCATTAGATGCATCCACTACACACGTGACATTAGTTGATCATATCTTCACAATGAAACCGTGAATATACAACATGCTGACTGACATTAATTTTATAATGGGCAATAATCATGCCCATAGGACATGACAGTAACCCTTTATCATCAAAAGACATGCAGATCGCATTAACAACGATCAGGTTGGTTTTATTCCAGGCCGGTCATCAGTTAACAATATTCAGAAAGTAATAGACATTTTAGAGGCAACATGGACCAAAAGGATACCACTCATGCTCATATCAAAAGATGCAAAAAAGGCGTTTGATAGGGTAGTGTGGGCATTTATGTCAGAAACATTAAAACAATTTGGATTTACAGGTAGAATTCTAAAAGTGGTATCGGCTCTCTATGACTCTCCACAGGCAAAAGTCATGGGATCTGGATTTACCTCTCAAATTTTTAACATTAACAACGGGACAAGACAGGGATGCCCCCTCTCCCTACTGTTATACATATCAAGTATTAGAACCTTTAGCCATTGCTATAAGACAAAATAAAAAAATTATAGGCTATAGATATCAGTTGGGGCAGGTTAAACTAAATATCTATGCGGATGATATACTACTGATCCTTGAAGAGCCAGAGACCTCTATTTTGGGAGTGTTAAAAGATATAAATATGTACTCTAGAGTATCGGGTTATAAAATAAATTTAGACAAATCAATAGTTTTAGCCAAGTTAATCTTCTTATAAAAAATTTTGACTCCAAAAGGATAAAAAATAAAATAAAATTGAAATACTTGGGTATAACCATTACATCATAAGTAAAAGCGTTAATAGAAGCTAATTTCTTACCCTTATTAAAACAAACTTGGGATTGGAGGGGGTTGGGATTCTCGTGGTCGGGCAGAATCAATTTACTAAGGGATTATATCTTACCAAAATGGCTCTATTTATGGAGAATGATCCCTCTTAAATTTCCCGAAAACTGGTTACTAATGTTACATGCCTCTTTTTTTTTTTAAATTTGTCAGGGATGGAAATGAACCAAGAGTAAAAATGAAAAATTTAGCCAGTATAAGACAAGATGGAGGTTTAAGTTGCCCAGAAATCCATCAATGCTATCAGGCCAGTAGAGTGTTTCATATAATGTTATCACAGAATACATCCGCAGAAAAGGAAAAATGGTATTTAATAGAGAAAGACAGCAATGGGGTAGATAATTTAGCCTCTTTATTCTGGATTTTAGATCTCAACAAAAACTATATAGCTGAGGCAAGATCCAAATCACATATAATCAGAGATCTAGCAGGTTGGTGGGATATATTTACAAAAAAGTCAGACTAAAGAATAGAAAAATAGATGCACTACCAATCTCAGTGATTAATGATATGCTCTTGGAAGAGCAAGGGAATAAATAAAATCATAGATATAACAGAGGATTATAAAATCAAGCCCTAGTGAGAAAGTCTGTATCCCAATGAATGATATATTTAACTACCATAGAATTAAAGGTCTTGTCTCAGTTTTATATGATTAAGAATAGAGAGTGTAAAATAGACGGGATTATTCAACTTGTCGAATTAAAAAAACGGTAAAAATAAGCTGTCTAAATCTGTTACAGTCTTATATAAGTTAAGACATGATAAACTTTCCAGAGTAATTAAAAAGTGGGAAAAATATCTTCATATAAAAATAGATGAGGAAGTTTGGAAAAGTTATTTTAATAAATTATATAAACAACGTCCACTGCTGCAATTTGACAGATTTACAGTTTAAACTTTTGAATAGATGGAACTTGACACCGAATCATCTAAATAAAATATATCCAAATACATCCAATAGATGTTGGCGATGCAACCTTGATAAGGGCACCTTATTACACATATGGTGGTACTGCCAAACAATATATGCTTATTGGAAAGATATGATTACATTAATTGACTATATGACAGGTAATAAATTAACAATGGATCCGGAAACAATTTTTTAAATTTAAATGAGTCAAAAATTAAGATTCAGTGTTACAGCAGCCAAATTACTCATAGCACAAAATTGGAAAAATGTACAAATCCTATCCACCCGAGAAGTGTAGCACAAATAATATGGCAAGCAAAAATGGAAAGAGGCATTTTAGTGAGTTTAGAAAACCGCTACACGCAAATAGAAGATTGGGATACTTGGATAGATAAATTAAAAATTTTAAAATAAAATAATCTTAGAGGGTCTCTCATCCAGGTAAATGGAATGAAACAAGGAGGGGGACAGAGAGATGAAAAATATGCTATGTAGTGAGGTGACAAGGGTTTTTCCCATACACCCGCCTTCCATGTCCGACAAAAAAAGCAATTAAATAAGTAAGGAACAGATGTGCAACCTGAGGTCTGCTTGGAAATGGGGCTGTAGTAGGGCATAGGAGCAGGGGTGCAGTGTGTGTGTGTTTGTGTAAGAAGGACTGTGTGAGCAGTGTGTGTGTGTGTGTGTGTGAAAGTTGCAGTGTGTACATGAGAATTGCAGTGTGTGTTAGGGGGGAAGTGTGTGTGTGTGTGCATTGCAGTGTGAGTGGGGGGCAATGTGTGTATGGGGGGAAGTTTGTGTGTGGTGGGCCAATGTGTGTGTAGGGTGTGTGTGTGTATTGGGGGCAGTGTATGTGGGCAATGTGTGTGTATGGGGGAAGTGTATGTGTGTGTATGGGGGCAGTGTATGTGTGTGGGAGCAGTAGTGTATGTGTATGGTGGGCAATGTGTGTATGGGGCAGTGTATGTATGTGGGACAATGTGTGTGTATGGGGGCAGTGTATGTATGTGGATCTATGTGTATGGGGCATGTATGGGGGGCAATGTGTGTGTATGGGGGCATGTATGTATGTGTGTGTGTGTGAGGGCAGTGTATGTGTGTGTGTGTAGGGTATGTGTGTGATAAGGATGGGGGGCTTTTTTATGTTTTTTTTTTAAATTTGATAAAATGATTTTTTATTTTTTTTATTTAAAATATATATAATGTCCTCCCTTCTTACCTTTGTTTAGGGAGGAGGGGGGACATTTCTCGATCCCTGGTGGTCCGGTGGGGACACCCTGGTGGTCCATGTGGTGAGAGTGAACTCTAGCCCGGTCTCCAGGGCTAGAGTTCACTCTCGCGAGATCTGGAGCGTAGCCGTCTCAACGCTCAGTGCTCGCGAGAGAAGGACCCGGAGGAACTGCAAACTGAGCTCCCCCGGGTCCTCTCGCTCTCCCTCCTCTGCCGGTGGCCAGCAAACAGTGCCTGCGGACCAGAGAGGGAGATCTCTGATCTCCCCTCCGGTCCATGAAGGCGCATTGCAGGGCTGGCGCTTGGACAGCGTCAGCCCTGCATTAGCTGGCAGGGGAGAGGGAGAACCTCGGATTCTCGGGGGGGTGGGGCAATTGCCCTGTTACCCCCCCCTGGATCCGCCAGTGGTCACAGGATTAGCGCGACAAGAGCCCTATAAAACCGCAGATGCTAGCCTAAACTTGGGCGGGTATAATTATGTGTACCAACTGATGGGAATGTAATGTTGTTATCACAGATCCTTGTATGAACACAGTCGCTTAACCAGACTTATCGTTTTGTTCCTGACTGACCTTTGTTACTTCTTTTGAATAAACCATTAAATAAAGATTGTCAAAAAAAACTAAAATTTGATGAGGGATATTTGTAAATCTTATATATTAATCATGATTAAGATACATGTTTTATCGTTTTAGAAAGTGGCATATTTCAAAGTCTGAGTTGAGACCATGTGGGATGAGGGTGTTGAAGTTAAAAATACATTTCATTTCTTCTTTGCCTAATTTATTAATATAATCTCCTCCTCTCCAATCTTTTTTAACCAGCTTTAACGCACAGAAAAATAAGCCTTTCGGATCTCGGTTGTGTGTTGTTCTTAAGTGTTGGGAAACAGAATGGGTTTCTATACCCTTCTTAATGTTTCGTATATGCTCTGCAATATATGTATACAGGAGATTGCAGGGACAACTTAGAACATAAATGACCTCTTTGGAATGATATGTAAGGTGGTCTTTAATAGTGTGTCGTTGTCCTATGTGGTCGCTAATGTTTACAAGGTGTCTTTTTGGACTTCTTGTTTCCCTACATGGTAAGCAGCTTCCACAGCCATAGAATCCCAAAAGGTCTTTCAGGAAATGATCTGGTTTTTCAATTTCTAAATTACTCTTAACTAAGATTTTCTTTAAATTATTAGTTCCCCTATATATTATTCTTGGATTGGGGGGCAAGAGGTTTTTTAAAATGGGATCGTCCCTTAAAATATGCCAGTGTATTTTTATGGCCTGTTGTATTTTTCTCATGTTGCCATTATAATTGCAAATAAAGGGAATCTCATTGTTTCTTAGAGACATACTTTTAGGTTTAAATGAAAAGAATTGGCTCCTTGGTAGAAGTTTTACTTCTTCCATGTTTTTTCTCAGATCTCTTCTCTCATAACCTTTTTCTAAAAACAGTAAAAAATCATCCAATTCTAAATCGTTGCCAGTCCAAATAAAAAATATATCATCTATATATCATCTATATACCTGCGGTTGGACACCTAATTTGCTGTCCAGCCATAATAATTAGAATTATTATTATATAGGACCTTTTAAATATTGCAACATAAGTGTGAGTTGGCCATCATCCTATTCTTTTTTTCATTTATTTGTGCATGACTTTAAGTATACTAACTCTATCAGACCAGCTGAATAACTTTATATTTGTCCATTTTTTATCGCCTGCAATTTGTATGTGGAAGAGATTCAGACACAATGGGACAATATCAATAAAGTTGAAACAGTAATTGGAACGCATAAATGAGTTCCAAGACTGGCACGGCTGCACTACACGAGATTTTGCCGCGTCGGATGACGTCATCATAAAGCGACGGAAATGAAAATTAAAACCGGGTGTCCGCAATTTTCAATCACTGCTGACAGCATATAAAGAAACCACCGATCCTGACAGGAGATAAGTAACTGAGGAAGCCTCTGTAGAAGGTGAAACGCGTATTGCTATTCATGTGGACTTTATTGTAAGATATTTTATCTTGTATTTACTTTTATTTTCATTAAATGATTATGTTTTAACCTCTACACTGTTTGACGCAGTCATAGGAAGGATTAACAGCTACCTCATTAGAAGGGAGTGGGATCCCCTACAATTATTCCACAGGCGCTAATATTGAGCCATATTCATCTGGCTCTCCCTTTGTGCGTACCTAATCACAACATTGCTATTCAGCTACCCATGTGCTTTATGAAGTTGCACTAGGTGCTTGTCAATACTTTTGTTTTCACAGTGCAAATTACTGCATTCCTGTATACCATTTTACATCTTTTACCCAAGAACCAACTATACTCCACCTATTGTGTATGTATATGCTATTTGTTTTTGTGTGGATAGAGAGGTTACCACACAGGTGTTTTGAGTAACATGACAATTATTTGGGTTACACACAGATACTTTGTATTTATTTTATTTAGATAAGAAAGTGAGACTTTTAAAGGGTTATTATACGGATAATCAGGATAGGGTAGGGGGCGAGTGTGAAGAAACAGGGAAATATATTATGTAATAAAGGTTAAGCCCATGCATTATTACTATAGTTAAGAAAAGAAGAAGCATTGTATTAATTATGTTAGAGAGACCTCAAAGCTGCTTATTTTATGTAATAGTTTTAATAAGTATACATTGGTAAGGTATCTAGCTAAAATACAAATAATAAAAAAAAGATATGCTGAATAAATGCAGGAGCTATATTGCAATATTTAGTTAGTCTGCATTATTTGCACCAAAAAAATAAAATATTCCAGGTGCAAGAGTGACTCTATAAGCTCAGAGTCAGTGGAATAGCTTTCAATAGGTATCCACTATGCTGTGCTCCATTTTCTACATATTTAGGACATTACAGCTTATCAGCTGTTTAGTCACATGGTGAACACTGTTATACACCAACTGGATCTTTGACTCTTTGTGTTCTTTACAGTTTGAATAATAACTTAACCTGTTTCTTTCTTTATGAAAATTTCCTCAGGACATGTATCCCTATTGATACTGGAGCTTTTTATAGTGTTCTTCATTAAATAATTGAGCACAAAGCTTGTGCAATCATGATGTGATAAATAATACAGAGAGAGAAAGTCTGTTGCAATTCAAACTAAATAATTTAATGCAATAGTTGTGTAATCTATAAACAATAGATAATACAAATAACAACTGTTTTAATCAGTATTAGTCAAAATAAACCAACAGATAAATAAAGAAATATATTCTGGTCATTAGCAATATAAAACAGATAAAAAAAGAATATTGCCTAAATAAAACGTTCTCTTAGAAATACTGTGAAATGGTCTGTTCAAAATCGTTGTCTGGCCCTAAATGATAAAGAGTTTGTTGGTTTTCTTATGTCCAAAATGAACTCATGTAATATATAATTATATATAACTATTATTCTCATTATTTTCAGATTTGAGATACAACTTAAAGCCCCAGAAAAATAATTTTTAAAAACACACGTTGCCCTGTGTTCTAAAGATTTTGAATGTAGGAGGTTCATATATTCTAATATACTTCTAGTATTAAGATCTTTAAGGGCTATTTATTGTCATAATGATCCCAAATCTGGCAAAAAAGTGCACATGCTACCAGGGCCAGTGCAAGGATTTTTGCCGCCATAGGCAAACAAAAATTTGTCACCCCCCCATATGCTCTGTCCTACATGTGACATCACAATATACCCATATGATCTGCCATATGAGCCAGCGCGAGTGCCAGTGCTGCACACAGTGTGTTTTCTCTGTTGTTTACATTAAAAAGCCTGCAGGGACAGGCTATATACAGCAGAACCACTACATTAAGCTGTAGTGGTTCTGGGAACTATAGTGTCCCTTTAATGTGAGGTAAATTAGAGATTATTGCCACTAATAATATATTGGATTGCCTACTTACCACCAGATGAGGACAAGAGGATGATGATGAGCTCAGACTGTAGTCTGGCGCCACTGGTCTGGTGTTAAAACCGTCTCTCTGGAGGCAGTGCTCACAAAAATCAACGAACAGGAAGGAGCTGGATTTTTGGGGCCCCCTTCCCACAGCTCAAGGTTTGGTGTATAGGGATACCAGTTTGTGTAAGAGATGTAGTGTGTGTGTGTGTGTATAGGGGATGCAGTGGGCGTTTGTGAACCACTATAGGCACCCAGACCACTTCAGCTCAATGAAGTGGTCTGGGTGCCAGGTCCATCTAGGATTATCCCTGCCTGCTGTAAACATAGCAGTTTCAGAGAACTGCTATGTTTACTTTAGGGTTAATCCAGCCTCTAGTGGCTGTCTCATTGATAGCCGCTAGAGGCGCTTCCGCGCTTCTCACTGTGATTTTCCAAACAAACTTGTTTTCCTGGCACTATAGGGTCTTTAGGTCCCCCCCACCCTCAGGGTCTCCCTCCCGCCGTGCTCTAGGGGGAGGAAGGGGTTAATCACTTACCTTTTCTCCAGCGCTGGGCTCCCTCGGCGCTGGGGAAATCTCCTCCCTCTTCTGACATCGATGCGAATGCACGGCAAGAGCTCACGCGCATTCAATCAGTCCATAGGAAAGCATTACTCAATGCTATCCTATGGACGTCAGCATCTTCTCACTGTGATTTTCACAGTGTGAAGCACGGAAGCGCCTCTAGCGGCTGTCAGTGAGACAGCCACTAGAGGCCGGATTAACTCTTTTTTAAACATAGCAGTTTCTCTGAAACTGCTATGTTTACAGCTGCAGGGTTAACCCTAGATGGACCTGGCACCCAGACCACTTCATTGATATGAAGTGGTCTGGGTGCCTATAGTGGTCCTTTAACTTACAGTTGGTTCCACAAATATCACATCTATACTATGTTGTTGAAGATTGATTCGACAACACATCAAGTGATTGTTTTAGCCTTTTTTTCTTTCTTTTGTATATATTCCAAGTTTTACCACAAAGATCTTTCCTCCTCCTTGGTCAAATGTGTAGATGGAATAAACAAGTTCTAAGGGTGTTTAACTGATTGATTTGTACTTTTCGAGCAGATTTTGTGTGGTTTGATGGTAGGGCCCAACAGCAAATAATTGTAATTATTATTGTGACTTAATTACACACAGAGGTGAAGACCAGAATGAGAGACATGCAGCTGGAAGATATCAGTTGGCATCTTGGTGGGAGACCATCTCAAAAGAAAGGCTTGTTTTTCAGCTTGTCAAGCTCGATCAAGAAGGACTGTAAAGCAAAAAACTCAACAATTATGTTTTTTTTTCCTGAATAGATCTCTAAACATTTTTCTTAGGAAGATGCTTTTTGCACCCATTGGCATTATAGTAAGAAAAATAGCTCACAGGAAAATCACTCCCAGGATTCTACATGCAATTTAAACATCCACCCATGCAAAAGGATGACTCATCCATAGGGGGACTTAGGGCACTGTCTCATCAGAAAAAAATTATTTGCAGCAGTTGAGAAACACTAAGATTCTTTTTCAGGAGGGGAGGTTGGTAAGCCAAACAAGTATGGGAAAAAAATAGTCTCTTTAATTCTGATATAGGTTTCATTTCTTTAGGATCCCTCCCCCCTCATTGGCAGCTGTCTGGAGAAGCTTACTGGTGAGCATGTAGGCAATTCAAAAAATATGGCACTGGTTTCACTCTACAGTTGAGACAGGATGTTTCCTTGTGGGCTGCCCCTGACTTGGGCCATAGCGCTCCCACCTCCCCAGCGCTGGGATGATCCTCCAGGTGCCTGAACGTGGGGGCGCCCAGAGGAGTTCTGTCACTGGGGGCCTAGGAGGTGACCATCTGACTGTTTATTTTGCAAATACAACTACATACATTACCATATAAATCCCTAATACAAATAAGCCTATAGTGCAACAGCCATTTTAACCATCTCAGAAGTTATTTTTGTATTGCTACTGTGCAAATAGTTACTGTTTTTAGGAATTTACTCCTAAGGCAGTACTGTCTCCCTTTGATATTACATCTGAGGACCCTTGAGCTACTGTTAATCATAGAAAGATGAATGAATCTTATTATATTATGCATATGTTTTGCTCGTATAATGATTTCTTTTGTTTAACCCCTTAAGGACCAAACTTCTGGAATAAAAGGGAATCATGACATGTCACACATTAAAAGTGTCCTTAAGGGGTTAATCTTCTCTATCAGGGGCTTGGGTACCCAAGCTATGTAAATATTCTGTTCTGACAACAGCATCAATTCATTACACATATCTTGGTATTGAATCTTAAACCAAACTACAGACAAACTTCTCCTGGGATTTATCAGTGTGGATATGCTGCTGGATTCACAAATAATTTATTTTATAATTCAGATAACAGCAGGCAGCAAAGGCATAATACTAGCAATATACATTTCTGATACCACACTGATTTACGTTAAGGAATTTCTTTATGGTCAATTTGTGCATACGAAGGGCAGTAAGCTTAAAATACTATTTACATGATATACATTGTACATGGGGATAGAATGAGTTGGAATAAATTATAGATTCTGCAAAACCCTAAGGAGCCATATGATCGTTTTTAGTCAGGGACCAGTTGCTTTTATATATAAAATACTCCAAAATAGCAGGCTCTAGAGAAAATGACATAGGTTCAAAGGAAATGTATAACTTAGAATATTTTAAGAGTATTAAGAGTATTTTAAGAGTCTATTTGAAAAATGGAATACAAGTTGTGACAAGTTAAAATTAGTTTGCAAAATTTAGATTAATAGGTAAGTTAGAGAAAAATAAATCTCCTGTGTAGCTCAATGGAATATTTTTTCAATAAATCTTTCATTTTACCATAAGATTTACACATAATTTGCCAACTGACAACTAACTAGCTAGTAAATAGCCTTTCAGAATTACAAGAGAAATTTTTAAAAGAAATAGAAATATATAAAGGATGAAAGTCAGTTTTTTTTTTAAAGAGAGCAATCATTATTTCTTTTTAAAGCTTAATATATACCAATAAAAGAAAAAAAACAAGTTTAAAGGAAACTATAGCTCTAGGAAAGTTGTTTTCCTATTACTATAGCTCCCTGTCATGCCCCTCACCCTTCCCTCCCCCGTTTGGTATTAAAGTCACTTAACTGATTCAAGTGTCGTGTCGATGTCCTTCAGCGCTGGTTCAGGCTCCACCTCCGCTTCTCTTCAGTCAATATCAGCCGGCAAGGGCTACCTAATGCACATGGACGCATATAACTGCATTAATTACAACTGCAGGGTTAAAGTGCCCGGGTCTTCAATGAGTTGAAGTAGTCTGGTTGCATATTGTGTCCCTTTAGTTGTACTTAATTGAGATTGGTAACCGATTCTTGTACCACAGTATCGTTCTTGTTAAAGATATTTTTATTGATGCACTTAAAAAACGATAACAGCAAAACAACATTAGCTTAGAGAGACAGTTTTGGTTAATAGATCTAGCCCCTGCAGTCTCTCTGCTCTATTATCTGACATTCAGGAATTAAATAACTTTGGTGATGCAGACCTCATTACACCTTCCCTGCATATATATATATATATATATATATATATATATACTGCATGAGCCAAAATTAATGTACTTCAAAAATATGTAAGTTGTAAACAATATATTAAAATTAAATAAAAAAAAAAAAAGAATTTAAGCATTAAAGAAATTCTATAGTGCCAGGAAAACAAAGCCGTTAAAATCCTCCAGTGCCCCAAAACCCCTTCAGTCACTTACCTGAATCCAGCACCAATGTCCCTCAGCACTGGGTCAGGCTCCGCCCCCACGTTCCTCCCCTACTGAAGTCAGCCATAGGAAACCATTAGTCAGGATGCCCAGGAAGTTGTCTAAGTATCCGGAAGTCCCTCTAGTGGCTCTCTGGTAGACAGCCACTAGAGGAGGCGTTAACCCTGCAAGGTAATTATTGCCGTTTCTCAGAAACTGTAGGGTTAAGGGACATTGGACATTGCACCCAGACCACTTTAATGAGCTAATGTTGTCTGGGTGCCTACAGTGTCCTTTTAAGGGGGAAATCTTTCAACCCAGTTGGAGCCTTTAAAGGACCACTCTAGGCACCCAGACCACTTCAGCTGAATGAAGTGGTCTGGGTGCCAGGTCCAGCTAGGGTTAACCCATTTTTTCATAAACATAGCAGTTTCAGAGAAACTGCTATGTTTATGAATGGGTTAAGCCTTCCCCTATTTCCTCTAGTGGCTGTCTCATTGACAGCCACTAGAGGCGCTTGCGTGCTTCTCACTGTGATTTTCACAGTGAGAGCACGCCAGCGTCCATAGGAAAGCATTATGAATGCTTTCCTATGTGACCGGCTGAATGCGCACGCAGCTCTTGCCGCGCATGCGCATTCAGCCCAGGAGGAGGAACGGAGGAGGATCGGAGGAGGAGAGCTCTCCGCCCAGCACTGGAAAAAGATAAGTTTTAACCCCTTTCCCCCTTCCAGAGCCGGGCGGGAGGGGGACCCTGAGGGTGGGGGCACCCTCAAGGCACTATAGTGCCAGGAAAACGAGTATGTTTTCCTGGCACTATAGTGGTCCTTTAAGCTAACTACTCATCTTAGCTAAAGATGGAAGTATAACAATGTATCAATGTGTTTGGCCAAAGGTCAAGGCTTCTAGAATCTGAAATATTACATTTTACAATTAATAACACAGCTACTGTCAGAGATAGAGTTAGATATCTGTCATACTGATGTTTTTATTTTAGCACTATTCTATAAAGTAATTTATATAAATGATAAATGTAAGAAGACAGTATTCACTGGAGTGTGTCTGCAGGTGTTTTACAGTTGATTAAAGGACCTCTATAGTCATCCAGACCACTTCAGCTCAATGAAGAGGTCTGGGTGCCAGGTCTCCCAGGTTTTAACCCTTCAGATGTAAAGAGAAACTGCTATGTTTACTTTGCAGGGTTAATCCAGCCTCTAGTGGCTGTCTTGCTGACAGCCGCTATAGGCGCTTCCCCGACGTTCAATGCGAAAATCATATTGAGCATGTAGAACGTCGATTGGAAAGCATTGAGAAATGCTTTCCTATGGGCGTTTTTAATGCGTGTGCGCGACTCTGCCCGCACATGCGCAGTCGGCTCCACTGAGGAGCTGACGTCGTAGGGGGAGGAGAGGTCACCAGAGCCGAGTGAGCCCGGCGCTGGATAAAGGTTAGCGGCTGAAGGGGTTTTAATATTCGGTGAAGGTATTTTATCTGCTCCACTTATTACACTTTTTATTTGACTATAATCAGTTAAATGAGATGAAATTGTTATAGTGCCTACAGTGTCCCTTTAAATGTTGTAACCCTAGAATTGTATCACCATTCATTACTGATGCATATTTACATTTTTCATCTGTAGTGTTGTGGGGATCAATATATTAGCTCTTTAAAGTATTCATATTTTATGGAGCATTAGATTTTGTTGTGTTGCCAACTTATATTTGCATCTTTCTGTGGGTCTAAGCATGTTTAACAGCTTCATCCCTTCACATCCTGGCCACATATTTTCTTCTTGCCAAATATTCTACTTATATTAAATGGAGACTGTAGGCACCCTGACCACTTCAGCTCATTGAAGTGGTCTTGGTGCCAACTCCCATCACCCTTAACCCTGCATTGGTAATTATTGCAGTTTTTATAAACAGCAATAATTATCTCTGAGGGTTAACTCCTCCTCTAGTGGTTGTCTGTTAGACAGCCACTAGAGGGACTTCCAGAATTGAAACTGACTTTTGGTCCGTTATCTGACGCTGAACGTTGTCACGCTATGTATGAGGACTTCCAGTGTCAGATTTTTCTCATAGGAAAGCATTGAATAATACTTTCCTATGGGGAGATCCTAATGCGAGCGCGGCCATTGCAGCGCTTGTGCATTAGGCCTCCCCTGCCAGCAGACGTCGTGGGGGAGGAGCGTGGTCGTTGAGGGACATCGTTGATGGACATCGGAGCTGGACCCAGGTAAGTGACTGAAGGGGTTATTAACCACTTCAGTGCAGCAGGAGGGGGCCTTGACAGAGAGGAAATCTATAGTGCCAGGAAATAGAGTTTGTTTTCCTGGCACTATAGAATCCCTTTAAAGGAATACTTTAGTGTTAGGAATACAAAGATGTATTTCTAACACAAATGTGTTCTTCTGCCTCCGCACCCCCCAGTCCGCCGCTCTCCGGCAATGTAAAAGGTTAAATGAAATAATGTTTTATTGACTTACCTGAAGGGCTGATGTCTCTCAGAGCTGGGTGAGCGACCCCTCCTCCTATGTCAGCTGATGGGGAGGACCGAATTTGCATGTGCGGCGAGTGCCACACGCGCTTTAGAGCTTTCCCATAGGAAAGTATTGCACTTTAGTATTGCCACTGGAGGCAGTCTTAGTCCTGCAATATAAACATTGCAGTTTCACGAATTTACTTTGCATGACTAATGAGGACAGAGACACCGCACGCACACCACTTCAATAAGATTAAGTTGTTTGGGTGCCTAAAGTGTCACTTTAAAAGGATACGTCAAGGAGATTTTTCCTGTAACTCATAAAAAAACATATTGCAGACCTCACTTAAATTAGCTTCTCCTAGTAGAACTTGTTATTATTAAAATTTTGCAAAACGTCCTTATACAGCAGCCATGTCAAACTGGCGGCCCATTTGCTGCATGCATCCCACAACTAATATTTATGCGACCCGTGGGCCACTGTGAGGGAGCACTAAGTGTAAGCTCTCCTGGCTCAGCTCCCCTCAGTGATGCTGGGAGCCGAAATATGACGTCACTCCGGCTCCCAGCATTACTGCAGCGTGCAAGGGGGCTGAGCAGGGAGAGGCTACACTCAGCACTCCCTCACTGCCTGTCGGCCCCCCCCTCCTGCCTGCCTGCCCAGCAACCCCGCTAGACCCCAGGTAAGAAACCAACCCAGTGTGTATGGCTTTCTATATGTATGGCTGTCTGTGTGTATAGGTGTATGGCTGTGTATGTGTATGGCTGTCTGTGTGTATAGGTGTATGGCTGTGTATAGGTGGATGGCTGTCTGTGTGTATAGGTGTATGGCTGTGTACGTGTATGGCTGTCTGTGTATGGCTGTGTGTGTATGGTTGTCTGTTTGTATAGGTGTATGACTATCTGTGTGTATGGCCGTCTGTGTATGGCTGTGTGTGTATGGTTGTCTGTGTGTATAGGTGTATGACTATCTGTGTGTATAGGTGTATGGTTGTGTATGGCTGTCTGTATGTATAGGCAGGGCCAGATTAAGAGCCCAGTGGGCCTGGAGCTGACAATTATGATGGGTCTTATTACAGAATCTTATCGACCAAAAACACTAAAACAACCATACCTCCCAAGCGTCATGTATCTGATGGAGATGGTGTTGGAGGGAAACTCAAAGGATGCAGCTATACGAAAAAACACATACTCTATACTAATCTCTTTATCTAATTAATGCTTTCATCTTTCAAGTAAATCCATAACCCCTAACAGCAGTGTCCAGTGAAGCAGGAAGTAAAAGGGTGTGCCACTGATGCAAATCACGTGACCAGACCTGCCAAACGGGTTGAACATGCCCAAAAAGGGGGCATGTCTGTCCAAAGAATTGGAAGGCCAGTCTAGCACAAATGCATGTCAGGCTGTCTGCCAATCATGCATGCTGTCCAACTAAGGGCATACTATGCATGCAGCACCCTGAGCTTGACATAAATTCCAGAACAACTACAGCTTATTGTATTTGTTCTGGTAAGTAAAATCATTCTATTCAGGCTTTTTGCAGTAAACACTGTCTTTTCAGAGAAAATAACTCCACTGGCAACTCCTTAGATGACTGCTAGAGGTGCAGTACTGCCTAGTGTGCAGCACTGCCATTTAGCAGACACTGAACTTTCCTCATAGAGATGCATTGATTCAAGTTATCTTTATGAGGAGATGCTGATTGGCCAGGGCTATGTTTGACTTGTGCTGGCTCTGCCCCTATCTGCCTAGTTGACAGTCTCAGCCAATCCTACGGGTAAGCATTAGAATTTGCTCAGCCCACCACTTCTGATGATGTCAGCAGACAGAGTCAGTTCAGAGGCAGAGCCAGCAGCTGCAGACTACAGAATACAAGTAAGATTTTACTATATTTAGGGAGGCAAGAGGGTAACAGGGGGACTCGATGTTTTTTGCATAATAGGGTCAGAAATTCATGATTGTGTTCCTGACCCTAAGAGTAGTTAGGGTTGCCACCTTTCTTGGAAAAAAAACACCAGCCTTAATCATTTGTATAATTAATTTGTTATGCGTAACATCACATGATGTAAATCACAAGGAGTGACATAAGAGAAAATTCTGTAAAATCACCAACAAACTACTCACAGTTTTATTCTGCTGTATAGATGAATTGCTCCCAGTGTCTCCCTGTCTCCCAGTCTCGCAAGTCACCCAGTGTCTCAGTGTCCCTATGTATCACAGTGTCAGTGTCCCCATGTCACCCAGTCCCCTAGTCTCCCAGTGTCCCCATGGCTCAGTATGTCCCCATGTCACTAGGATACTAGGGGACACAGTGAGACATGGGGACACTGAGAGACCCGGGGACATTGGGAGACATGGGGGCACTGAGACAATTGGGAACACTGGGAGACATGGGGGCACTTGTGAATACAGACATGGGGATACTAGGGAAACATTAAGACACTGGGAGGCATGGGGGCACAGACATTTGTGGACACTGTGAGAAATGGACACTGAGACACTAGGGACACAGAGACATGGAAACACAGACACTGGGAGACATGGGGACACTGAAACATTTGGGAAAACTAAGACACCAGGGACACTGGGAGACTAGGGGACACTGAGACACTAGGGACACTGGCTTGGAGACAAATACTTGGGGACACTGGGAGACATGGGGACGCTTGTGGACATAGACATGGGGACACTGGGAGACATGGGGACACAGATATTTGGGGACACTGGAAGACATGGGGACACTGAGAGACATAGGGACACGGACACTGGGAGACATGGGGACACTGAGGACACTGGCTGGGAGACATGGGGACACTGGGAGACATGGGGACTCTGAGTCACTAAGGACACTGAGAGACATGGGGACACAGACACTGGGAGACTAAGGGAAACTGGGAGCCATGGGGACACTGAGCCACTAGGGACACTGGCTGGGGGACACTTGGAGACATGGAAACACTGTGTCACTAGTGTCTCCGTGTCCCAATATCTCAGTGTCTCCCAATGTCCCTATGTCTCACAGTGTCCCCTAGTGTCTCAGTGTCCCCATGTTTTCCAGTGTCTCCAAGTATCTGTGTCCCCAGATCTCCCAGTGTCCCCTGATGTCTGTGTCCCCATGTGTCTCAGTGTCCCCGTGTCTCCCTGCTACCTTTTCCCCCATCTGCCTTTTCCCCATCCCTCACTTACCTGAGATGTAGAGCTGCTGTCTGGCCTCTCTGTGCTGTGTAGCTGCTCCCCCACATATCAGTGAGTAGTAGAGAGAGGCAGGGAAGTTTTTTTTGTTTTTTTTTAATGGGCCTTTTCCATGGGCCTAGGCCTGGAGCTGCAGCTCCATCAGCCCCTATGTTAATCCGGCCCTGTGTATAGGTGTATGGCTGTGTATGTGTATGGCTTTGTGTATGGCTGTCTGTGTGTATAGGTGCATGGCTGTGTGTGTGCATGTTTGTCTGTGTGTATGGCTGTCTGTGTGTATAGGTGTATGGCTGTCTGTATGGATGTGTATGTGTATGACTGTGTATGTGTCTGTTTGTCTGTTTGTATAATATATGACTGTCTGTGTGTATGACTGTCTGTGTGTATGGCTGTGTGTGTCTGTTTGTGTTGAGCTGGAGTTTAGTAGATGAGGGGCGGCTGGGGTTTAGTAGAGGGGGTGAAAATTTACGGGTTTTTTTTGCGGCCCACATAAACTTAAACCTTGTTTATTTGGCCCTTGCTAGCCTTTAAGTTTGACATACTTGTTATTCAGTAACCTTTAATAATACGTGGATTAATTACTTATCATATTTTTTGTAATTCATATAGACAAACTGATTAACCTTTATTTAAGGCATTACTATGTCTCAAAGTGTTTCATATACATATATACCTGTATATATATATATATATATATATATATATGTGTGTGTGTGTATAGTTGTTACACTATGACCTTTGTTCCTTCGTTGCATATCTCATTGGCTTCTCTTGATAGCAAGGAACACTTCAAATGTCTGCTGCTTTTTTCTGAATGTACCAAAAATAATTGGATTTTCTGATCTTTGGCAAATAATCTTTATGCTAACATTAGCTCACTGTAGTTTTCTTTGTGGACAGGAAATTAAATCTTTTTTACACTTTATCTTTTAACTTTCTGTCTAAAGGACTCGTCTTCAATTCTCTATCTTTTCTTCCTAATTTATCCCCGGAAAACTAATCCAATCCCAATTGTCTTTGGGATTAGATGACTCTTTGGGGTGGATAAAGTAACAATGTGTTAAAAAAAATTGTAAACTTTTTTTTTACGGTATCTTGTAAATAAAAAAAAAATACATTTTACAATGCGGCTTCTACAAGTGAAGCTTAGATATGAAACATGCTCTTTTTCTTTTCTTACAATACATTTTCTGTAGTGTAATAGGAATGCCTTGGAGCAACTTTTACTTCTTAAGTGTTTGTTTCATGTCTTATATTTTTTGTTTAATGCTTTATGATTTAGAATCAAATTTGAAATTGGGGATTGGGGCATTTGCACATATAGGATAAAAGTTACTAGATTTTGGATTTCTAGCCAGTAGGCATTTATTGGTCAAAGTACAAATCCTTCATGAAAATCTTCAATAAATTAATATGGATCCACAGCGCAGCAGATACTACAATAACGAGCAATAGTTATATGTAATTAGCCTTTATGGTCACCATTTTAAAAGTATATAAATTGTAAGGAACATTCCATTGGCTTCAATGAGAATTGTTATGACTATAAGACATTTCCCCCCAAAACCGGTAACAAATAGCCTCTAGTAATCATCTGACATGAAGCATTGAAAGTACCTAGGTGCTTTACTTTAGCGTGTTGACATCGGGGCTAAATTTCGTTATTATTCTTTGCTTTCACCCTCCACGCAATTACTGAAGTATTGCTGAAGTGTGCTTTTTTATTTAATGAGATTTCAAAAGAAAAAGAAAACATGTTTATCTGTTGTAATTGATTCTTCAAACACAGGTGAGGGCTGTCAAGGGGGGATTTGCCCCCACTGCCACTAGCATTGAGTTAGTTTGTTGGCTACTGTCCTTTTATTATTATTGTTGACCAGTTGTCATAGTATTAGCATTAAACATTTAATATCAAATATATGCATGTATATATGTATCTATAAATATATAGGAAGAAGATTGAGTGTGATGTTACAGTGTGCTAGTTTGACCTGAATTTACACTACTATCTTATAGTTGCCCTCCAGATCAAATATAGCTGGTTCATACATACAGGCACTGGAAGACTTTTCAGATCATAATGCTTGATTGGAAAATAATGGCCAATTGTTACTAATTGATGGAAAAACCAGCGTTGCTCAAAAAATAAGTTACTCTTGTAGTTCAAAAAATACTAGCATGGCACGGGTCACGATTGGAAACAAATGGGATATACTTAAGTGAAATTCTGTGGAAGTATGGAATACTCACATCGTAAGAAGACCTAACTTTAACAGTCAAAATAATCCCTTGTCACAAATAGAATATTTTGTATAAAAAAAAGTCTATTACACATTACATTTAAATGCTTGTCAAGCTGGATCATAACACTTGGAAATAAAGCGTATCGGAAAGAGATAACACATCCAGTTATAGCGGAGAAGCAATGCAAAATAAATACACACATAGCTTACTTAACGCATGTAAATACACGTTTACCAACTTACGCCTTCATCAACATACATACTATTTTTACACACATTACACCTTTATTTGACGAGTGAGTGAGTCAGTGACTGACTGACTGAACATACCTGGATTAACAACAAGTGAGTGACTAAATGTGAGTGACTGAGGTCTGAGTAGCATGTGGAAGGAGAGTAGCATGGTAGAAAGGACAGGAGGGATGGGAACAGGAGAAGGGCATTTTTTTAGCTCCACAACACCAAAAGGTAAGATGTGTTAAATTGTTTTAACTTTCATTAAATAAAAACTCCTAGCACCATAACCACTGCAGTGTGCATTTTAAAACAGTTTGACTTGTTACTTTGGGTCTCCAAGGCACCACTCACAGCCTCCACTATATCCAAGAGAGAGCCAGAAGTTCTCTGTCTGAGCTAAGCCCAGCAGTGTGTGGCTTCGTACACTGTCTGAGAATGATCTGCTGACACTCTCAGCCAATGAGCTAGCCCTGCACTGCAGGACTTAGCTCAGGAGAGCTAACGGAAGCTCCTAAGCAGGATCTTCTGACTCTCTGTCAGAGGTGGGGAGCAGTGCGTGGTGGAAGAATAAAACAATAAAATAGTATATTTGCAAATCAAGCCGTGATATAGGGGTTAGCAACCGTCAGCACTCCAGATGTTGTGGACTACATCTCTCTTGGTGCTTTATCAGCATTATGACTGTAAGAATATTATGGTGGTGTAGTTCACAACATCTGGAAGGTTGTATACTTTCATAAAAGTAAAAATATATGTTTATTGTAATATTGATCACAAGTGCACAAGTGGGCATTTACATTTTTTGGAACTGGAAGTGTTGAAATGAACACCTATGAACCTACTATGAGTACCAAATATACCTCATGCAAAATCTAATAAAAAGAAAAGTTAATTAAACAATGAAACGCAATGTTTTATCAAAACTATTTTTAACTCTTCTTCCATTACTCAAATACTTTGAGAAAAAGTATTTTAACCTTTATATCCAGTGTCTAATAGACTTGGAGATTTGTTTTGTTACAAACTGCAGTTCGTCTAAATTTAAGCCAAACTCTGAGCCAAAATGTAGCCGATTTAATGATACCAATGAAATGCTTAATGGGTGAGCATGTTTGCTTTTAATCTTGATTTGAAATTCTTAAAAAAAAACAAAAAAAAAAACAAGGTGATTGGTGGCTAAGAAACAGCCACTAAATGTTGATTTTATTGACAGATCAAGTGAGAAGTGACTAATAGATCGAAAAACAGGGGGAGCAGTAAACAAAACTATATTTATATGTTTAAATATTATATATTTATTAAATATATAAAATATTATACTCCTCCTCTTTTTTCCTTATTGGTTACTTTTTCTTGTTCTGTGAACAAAATTGTGGGGAAATGTGCCTATCAATTTACTGCAAAATATAAGCCCTTCAGAATTTGTTGGCGCTATATAAATGCCAAAAATAATAATACATAAAATATACTGTATTATGTATAGATTTTACAGTACACCGACTGCTTTATTTCTTGACTTTTGGTTAATCTGATTAGTTTTCTTTTTTGTGATCTTTTGCTGATCATGAAATTTGGCCAAGCTGAATTGTCACATGACCAAAATTCAGCTGCCTGTAATTTTTTTTTTTAGCAGTAGTAAATTGACTGAAACAAATGTTTCTGCCGTGCACAAGTCTAGTCTAGTCTAGTGCCTGATTCCTCAACATTCAGGAGCAGAAATATACACTAAGTATGCCTATACTTTATGGTCAGCCTCCTTAGTCATCAATAATTTTGGACCATTACTCTGAGAGTTTGAGCCGATTTCTGGTCCTGCCACCACATCTTGATAGGTTTTGGACATTGACTAGGTCATTAAAAATTTGGATAATTATGCTCTATGCAGCCATTCATTTATTTTTCTGGTTTTATGTTGTGGATCATTATCTATTTTCATGACCCACTTTTTGTTCAGTTTTAGCTAACTGACAGATGGCCCGACATTCTCTTCTATAATCTTTTAACACACTGCAGAATACATTGTTATGTCAATGTTGGAAAACTATCCAGTTCCTGGGGCTGCGGTGCAAATCCAAATCATCAGACTCTCACCACCATACTTGATGGCTGAGACAAGGTTCTTCTTCTGTTAAAACTCTTTATTTTTATTCATTTCAAACATAAGGTTTCTCTTCAAGATGTAAAAATACTACCTTTGACTCATCGGCTCAGTCACTATTACTTCAGAAAGCATGTAGGTTTATCATAATAGATGGTAAGAAAAGAACTGTTTTGCTTTTTTTTATTATTTCTTACGGCCATCATGGTATTGTAGAGCATTATAAGGATCCACTTTTTTAACACTATGTATAGAACTTGCTCACATACATGCATTTCACACTTATTTATATTATGATAACTTCCCTAATATGTCCAGTTTAGTTACATTTGCTATTGTTAATTTGGTTAATCAATAATCAAAGAGGAACCGTCACTCTGGTACTGATCACTTTACAGTTTAGTAAAAAATATCTTTCAATGGCCACCATCCCAAAACAAAACTTATATATATATATATATATATATATATATATATATATATATATATATATATATATATATATATATACTCACCCACGCCGGCTGTACCCTCTTCTGATTTTAATATATTTTAAAACTTGAGTCAAGTTGTATAATTAAGAGACAACAGTGAAATAAAATATACAGCAAAGCCATACATTAAAACTTTTTTTTTTTCATCCTAGAGCAGGGGTTCTCAACCCAGTCCTCAAGGACCCCCTACCAGTCCAGGATTTAGGGATTACCTGGGTGTGTCTAAGGTGTTGAGAAAAAGAAAAAAAAAACACCTTAGACTCTACAATATACTTAGACTCTAAGGTGTTTTTTTTTCTCAACACCTTAGACACACCCAGGTAATCCCTAAATCCTGGACTGGTAGGGGGTCCTTGAGGACTGGGTTGAGAACCCCTGTCCTAGAGTATTATCATATGGATTATGGCACTCCATCAGGATTAGCATAGAATGACAATCCAATATCTCTACTCCCCAAACCATGTCTGTCTATTTAGACCTGTTATGTCTTTAATATTATATATATATATCACATTGCAGTTTAAAAATCTTGCCATTTCACTTCCTTTCCCACAATGCTTGTTTCCTGTTATTAGTGATACATTGAACTTCTTCCGAGAAACGTCAAGTCATTGGAAACTTGATGGTTGTCATGTAACTTGGAGTTGTTTCTACAAACCACTCTCATTTTGTGTAGTTGTTCTACAGCATGTTTGCAGGTAGATGTATGTATACGTAAAAATAAAATATATATATTCTATTTTTGCATTTGGATATTATACTGGAGTGTTATTACATACATAAGTGATTTAACATGCACCTATTGCACTCTTATGTAAATTTGTTGTTTGGGATATAATTAATCATCATTTAATGATGCATGGTTCTTGCACCAAGGCACTTTTTATTGTTTTATAAACATATAATAATATACTTTTTAACTCTCAACCCAGTGTCAGCTTACTGCTGACATAAAGCTGGCTGGCTTAAAGCAGACAGCTTGAACCAACATAAATTGACTCTACAACATGTAAACATTTACACATATGTAAATCTTACTAAATCTTTATATCTATATGTTCCAGTCTTCATCTCATTGTCCTTTTCAACACAGGGCTGTCATGAAAAAAAATGATCAAACATTAGTTGACTCTAGTTCCTTTGTCTTGTTTATGATCTGAGTGAAAACAAATAATGTATAGTATAAAACAAAAACACTGGATTAATCTGTCCGGTATATCTGATTATAATAATGGGTCCTGGCCTCTTGTTGAATGCTCTAATGGACATTATTTTTGCAATGAGACATTCCCCCTTTTTATTAGTTAATTGTCCATCACTGTTATATAATCTTCTTAATTTCTACGACTTTGCAGGAGCCTTTCCTTTTCATTCTTGCACGTATTGCTTTAGAGGATATGATTGAGTGAGAACTAAAGCATTTGCCATATGGCTTACAAGATCTAAAGGTCTAAAATCAGAAATGTAGCTTTTTGTTAATTTAAATGTAATTACTTTTTTTTTTTATAATCATATTTACGGTCAGCCTCAGTGTAGTATATATCCATGTTAGATATGTCAACACTCTGTGTTAATATGTATGATTTGAGGATTCTGTTACTTTTTCCACCTAAATTTGAGTTTATAAATTAAAAATCGTGATGAAAACTAACACAAAAAAAATCAGAATCAATATATTTACACATTAATTTAAGAAAAACACTTTTTGATCACAAAAATAGTGAAATATAGCAAAGTTTGTCCATTGATCACATATTCTTTTCATACTCCCACTTTTGTGCTTGGCATGCGATAGCCATTGACTTTCCTCCCAGTTTAGTTGGGATCTTAAGACTTGAAATATATCAAAGAGCAATGCATCAAAGTCAAGTGGGTTAGAATTTTTTTTTAAATAAAACACCATAAATTGTAGCTGCAGTAGTTATGGTACCCCTGTAAATCACTATATGCTTCCCATATTTGATCATAATGAATATATGTACAATATTAAATAATATTAATAATAATAATAATGTACTAGGTCCCATGCAGGCTATCTTTTTTTCAGCTGGCTTTATTCCTAGCAGAGGATTTTAGTGTGCAGGCATCATTTTTTCTATCATACGCCCAGAAACTATTTGCCCATATTTGCTTGTTGCTGCATCATATTGTGTGAGTTTGGCAGACATTACTGTCTCTCTCTCTCCCTCTTTCTCTCTCTATATATATTTGTACCATTCCTATACAGTATACAAGAATCTTAATTAATTCGCATCTGTGCATGTAGCGTTTGTAAGAGCTTATTTCCAGGTGCTGCCGTGAAGTCCCAAAGAGAAAAACCCAATTGCATATTCTGCTCCAGTTACTGTAAAGGAAAAACGCTGCTTGAATGTATAAAAAGCTCATCTCATTGATTTTGTTTTCCTGCAGAAATGAAACAAAGATGAGTCCTTTTTATTAAAGTTTGTAAGCGCTACCAATAACTTTGCAGTTGATACATGTTATACACTGGAGTGTCAGAGATAACCGTTGACCTGTCCTAAAGACTGCAGTGGGTAGCATAACGCATAAAGAACACAGCCAGCTGATTAATTAATTTATGGTTCCTTATAAATTAATAAAATTGTGTCACAGATTTTACATAACTTTACTTCATTAAAGAAGCATATGAAAATATGTAGTGCATGCACAGAATTAAAGGAAAACATTCCAAGCACCATAACCACTACAGTATGCTATGCTGGGTTATGCTATGTTATGTTCAAGGAGTACCCCTACACCCCTTTCAATGTAAGTAGTCAAACCAGTTTTAATGGTTTCACAACACACCACGCACCAGTTAACTCCATGACAGCTGGAAGCTCTCTGCATTGAACAAAGCGATTAATTGGAAATTATACTGTTTAAGACAAATAGCAGAGTTTGAAGACTTCTCCAACTTAACTATAGTCACATCAAGGTTTGTAATTTAATTTCACCATAGATCACTGTACATTGAACAAAACCCTAAGTCTGTGGATTTTCAAGAATTCACCAGCGCGTTACAAAGTCAATATAAAATTCTCCAATTCAGCAATGTTTACAGATCAGCTATATTCACCATGTTTTCTGGGACACACATAAGTTCATTGCCAACTGGTAGTACATGAAAATGCTTTCATGTATTTTAGATAATGTATATTCTGCAATATTCCTGACTGATTTATTATTATAGGCATTTATATAGCGCCAACCTATACGCAGCATTTTACAGTATTATAGAGGGGGAAATTTAACAATAAAAGAGACAATTACAAAATGATACAAGAGCAATGGGTTGATGAGGACCCTGCTCAAACGAGCTTAAAATTAAGAGGAAGTGGGGTCTCAAAATACAAGAGGGGGATCGAAGAGGATAGAAGCAAAGCAACGATTTGGGAAAGTAGCATAAGTGGAAGAGGCATGCTTGTGAAACAGAAGTTACTCTTGGAAGCCATAAGCTTTTCTGCAGAGGAGGCTGCTGAGAGACTTCTTAAATTATTGAAGACCATGGGAGAGTTTGATGGGGGTAGGCAGGCTGTTCCAAAGGAAAAGAGCCGTCCTCAAGAATTCTTGCAGACACGAGGAGAGACTGAGAAGAGGTTTACCTATGATTTAGTGAAGAAATGTAACAGGGGCAAGAACTTTATAGGTAAGGGTTAGTATTTTGAATTTACTCCTACAGGGTACAGGAAGCCAATGTAAGGATTGACAGAGGGGTGAGGTGTAAGAGGAACAACAGGGGAGAAAAATAAGTCTAGCAGCAGTATTAATTAATTAATTAATTAAATGCAGTTTAGGAGAGAATTACAGTGGTCAATGCGATGAATTACTAGAGCATAAACAAGCTTCTTAGCAGCATCTTGTGTAAGACAGGGGCAGACGTGGGCAATGTTTTTAAGGTGGAATTGTCAGGATAACATAAGGTATAATGGAAAGGCCAGAATCAGAGATAATACCAAGAGAGCGAACTTGCAAGGACGGGCTGCTACAGGTACCATCATTAACTTGCAGCGAGAGCGAAAGAGGAGAATCATTAGTATTTTTACTAACCAAAACGGTTCGGTCAAAAAACAGTTTTTTACCATGCACAAGTCTAATCTTTATACTCCAATGCAAATCTCCAGTTCAGAAAATCTTAAAAGAACACTTTAGCCACTAAAACCTCTACAGTTCGCTGTTGTAGCTATGGTGCTAGAAGTGCTATGGTTCCCTCCCATTGTAAGGCATTAAACCATATTTAAAAGGAATACATTCTTACTTGGGACCCACTCCCTGTCTGCACTACCATCTCCTGAGAGTATGAAGTTCCTCAGCAGAAAATTCCATTAGCTCTCTTGTACTATGCAATAGAGCGCAGGGCTTAGCTAGTTAGTTGAGAGTGATCAGGCTGCACATGCTTAGGATGTTTATAGCTAATTCCTATTTATTGCATATTCATTACTGAATAAGTATAGTTATTGTGTTGATTTTTATTAGGGATCAACTGATTATCGGTTTTGCAGATATTATTGGCCGATATTATTTTTTTTTGTAAGTATCGGTATTGGCTGATAATCACTGGCAATACCGTTAATGAATGAGTGGGCCGGCACGTCAAAAGATCGGAGTGACTGGCAGGAGGAGGGTGATCACTGATAGAGCACTTCCTGTCGGCCGGGTACAGGAGACTGAATCTCCTGTAGAGTGGAGTGCACACTATGGGACAGGGAAGTGGGGTGAAGAAAACTTTAGAATGGGGAGGGGCTGAAGAACACTATGGGATAGGCAAGGGGGGGTGAAGAACACTGGGGGGGGTAGAGAAGCAGGGGAATGGGAGGGTACTAAGAGACAGGTAAGGGGTGGGGAGTTGGGGAGTTCCTACCGCACATATTTATACACAAACACACACTGAATACTCCACCCACACTGCATCCACTACACAAACACACACACACTGCATCCACTACACAAACACACACACACACTGCATCCACTACACAAACACATTGCATCCACTACACAAAACACACACACTGCATTTACTAATCAAATACTCTCACTGCATCCACTACACACACATATAATTATTCTTGAAAACATAAAAAAAACCTGACTGACATGTACCACTTAAAAAAGAAGAAGATAACATGTGATAGCAGTAGTTATTAAGGATGGGAAAGTACTAGGTTTGCAAGGATGGAAAACTGGGTCAGAATTATTTTAGTGTGAATATACTTAGAATGCCTCTCTAATCAATCAAATACCTATACTCAGAATATGTTTATACTTATTTTGTATATAACATTCTATATTTTCTCAATTTCAAATTTAGAATGTTTTTTTCCCACAGCATATTTGTTTTGCTGTCATACTAGTGAATAAGAATTGGTTCTTAATTTCTCAGCATGTATTCTCCAAAAGAAAGGCTGACCTTCTCAGGTGACCACAAAAATTGAGCAACTCAAGACTAATAAAAGCATCACCTCTAACCTGTGACTTTAGTCTGCAATCAGTGGAGCCATTACCATCATCAAATTTGATATCCTTAATTATGAAATACAGTTAAGGTGACATTGTTTTTTTTCTTTCTTTAAATTTATTAAGTGAACTCGATTACCCTCAAATAAATTATAAATAAAAGTGAAGTAGTTGTTATTATTTGACTAGAGATTTAATATTTCTTTCCTATGTTATGTTTAAAATGAGAAGGTTTCTAAATAATTCATGGAGGAGTCATCCCTGATATTTCCAGGTGTAAACAATAAAAATAGATCAGGTCTTGCTCTCTGTCTATGATTTCAAGTGATGTCCCTTTATAGAGAATAAAATAATTTATTAAGTTTAGCAGTATAAACCGATACTCATTATTTGGGGCAAGTGGGAGAGGATGCACACCTTGGCTCAACTCTGTATTGTAGCCACCATATTGATGGAGATTAGCATGATCTCCATGTCTTTAAATCTATATATTTACATGTCATTTCACTTAAAGGGATACTGACATCTCCTGCGGCATTCTCTCCTTAACCACTATATCTGAAAAGATCATTGGTTGGAAACTGCAATTACCTGACTGAAAGTCATCTGGATATTTTCATTTAAATTAAAGTGTAATGCTATCTGATTTGTTGTAGACATGTTTACTTTAAAATCATTTCTAAACCAGTTTATGTGTTTTGTATTTCCTTATGGTTAGATAATAACCATTCACTCATAATATGCTGTGTTATGGAGAATATGTCACCAAATTCATGTAGTTACTGAACCTATGACCTTTTTATTTCATTTGGCTTCTAGGCAACCAGGCAATAGCTTAGTTAAATCTCACCTATATAAAAACTAGATAATACATTAACAGTCAGCTGCTTGTATGTATAGACAGTTCATATTGATTTAATGTTCTATTTCCATTTATGATCGATACAGCTATTGATATAACCACTTTTTGGAACTTTTTCGCATAAAAAAGTAAGTTATAAATACAATGTATTTTCTGTAATTTAGATTTGCCCTGCAGTTTATTCCAGAGAAAATTCTTAGACAAGCAGTGTGTTATAATGGTGCAAATGCAAGGTACTGATGCATACAGGTTTAGATTAGGAATCAGGACCAGAGTGGATTAAACTAATGTTTTGCTTACTATATCATTTAACTCTCAGCACCACAGCATATACAAATCTGTAGAATTTAAATTAAAGAGATGTATTAATTGTTAAGATTAAATAAAGATTGAAAAAAAAAAGGCAAATATGTTCCATACAGACCTTTTACTATTTATAGTTTAAAGGACCACTATAGTGCCAGGAAAACATACTTGTTTTCCTGGCACTATAGTGCCCTGAGGGTGCCCCCACCCTCAGGGTCCCCCTCCCGCCCGGCTCTGGAAGGGGGAAAGGGGTAAAAACTTACCTTTTTCCAGCGCCGGGCGGGGAGCTCTCCTATTCCGATCCTCCCCATCGGCTGAATGCGCACGCGCGGCAAGTGCTGCGCGCACATTCAGCCGGTCGCATAGGAAACCATTCACAATGCTTTCCTATGGACGCTTGCGTGCTCTCACTGTGAAAATCACAGTGAGAAGCACGCAAGCGCCTCTAGCGGCTGTCAATGAGACAGCCGCTAGAGGCTTTGGGGGAAGGCTTAACCCATTCATAAACATTTTATAAAAGAATGGGTTAATCCTAGCTGGACCTGGCACCCAGACCACTTCATTAAGCTGAAGTGGTCTGGGTGCCTAGAGTGGTCCTTTAACACAATGTAAGCAGTGACTAATGGCATGGGATCACTAGTGTGTTCTCTACATATTTATTCCATGGAACAGAGCAATGCAGAGAAGGGATGGTGGGTATGTCCACTCTTAGTTGTGTTTATACTGTGTTCAGTGGCACATTTATCTATGTACCCAGATGTGCCATACCACCGTAAATACAAATTCACTCTTACCACTAAGCCAGGTGTCAGGTATAGCATGGCATGTAATTCATCGCCGGAACCCACTTCCGGGTTCACGGCGCTCAGCCCCGCCCCTTTCTCTGACGCGGTCCCTCCACGATACTTAGGAGGACCGCGCCAGATTCAAAGGGCTGGATTATTCGCACAGGTGCTGCATGAAGATCAGCTGTTCTACTTCTGATCCTACCTGCTCCACTTCTATACCTCGGCTAGTAAACGGATTTCTACCTTCTCCACTTCTCGACCTCGGCTTGTAAACGGATTTCTACTTTCTCCACTCCTAGACCTCGGCTTGTAACTCTGAATTCTACCTTCTCCACTCCCAGACCTCGGCTTGTTAAAACGGACTTCCCCACTCTCCACTCCTAGTTCTCAGCTTGTTGAAACGGACTTCTAATTTCTCCTTCATTGGGTGAATTAACCCTTCCAGTGCTAGAACTGCCTTTAAGTTAAGTAATACTTTTACCAAACAAGTCAATTACTATTATTTATATTACACAGTATCTAAAACTCACTAAAGTGTCACTTTGTCTAATTATTCCTCTTACTCATAAGGGATTGCTACAAAGCCTAATTTTACCTTCATGGATATTTAAAGGTACAGTGACCATAGTTTCATACCAATATAAAAGGAGGTGAACCTTATTGTTGTTGTAACCAAGAAATGCTGCAGTTGAGTTCCAATTAAAGAAATATTACAAAATAAGTATTACAGAATAATCCAGCCACTTCAATGGAACCAGCAGATATTAACTCTCAAGTTTCTGCCCTAACCAATAGAGTGGATACGATTGCTCAAGGGTTACAGGAACTGCAAATTACAAATGAGAGAATATTAACCTATGTTAGAGACATTCAAGGTCATCTTCCTCATGCCGCTCTTCAATCGGCTGGTGATCCTGCTGTCTGTAATCCAGAAAAATTTATGGAGATAGAACAAAGTACAGAGAGTTTTTGAATTCTTGCAAACTACTAATAGCTTTAAAACCTAGATCTTATCCCACCGAAAGATCCAAAGTCTGTTCTGTGATCTCTTTTTTAAGAGGTGAACCTATGGCCTGGGCCCATTCCTTTTTGGAAAATGATGATCCCATATTGGATTCATTGGATGAGTTCTTTGAAGCTATGTCTTTATTATATGAA
>OW240912.1:105910183-106007271 GCA_933207985.1 Pelobates cultripes | reverse complement strand
CATTACATTTGATATTATTAAATCTCCACTTTATCCCGTCATTCTAGGAATTAATTGGTTAAAAAAACCATGATCCTTTAATTAAGTGGTCTCCCTTCTCCATCTCCTTTGCTTCTGATTTCTGTAAAAAAACGTGCTTACAACACATTCCTATTCTCCAAACTACTGTAGAACCAGTTATACCTCCATTCTACTCCGATTTTGCAGATGTTTTTTGTAAAAAAGAAGCGGAAACACTTCCTCCTCATCGGCTATATGATTGCCCAATAGATCTCATACCCGGAGCTCCTATTCCTTATGGTCATATTTATCCACTCTCTGAAAAGGAATTAGAAATTTTAAAAGAATATCTTAATGAAAATTTACGCAAAGGGTTCATCAGACCCTCGACCTCTCCTGCTGCTTCTAGTATTTTCTTTGTGAAGAATAAAGACCAAACCATCCGACCTATTATAGATTACAGAGCCTTAAATAAAATAACTATTAAAAATCGTTATCCTCTTCCACTAATAAATGAATTAATTGAAAGGTTAAGAACTGCAACTATATTCACTAAACTCGACCTTCGAGGCGCATATAACCTCATTAGAATAAAACAGGATGATGAATGGAAAACCGCTTTCCGGACAAGATATGGTCTCTACGAATATCTAGTGATGCCTTTCGGGCTCTGTAATGCCCCTGCAACATTTCAACATTTTATCAATGATATCTTTAGAGATCTTCTGGATGTATGTGTTATTATCTACTTAGATGATATCTTAATATATTCTAACAATTTGGATGAACATAGGAAACATGTTAGATGGGTTCTATCTAGACTGAGAACTCATAAATTATACGCTAAACCAGAAAAATGCCTTTTTGAGGTTACTGAATTCTCTTTTCTAGGATACATTATTTCACCTCATTCTTTGAAGATGGATAATTCAAAAATCAAATGTATTATTGATTGGCCTGCTCCTACTACTACAAAAGAATTACAACGTTTTCTTGGATTTGCAAACTTCTATAGAAAATTTATTAGAAACTATTCGGATGTATCACATCCTCTTAACCTCCTCAACAGTAGTAAACGTCCTTTTAATTGGAATAAAGATGCACAAACAGCCTTCGACGAATTAAAAAAAAAGATTTACAACTGCACCTATTCTACAACTACCTAATCCAACATTCCTATATGTTCTTGAAGTTGATGCATCAGATGCAGCCATCGGAGCAGTTCTTTCTCAACAAAAGACTCCACAAGATCCACTTCATCCAGTTGCCTTTTTTTCAAGATCCTTGAGCTCTGCTGAAAAAAATTATCCTATTGGTGAAAAAGAATTATTAAGTGTTAAAGCTGCCTTCGAAAATTGGCGTCATCTTCTGGAAGATACAAAACAACCTATAATAGTTTATACTGACCATAAAAATCTTGAATATCTCTATACTAACAAAACCCTTACAGCTAGACAAGTTAGATGGAACCTATTTTTTAACCGATTTAACTTCCAATTAATATACAGACCTGGAAATAGAAATAAAAGGGCTGACGCTCTTTCTCGAATTCCTTCTAAAACTACTACTGATGATTATCCTTCTACCAAAATAATAGGAATCCTCTCTTCTCTTCATGATGACATAAAGAATTTGAATCAGAAGGATCTTGAACTTCCCAAAACACCTATACTAACAAAAAAGGATGGTCTATTTTATTTTAAAAATAGAATTTATATTCCTCCCATTCTTAGGAATAAATTACTTAAGATGGTTCATGATTCCCCCCTAGCTGGACATCCTGGAATAAAGAAAACACTTGAACTAACTTCACGATATTATTGGTGGCCTCGCCAGGATAGAACCATTGCATTATATGTCAAAACATGTCCTATCTGTCAAAGGTCTAAACCAGAACATAATCAACCTTTTGGATTACTACTTAACTTACCTATTCCAGAAAAACCTTGGCAATCCATTTCTATGGATTTTATCGTTGATCTTCCACCTTCTCAACATTTCACCACTATTCTTGTCGTTGTGGATCGCTTCACAAAAATGTCCCATTTCATTTCTTTAAAAAAATTACCCTCCTCTGTAGAATTGTCTAAGGTCTTTATTGACAATATTGTGAAACTTCATGGTCTTCCTGAAGAAATTATTTCTGATAGGGGACACAATTTACCTCCAAATTCTGGAAAGAGATGTGTCTCTCCCTTCAAATTCAACGCAAACTCTCTTCCGCTTATCATCCCCAAACTAATGGGCAAACAGAAAGGGTTAACCAATGTTTGGAACAATATCTTCGATGTTATTGTTCATACCTCCAAGATGACTGGACCACATGGTTACCTATGGCCGAATTTTCTTACAATAATACCATTCATTCTAGTACGAAAATGACTCCTTTCTTCTCCAACTATGGTTTTCATCCGTCTTCATTCCCCATCCAAACCATTACTTCATCCAATCCTACTGTTACATCAAAAAACGAATTTATGTCTTCTCTATTTCTCAAATTACGGGAGAATCTTCAACTCGCCCAAAATAACCAGAAAAAGTTTTTTGACAATAATAGAAGAATTCCCCCTCCTTACAAGGTAGGGGATCTTGTCTGGCTCTCTTCAAGGAATATTACCACAAGCCGTCCTTCAAAGAAATTGAGCTCTCTTTTTCTTGGTCCCTTTCAAGTAATTACTATCATTAATGATAACGTTGTTAAACTAAAACTTCCTCCAAGTTTTAAACTTCATCCAGTATTCCATGTCTCCTTACTTAAACCACACATTCCTGATCCTTTTTATAGAGAAATAGTAACAACTCCTGAACCTATCATTGTCCAAGGTGAAGAAGAATATGAAATCCACAAAATTTTGGATTCTCGTGTCCACCGTGGCTCCTTACAATACCTTATCAGATGGAAAGGTTATGGAGTTGATGAAGACACTTGGGAAGATTCATCTAATGTACATGCTAGGAGGTTAGTTACTGCCTTTCACAAACGCTATCCCTCCAAACCGAAATAGTGCACCCAGAGGATGCCCCATGGGAAGGGGGTACTGTCAGGTATAGCATGGCATGTAATTCATCGCCGGAACCCACTTCCGGGTTCACGGCGCTCAGCCCCGCCCCTTTCTCTGACGCGGTCCCTCCACGATACTTAGGAGGACCGCGCCAGATTCAAAGGGCTGGATTATTCGCACAGGTGCTGCATGAAGATCAGCTGCTCTACTTCTGATCCTACCTGCTCCACTTCTATACCTCGGCTAGTAAACGGATTTCTACCTTCTCCACTTCTCGACCTCGGCTTGTAAACGGATTTCTACCTTCTCCACTCCTAGACCTCGGCTTGTAACTCTGAATTCTACCTTCTCCACTCCCAGACCTCGGCTTGTTAAAACGGACTTCCCCACTCTCCACTCCTAGTTCTCAGCTTGTTGAAACGGACTTCTAATTTCTCCTTCATTGGGTGAATTAACCCTTCCAGTGCCAGAACTGCCTTTAAGTTAAGTAATACTTTTACCAAACAAGTCAATTACTATTATTTATATTACACAGTATCTAAAACTCACTAAAGTGTCACTTTGTCTAAATTATTCCTCTTACTCATAAGGGATTGCTACAAAGCCTAATTTTACCTTCATGGATATTTAAAGGTACAGTGACCATAGTTTCATACCAATATAAAAGGAGGTGAACCTTATTGTTGTTGCAACCAAGAAATGCTGCAGTTGAGTTCCAATTAAAGAAATATTACAAAATAAGTATTACACCAGGATACCTTAATAAAATGGAAGAAACTTGAAAAAAGGCTCAAAGTGGAGCCGAAACATTGTCTCGACTTCCTTGTTTCAAATAAAAAAGACTGCCTTTTAAAAGAAACCTCAGGGGTGCCTGGATATTTATTTTTCTTCCGTTTAATGTTTTCAGGGATTGGCCCTCCCTTTCTGCAGCACCCTACAGGAAGTATTCCCCCCTTTTTCATGTGTGAATTACACTCTTGTTTTTTGCAAACAAGGATACTTAAATAAGATGCTTGACACACAATTCTCAATTTTTCACAGTCACCTAATAAAAATAAAATATAAAAAAAAGTTTATTGTAGCAATTAATATTCATATAATTATTGTATGTTTATGTATCTTAATGCAATTACTGTTTCTGATATTCACTCATAAAAAATGTAATATAGCTAAACCTCAAAGGTGTCTCATTAAACATAATTTGTTGCAAACAGGAGATACAAGGTCAACTCTATCATGATTGTAAATAAAATTATAATATCAGTAGATCCTCCAGGTGCTGATTAATGAAATCTCTCCTCGACCTTGATGAGCAAGATATGTATTGAGTTTTACAGAAACACATCAGGCTTTATAAAATCTTTAACTCAATTAAGTTTTTATGGTGCCAGAAGGTCCTGGGTGCGCACTTACCTTAAGGGATTAGTCTGTTTACGAACATTTGACCCCAAAGTTGAGAAGATAGCACCCTGATTTCCAGTTATGGTTTAAAGCTTCAATGTGGTGTGTACCTTACACAGACAATTTTGGGAATGACAATCTATTAATAGGCAGAGAGCATCAGCTGACAGTTTTAGCCAATCAGAGGCACTGTGTCCAATAATTCTTCATTAAAGCCTAGGACCATTGCCGGCAAACAATGGGTGCAGTGGATAGTGCCATCTCCACAACTTATGGATTAAACCATTTGTAAACATTTTAACCTCTTAAGGTAAGATAGTGCCAATGACCACTTGGCCCCATAACAACTTCAATAAGATACCCAGAATGTTCCTTTAAGGGAGCTGTAGTCCAATATATCATGCTTCATATTTGGCCCCATTATTTTGCCCCTGTATACAGGAGCAGGGCCATCTTTCTGCATGGGCATGCTGGGCAGTTAGGACCCTGAAACAGTGCTCAATGCATGGTCTGCCTTCAGTGAGCTGGTCTGAATGATTCACAGCCAGTCTGATGTGCATTCAGGCCAAGCTTGTAACGATACCTTACCTTTCCCCGCCAGACCCGCCCAGCGCGGCGTCCTTTTTTAACACTTCCGGGAGGCAGCTCAGTCTTTCTGACACCGGCCGCTCGCAACACGCCCACTTTTATGACGTGGCGCATGTGCGCCGACGGCAGCAAAATAGTGCCGCCAAAATTCAAACATGGCCACGCTCCAGACCTCTTGGGGGCATGGTTTAAAAGCAAAAGATCCCACACTATAAAAAGGCAACCATGGCATTTGTTAGGAGCCCTAGTGTGGTTCTTGTTTGAGTCCTCTAGCACTCTTTATATTCTGATTGATTTTTTGATATCTGATTCTTGGCTTCCCTTCTGACTATTCTGTTCTCTGGTTTCCCTTTATTTTGGCTTGGATTATCGTGTGCCCATCTTCTGTACTCCCTTGATCTCAGGCTATTCCTTTGACTACTCTCAGACGCAAGTCCGGCCACTCTAAGGTCCGGTAAACGTCTTCCTCTGGGTTTCATTCTGTTTGAAGGGGTCACTGTCGTGACATTACACTAGGGCCATGGACCCTGCAGGTGTTAACCCTCTTGGTCCAGTTAACCGGTTTGAAGAACTGGACCATCACATGGACCAGTTTGCTATTGACGTACAAACCTTGCTAGCTCGTACTGCTCATCTTCAACCGGAGGAGCAAATCCCTGCCCATATACCTCAGGAACAACCTATGGAAATGTTTGTTGTAGGTACTTCCAATCACACAATATCCCCTCTTCGTTATGGGGGTGATCCAAAGGGATGTCGGGGCTTCTTAAACCAAGTCTGTATTTATTTTGAACTTCATCCGAGAGCATATCCTACTGATAGGGCAAAAATTGGCTACATAATCACCTTGTTGATAGATAGGGCGTTAGTTTGGGCTAATCCCTTATGGGAAAACGACAACCCGATAGTATTTAACTATGCGGAATTTTTTGCAGCTTTTAGGAGGACTTTTGATCCCCCAGGGAGAAGGACTAATGCTGCCAAGACGTTGTTAGGTATGAGACAGGAGTCTCGTTATCTTATAGACTACGCTCTAGAATTCCGTACGCATGTTGCCGAAGTTAGATGGAATGAACAAGTGTTTGTAGACGTATTCATGAATGGACTTTTGGATAAGCTCTTAGATGAGGTAGCTACCAGGTACTTACCGAATGTGCTGGAGGAATTAATCACATATCTTGCCCACATTGATAAGCGTCTCCAGCATAGACAAAACACTAGAGATAGACATAGACGGGTGCCGGAATGCCTGGCATTGACCTTCCCTTTATCTGAGACAACAGCAATCACTCCCCCAGAACCCATGCAATTGGGAGTTACGCGTTTGTCTGAGACTGAAAGACAATACCGTTGTAGGTATATTGTGGTAGAAAAGAACATTCTCGCTTAACCTGTCCTAGCCGGCCGGAAAACTCCAGCACCTAAGCCCCCAAGGATGACAGGCCTTGGGTGTAATGTGTATGTCCTGCTTCAATGATAAAAACGATCATAGGCTTCTTCTACCAGTGGTTATTGAATGGGAAGGAAAGAAGGTACCAACCATTGCCTTGATAGATTCTGGGGCGGCCGAGAATTTTGTTGATCGCAAATTCGGTCAGAAACATGCTCTCCCGTTTCAAAATAGATCAACACCCTTGGACGTTGAGACCATAGATGGTAGACCACTGTCAATTCCTTTTATCACACAAGAAACTAATCCAGTAGTATTGTCCATAGGTTCCCTGCATAGGGAGGTTATAACCCTGCAACAAATCACCTCTCCTATCTTTCCTGTTATCCTCAGCTTTCCTTGGCTCTCTAAACATAATCCTTCTATAGACTGGGAGAGAAAAGAGATTTTACAATGGGGTGATACTTGTCTTAGAAAGTTTATTACTCCAATAGAACACGTAGGTTTACTTAATGTGCCTACTATGGAACCTTTAACCACTCAGGTACCAAAACAATATTCGGATCTTAAAGCAGTCTTTGAACCACGGGAAGCAGAAAAGTTACCTCCACATCGGGCAAACGACTGCCCCATTAACTTGTTACCCGGCATTATGCCCCCTAGAGGCACTGTCTATCCTCTCTCTATGGCCGAGAATAAAGTACTAGAAGAGTACATCACAGAGAACTTAAGAAAAGGATTTATTACTAAATCTTCCTCCCCAGCTGTCACTCTTTTTTTCTTTGTCTCCAAAAAGGATTTAAGACCCTGTATTGACTATCGGGGTTTAAATAAAATAACTGTATGGAACGCTTATCCTATTCCATTAATAATAAAACTTTTCGACAGATTGAAGGGGGCAACAATATTCACAAAATTAGAACTGCTGGGAGCATACAATTTAGTCAGAATTAAGAAAGGGCATGAATGAAAGAATGCTTTTAATACTTACTATGGTCACTACGAGTATCGGGTCATGCCCTTAGGGTTATGTAACGCCCCAGCAGTCTTTCAAGACTTCATTAATGATGTTTTAAGAGAATATTTACAGATGTTTGTAATAGTCTATCTAGACGATATCTTGAGCTACTCCAACAATATTAAGGACCACCATAAACATGTCAGGTTGGTTCTTTCTAAATTATTAGAAAATGGACTTTACTGTAAGTTAGAGAAATGATTGTTTGACAAAGATGAAGTTCATTTCCTGTGTTATATAATTTCAGGGTATGGCTTTCAAATGGAAAAAAAACAAACTAGAAGCTATCCTACACTGGCCCTTACCCGTTGGACTCAAAGCCATCCAACGTTTCCTGGGATTTGCTAATTATTACAGGAAATTTATTAAGGGATTTTCCTCTATCACCGCCCCCATCACTGCCATGACTAAAAAAGGAAGGAATCACATGGAATGGAGTCTCGAGGTTAAGGAAGCTTTTGAGAAATTAAAAAAAGCTTTTTCCTCAGCGCCAGTATTGAGACATCCCAATCCTTCATGTCCCTTTCTATTAGAGGTAGATGCATCAGAAACGGGTATTGGGGCTGTGCTATCTCAAAGACCTTCTGATGATCAACGACTGCATCCCTGTGGATTTTTTTCTAAGAAATTAACAGAAACAGAAAAAAGATATGATATTGGTGATAGGGAATTGTTGGCTATTATCTCAGCTCTTAAAGAGTGGCATCATTATTAGAAGGGTCATCTATTCCAATTACCATCCTTACAGATCATAAAAACCTTTCTTATTTTGGAGAGGCCAAAAGAATGTCAGACAGGCAGATTCGATGGTCTTTATTTTTAACATGGTTTAATTACATTGTAACTTATAGACCTGGGTCAAAGAACACTAAGTGATGCCTTATCCAGTCAACATGAACATTTATCACCTCCCGAAACCCACTTTTCCTCCATAAACCCAGCCGACCTCATAATTGCCACTGTCCAGGCCAAAATCTCTTCTGGGTTGATGGAGGAACTATCCAACTTCCAGGATCGTGCCTGGGGAAAATTACACGTACCCTTGGCTTATAGAAAAAAGTTTTATCCCTTGTACACGACTCCAAATTGGCAGGGCATCCTGGTATTCACAAAACAACAAAACAATTCTGGTGGCCTTCATACAAGGATGTTCGTTCCTTCTTGCATGTAGTATCTGTTCTTCTACTAAATCACCTAAATGTCGTCCTTTTGGTCTCTTGCCATTACCTATTCCCGATAAACCCTGGTTGAGTATTGCCATGGATTTTGTACTGGATCTTCCTCCTTCCGAAAATCAGTGTCATATTGACTATTATCGACAGATTCTCTAAAATGACCCATCTGGTCCCATTAATCAAATTACCATCTTCTTCCGAACTGGCCTCTTTGTTTATAAAGGAGGTGGTACGTTTACATGGCGTACCTCAAGATATTACTTCCGACAGAGGTCCACAATTCGTTTCATGGCTCTGGAGGGCATTTTGTGACCAATTAGGTATCAATCTCAAACTCTCTTCTTCTTACCATCTCCAATCAAACGGGATTACGGAAAGGATGAATCAATGCCTTGAACAATATATGCCCTGTTTCACTTCTGATCAAGACGATTGGGTGGAGCTACTTCCATGGGCTGAATTTGCCCATAATAATCTGGTGCACGAATCTACTCAACACAGTCCCTTTCTTATTAATTATGGTTTTAACCCTACAACTCTTCTGAGTTCTTTTTTATCTACTGGAGTGCCAAGTGTTGACAGCACTATCAACAATATGAGAGAGACTTGGTTAGGGGTTAAACATATTTTGACTCAGAAGGCCCAGATTCAAAAATAATGCAGATAGACATCGCAGGGCTGCTCCTACATCCGTAGCAGGTGACAGAGTAAGGTTGAGTATTTCTAACATAAAATTAAAAGTCCCCTCAATGAAATTCGCTCCACGTTTCATAGGTCCTTTCCAAATACTCAAACGCATTAACCCAGTCTGTTATAGCCTGCGCTTGCCGACTGCCATGAAGATACCTAACTCTTTTCATGTTTCCCTCCTCAAACCTTTAAAATTTAATCGTTATACTTAAAAAACCTGGAATCCTCCTGTTGCACTCATAGAGGACCAAAATGAATACGAAGTAAAGTCTATATTAGATTCCCGTATTTCTAGGGGAAAACTTCAATATCTCATAGATTGGAAAGGATACGGTCCCGAGGAACGTTCATGGGTGGATGCCTCTGATGTTCACGCTCCTCGCTTGGTTCGTTTGTTTGAGAGGTGTCGTACTCACGGGTCTGGTTCTACCCGCTCTGTGGGCAGTTCTCGAGGGGGGGTACTGTAAAGATACCTTACCTTTCCCTGCCACGCCGACGTCAGCAAAATAGTGCCGCCAAAATTCAAACATGGCCACGCTCCCAGACCTTTTGGGGGCATGGTTTTAAAGCAAAAGATCCCACACTATAAAAAGGCAACCATGGCATTTGTTAGGCGCCCTAATGTGGTTCTTGTTTGAGTCCTCTAGCGCTCTTTATATTCTGATAGATTTTTTGGTATCTGATTCTTGGCTTCCCTTCTGACTATTCTGATCTCTGGTTTCCCTTTATTTTGGCTTGGATTATCGTGTGCCCGTCTTCTGTACTCCCTTGATCTCTGGCTATTCCTTTGACTATTCTCAGACGCAAGTCCGGCCACTCTAAGGTCCGGTAAACGTCTTCCTCTGGGTTTCACTCTGTGTGAAGGGGTCACTGTCGTGACAAGGCTGACCTGCCAATCCTTTGGGTGGACCCACCTCCTTTCACTGGTTCCCTCCACCCACTAACATTGCGATTCACCATTTACCATGCACCATTTATGGTCATATCAGGAGAGCAAGCATTCTTAAAGTATTTTTGTTTTTATGTATTTCCTAGAGGTACCACACTTGACGTCTTCACATACCCTTGCCACAGAGCACAAAGCTCCTGGCAACCCTATACTTTCCATGAAGGAGTGTAATCACTGGTTGTCTTCATATACAGGTCAATGTGGACTTTTCTTTCGTGAGAAAAATATTATATACTGTATATAAAATCCAAAATCCATATCAAATAGCAGCATTCACTGGACTTTTCCAAAAGTTAAACATTTATTCCATCAATAGCATCTATTCTAGACATCGGATCCAGTGGTGTCCAAAACACCTGCTGCTGATGTCTGTTACCTTTTTGATGGAACTTTTTTGTTATAGTTGGTGAAGACCCATGTGTGCTTTTGTTTACAACAAAAAATGTGGTGGTTCATCAATACTTTAGTTAACATACAGATAACAATTGAAAATGAACTAATTTAACTTTAAAATTAACTTTTAGGGTGTTTGATGAAAATACAATACAAATTCACAATTATCACATAAATATTCATATTTTACTTTATGACCAAAACACACTTAAGCCTATGAATAGAATAATAGACTCTGAAAGCTGCAGTACCTTATACACACAGTTACAGATAACATGGAATACATTTTTATTTACAGCTGTAAATTAAAAAAGAGAAAATAAATAAGACACTATAGTTATAATGTTGAGCAGCAAGATACGTGTGGAACACCATAGCAGTAGAGCAAGGAAAAAAAATAAATAAATAAAAAAACACGTTCTGCGATGTTATAAAACCATTGATTCCCCAGGACACACAGGAAAACGAGCAAACATTAAATGTATTGTTCCTGGTTGAATCCTTTGATGTTATGTTATATGGAAGTGGAAGATAGAATGAGAAAGTGAGATACTGTGTCATAACATGTGATGTGTCTCAGATTTTTTGTGTTAGTGGATTTATGCGGTTGTTAGAGGGAATTACTCATTGGCATTCATAGCGTGCATTTGTGGCAGAGGGCAGGATTGATAAAATATTTAACTCACCTGGGTATTTATGCTTTCTTTGCCATACGCTTTACAACCCAATTGCTATGCAGCCCCAGCAGCAATGAGGACACGGGACCAAATTCACTTATTTTGGGTAACGTTTTAAAATCATGAAACATTTCTTAATGGTTTCTCAAACGATAAAAAACAATTGCAACAATATTTTACACGTTTTAGGTTCCACAGAGTGAGTGTCAGTTCTGCAGTATACTGCATTTTAACTCAAAATGCAATTTATATAGATATCTAAAATTGTAGCTAGGGCAACCACATCAGGATTTTAATCACATAGCAATACATGCTTCAGGGCTGTAATCAATAAAAAATAAATAAAAAAAAAACATAAGTAATCTATCTGAAATATTTCCCTGAGGATATACATTTTGTATAAGTGTCCCTGTTTAAAATCATAATGTGATTATCATATTTATGGCATAACAATAAATAAATAAGTGGAACATCTCTAGGGCTGATATGTACAAAAGGTTTTGGAATAGCACTAAAAATATCAACAAAGCATACTGCAAGTTGTCTAATTAAATGTTAATTAGTTAAAACCTGAAGCTAAGCTTACTGTTGAAAAGGTACCTGAAAAAAGTACCTTTTACTTTGTGATAACTATATATTTTAGAAGAATTAACTTTTAATAAATGAGTTAAGAAAGAAAATATAATATGTATATATGGCAATATCTGCTGTTTATCTCAGTGTGCGGTCAGTAAGAGGCTGAGAATGTCAACTGACACTCTCAGCCTATAACCAGCCACCAAGCTAGAGTGTCCTTATACTGTTGAGGCAGAGAGGAAATGGGAAAGCATTGGATTGGCTAAATATTTGCAATTTTAATGATGTCACCAAGAAGGTGAATCGGGGGCGGGGCTAGTGCCAGTGGACCTGATCGGGGCTAGCGCCTGCGGACCTATGCGGCGCTGAAAATTAGGTGAGTTTTCACCTTTTCCTAGAGGGCTAAAGGGGGGCAAACAACCTGGATGGTGGTTTAAACACTATAGGGTCAGGAACACATGCTTGTGTTCCTGACCCTATAGTGTTTCTTTAACTATGCAATGTAAACATTATAGTTTCTAAAAAAAAAAAAACTGCAATGTTTTACATTGCAGAATTAAAATGGAAGGGATACTGCACCCTGACACTTCCTTGAGCTGAAGTGGTCTGGGTGACTATAGTGTCTGTGGCAGACCACCAATATATCACCACCACGGATTCCCTTTCCCCCAATATCGTAGCTCCATGAATGTTGGGAGAAGATCTGTTTAATGCATTCAAAAACTCACAATTTATACATACAGTAAACACCCCCATGCCTGAGAGATAATTGAGTCAGGAACTGTACAAACTAAATTATCTCCAGGTACAGAAAAATACAACAATTTTACAACACCCTAAAAGTACCCACAAAATCCATGAAAACCCCTTGAGAGTCACATTCCGAAAAAACCTAATCTGAGTGACTACCATATCCAAAAATCACTCAGATGGGTTTGGTAGTTTGGAATTGCCATCGAGGGAAAGTTTTGTCCGGCCGGCCACGAGGTGTAAGCCTAAAAGAGTTCCAGAGGAATTGGGCCAGTCTCAGTTTTATAACTGATAAATTTATATAAAAACCACACACAGCGTAAAAACAGCTTTCAAGTGTCAAATGTTCCCCCTGGTTGGGAACTTGAACAGGCAGTAGTTCCATCTTCATCGTTTTTCTCGGGAGTGCCTAGCCGAAATCAGTTTGAGGCACTCAACGACCAAGTAGCGCTGCCTGCATTCGTGAAGCAAAATGGTCGCATTCCATTCTGTCGACCACTTGTGTTTGGTTGCATGAAATGGCGGCCACCCAAGGGAGCATTCTATTAATTGTTTCCATTGTGGTTTAAGTACTGGATACTTTGTATTCCACATTCTAATGACGTGTTGAGGTGGTCTTTGTTCAGGAACTGAACCAGGTGGGTTTGAACAAATAAATTAACATAAAGGAAACGAAATGTGCAAACCAAGTGATGGGGTATCCCTTCACAGTATCACTTTAATACATGAATGTTTATAACATTTATATATCTTTGGTATTTTCTTTTCACTAAATACAGATAGGGAGATCTTTGCTGTAGAGTTAAATTCCATTTTACATTATATTATATCTGTATATACTTTTATTATAAATAACTTAAACTACACTGTTGTTACATAAATATACTTTATTCACAGGGATTTTAGTCTAATGAAATAAAATGTGAACAAAATATAATTAGATAAATTAAATTAAAAAAATAGTAGTTCCAAGTAGCAAAAAAAAAAAGTTTAATGAAGATATGATGATTGATCAGTGGTGAAACTCCATTTATTATTAAATGTAATAATTCCTGCATACTACTGGCTTTATTAGACTTACAAGATCATTCTTTCATTTAGTGATACCAATATAAAATGCATTCTTCATGGCTGGATTGGTTGAAGAGCAGTGCTGAAGCATGCACATTTTATAGGCATCCCTAATTCACCATCATTCAACTGGTAAACCTAAAGGGATAGTTCTAAAATTAGAATAATCACCATGGAAACCAATACAATGTTTTGCTGATTGCTTCACTTTGAGAACTATTCCCCGGCACTGCTCTTTATAAATAACCCCTTTGAATAAAATGAAAATTAAATAAAGAAAAGAAAAAATAAACTGGATAATTCCAATCACAAATATTTTCTCTGTTATTAAACCTTAACGACTCTCCGTATTCTCTGATAATCTGTGGACACAGCATGACGATCTTCAATGAGCAGAACTACAACTTAAAAGCCGTAAAGCACAGGGACCCACTATATATTTAATAACCTTTTATAAAAATCAATAAAAACTATTACATTAAAACGTGTGCTGGCATGAAAGCAAATCATAAGTTAAGCACAGCTTACACAATCCCTGCTGGACAGATTTTTTTCGTCATGTCTTTGTTCTGATTCCTAAGATAGAATCCAGGTATTCACTGCTCTTCAATTAAATAATTCCCCTAAATATAGAAATAATATTTTAGCAGTTAATAGTATTATCAGTTACTCCAACGCATTTCACTTTTAAGTTTTTTTGTTGTTTTTTTTTCATATACTAAAATGTTCAAGTGAATTGCTACTTATAAGAAATCACACCTCCTATTGATCCTGGTTCCAGCAGGACAGTCCTAATTGTGTACTTCTCAACTGTCTCAGATCCAGCAGGACAATCCTGTTTTGATGTTCTGTCCCACCATCCCATGTTGGTTCCCAATCAGCATTGTGTAAGCATACCAAACGACATGCTCCTACTATGCTAAACAGTGTCAAGGCCCTAGGGCAATGCATAGTGCGCTTCAGTAGTGCCCTGTCTATAGTATGATCTGAGTAAGTTTGACCAGGGACTCTGTCAGTCAATCTTGCATGCATTCACACCAGACTGACACATCCATTTCCAGGCAGGGCTTCCCATTTTAGGAATCGCCAGAGCTGTCTTTCAATTCTCTTTTGTAAATGGTATGTCCCCACTTTGACCCTGTGCCCCTCTTGTTCTTTTTTCATACCTCCCACTGATAGGATTAGAAAATGTCTTTCTATTCAAATGTATGTATGTCTATAATTTTGAGGAAACTAAATTTCTTGGATCGTACACACCTTTTGTGATTTGTAATGTTAATTATGAATGTGCTACTTTTGTGCTACTTGTCTTTCTACAATGTAATAAAAAGCTCAATTGTGCGCATTCTCAGACATTTTAAAAAGATCTTTTACCACCGCTTTTAATGTTATGCCGCACCGAAATTCAAATATTTATTAGCTCTATAAAAATAAAATACTGAGAAGGGAACTCTTCACCTCAAATAAAAATGTTCTAGTAATATGCCAACTAACCCCCGTGTCTCATGAATTCATAAATCTGCAGTTTTGATTTAATTGTGACAGGAATTGTTAAATCTGTCATAGCTCAAAAACTTGAGCTCTTGCTTGTATGGTAAGTTGCCTGTTTAGTACACACAGGAGTGACATTCACTGCTTACTCTGAGCCGTTGATAAATGGCTATGGCTGGCAGTAAATTGCTGCAGTTGTTTGCACACTGCTAAATTACCACTTAAATAGCACATGAAAGCAATCAGCATAGCTTATTGTTACATTCAGATTAACCTTTCCATTGCCAAAGGACTGGGGCATGCTTTTCTGGTTACAATTCTATTTTACATGTTATCCATTTAAGATTTCAATTGAAACAAATAAATTACAGAATTCCATTGTCAAAATAGCTAATTGTAACAACCAAATAAAAGTAACGTTGACAGTTTTTGGAGTACGTTTGTTCAAAGGTTATTTTGATTTTCTCGTATACAGTTGTATTCAAAATTATTCAACTCCCCCTCCCTATTTAAAAATCAGGTTTATTGACAAAATAAACACTTTCAGCTGTTTGCAATGAGCAAATCAAACAAACGCAATTGAAATAGTTTAACACAACATATGCTTCAAGTTGTTTTGCCAAATTCAACTGAAAATGCAACTTATAATGACTTTAAAATGATTCAAACATCTTTAGTATTTAGTAAAGCACCCTTTTGCTGTTATGACCTGCTGCAAATGAGAAGCATAGCCAGCTACCAACTTCTCGCAGTGTTCCTGAGAACTCTGAGCCCATTGCTCGTGAGCAATGGACTCCAGTTCTGTAATATTCTTGGGTTTACTTGCTGCAACCACCTATTTCATATCCCTAGATTTTCTATGGGGTTTAAGTCAGGTGACTGTGATGGCCACTGTAGGATTTTTCAGGACTTCTTCTGCACAAGCATTGGTGAAATTTAAGGAATGCTTGGAATCATTGTCATGCTCTAAGGTCCAATGATGCCCAAGCTTCAGCTTCTTTACAGACGGCATTATGTTTTCTCCTAAGATTTCCTGATACCACAATTAATCCATCTTGACTTCCACTCACTGCAGGTTTCCACTGCCAGAGGATGCAAAACAGCTCCAGAGCTTTACCGAGCCACCACCATGCTTAACTGTAGGCAGAGTGTCCTTTTTAGCATATGTTTAATTTTTCTTCCTCCGGACATACCACTGATCCATTGGGCCGAAAAGTTCCAGATTTGTTTCATCACTGCACAGAAAAGAATACCAAAACGTATGTTGCTTATTTATGTGATTTTGAGCGTACTAGAGCAGACTTTTGTGTTTAGTATGCCCCTTACTGTGCTCACTGAAACCTCACTGCCTGTTGCCACAACGTCTTGCTGCAGGTTTTTTCCAGTCACTCAAGGGTTTTTCATAGCCTGCCTTCTAAGAAATCTGGTTGCAGCCACTGATAGCTTCCATTCTCTGCCCCGTACAGGTAGTGTAACCACTATTCCTTCAACTTTGAACTTAAGAACTATGCCTCCAAAGGTGTCTCTAGGAACCTTTGATGCCTTTGCTATATTTTTGTTTCCTGTTCCTTATTTGTGAAGGGCGACTTAGCCATATTTCTAACATCTAGTCAAACGTGACACTCAACAAACCCCTAGCCAATTTCGATATTTCAATGAGGGTAGAATAATTTTTATTACAACAATAGTATACACACACAGGTAATGCGTATGTACATTTGTGTGTAATATTGGTGTTTGATTAAAAGAGTATGTTTGTATATAATTTTGGAGTTTGAATGCAAGGGTGAGTTTGTATGTAATATTTGTGTTAAATTGCAGCAGTGTGTTTGGATGTTGTGTTTGCTTGGATGTATGCACATACACACATACACTGCCACGTACATACATACTTACACAGTTATACACACATATATACACATATAAACACACTGACACATACATACAATTCATATACACACTGACCTGTATACACCTTAATATATGCACACAGTGATACACACACACACACACACACAGAAACGCACCCTGACACACACACTGACCTATACACACCTTGACACACAGATGCACACACACATACACAGACACACACTGACATACATACACACTCAGATAAACACACGACACATACACACACCTAGGCACAGATATACACACACATAATCACCCTCATGTTAGCATACATTTTGTGTCCAGGAGGGTGGCTTGCTTGCGGTCCTGATGCTTCTGGCTGAGGCTTATGGGAGCTAGTGTGAGGGTCTGCTTCACCTCCCTCCCACATGGCGCTCTGTATGAAGCTTGGAGGAAGTGACCGGCTGTCACTTGGCCGATGGGCTCCCAAAGCGTGCGCACCCTGGTGCCACCGCACCAGTTGCACCGGTGATAGTTCTACCAGAACAACCAGACGAACAATACAAAATAAAAGCTTGTTACTTGTTTCCACAAATAACGAACAGTTACAATCCCAGAAAAATAAAGCAACAAAAGGGTATGGACAGCCCGTAGTACAAATAGAGGTGCTGTGGCAAAGCCCATTCCACTACAAAACATTTTTAAGATTTGGTGCCAAGACTAAGTTTAACAGTAGGAATTTAGGGATAGTTTTTCCAACACACTTTGCATTTTTACTGAGAATTATCTAAGCACATGCTATTGTATGTATATGATTTTTTTTTCAACCACATTGTGGATTACAGCACTGTTCCTCCTGTGTAGATCATTTGCAAACTTGTAATTTTGAGACACTGCTTCCCTGTGACCTTGTTTTCAGATTACCTACATGCTTAGTATGTTTAAAGCAATAATGTTATCACCAATCTTTGACACATATTGTGGGACACTTCTTTTTCTTTTACACGTTTTTTTATTTTTAGCTACATGCTATGAATTCATCAATTAGAATGTGACGGCAGATAAGAACCATTCGGCCCACCTAATCTGCCCAATTTTCTAAATACTTTCATTAGTCCCTGGCCTTATCTTATAGTTAGAATAGCCTTATGCCTATCCCACACATGCTTAAACTCCTTTACTGTGTTAACCTCTACCACTTCAGCTGGAAGGCTATTCCATGCATCCACTACCCTCTCAGTAAAGTAATACTTCCTGATATTATTTTTAAACCTTTGTTCCTCTAATTTAAGACTATGTCCTCTTGTTGTGGTAGTTTTTCTTCTTTTAAATATAGTCTCCTCCTTTACCGTGTGGATTCCTTTTATATATTTAAATGTTTCTATCATATCCCCCCTGTCTCGTGTTTCCTCCAAGCTATACATGTTAAGATCCTTTAACCTTTCCTGGTAAGTTTTATCCCGCAATCCATGAACCAGTTTAGTAGCTCTTCTCTGAACCCTCTCTAAGGTATCAATATCCTTCTGAAGATACGGTCTCCAGTACTGTGTACAATGCTCCAAGTGAGGTCTCACCAGTGTTCTGTACAATGGCATGAGCACTTCCCTCTTTCTACTGCTAATACCTCTCCCTATACAACCAAGCATTCTGCTAGCATTCCCTGCTGCTCTATTACATTGTCTGCCTACCTTTAAGTCATCAGAAATAATCACCCCTAAATCCTTTTCCTCATATGTTAAGGTTAGGACTCTATCAAATATTCTGTACTCTGCCCTTGGGTTTTTACGTCCAAGATGCATTATCTTGCACTTATCCACATTAAATGTCAGTTGCCACAATTCTGACCATTTTTCTAGTTTACCTAAATCATTTGTCATTTGGCTTATCCCTACTGGAACATCAACCCTATTACATATCTTAGTATCATCAGCAAAAAGACATACCTTACCATCAAGACCTTCTGCAATATCACTAATAAAAATATTAAAGAGAATGGGTCCAAGTACAGAGCCCTGAGGTACCCCACTGGTGACAAGTCCAAGCTTCGAATATATTCCATTAACTACAACCCTCTGTTGCCTGTCACTCAACCACTGCCTTACCCATTCAACAATATTGGAATCCAAACTTAAAGATTGCAGTTTATTGATAAGCCTTCTATGTGCAACAGTGTCAAAAGCCTTACTAAAATCTAGGTAAGCAATGTCTACTGCACCACCCTGATCTATAATTTTAGTTACCCAATCAAAAAAATCAATAAGGTTAGTTTGGCATGATCTCCCTGAAGTAAACCCATGTTGTCTCTGATCTTGAAATCCATGTGTTTTTAGATGTTCATCAATCCTATCCTTTAACATGGTTTCCATCACTTTCCCACTACTGAAGTAAGGCTTACTGGCCTATAGTTGCCCGACTCCTCCCTATTACCTTTCTTGTAAATGGGCACAACATTCGCTAACTTCCAATCTTCTGGGACTACTCCTGTTAACAATGATTGGTTAAATAAATCTGCTAATGGTTTTGCTAGTACACCACTAAGCTCTTTTAATAGCTTTGGGTGTATTCCATCAGGTCCCATTGACTTATTTGTCTTTACTTTTGACAGTTGAACTAGAACCTCTTCCTCTGTAAACTCACATGTAATAAATGACTCATTTATCCTTTTTCTCAACTGAGGCCTATAAATCACACCTACACGAGTTACTGTGTGATTACCAAATTCTAACGTAGCCCAAACGGACTCTATGCTTGCCTCACTAACTTTTAATAGGCTAGATTTTATGCTATCCTTCACATACAAGGCCACCCCTCCCCCTTTCTTGCCTTCCCTATCTTTTCTATATAAAGAGTACCCTGGTATTGCTATGTCCCAGTCATTTTTCTCATTATACCATGTCTCATTCTCATGTCTCATTTCTCATTATACACACTTGCTACAGGCACCTTCTGTCCTTGGTTTGGGGGACAATTGGATTGATATTTTATCACCCTTTTGCCCCCCCACCCCTCCTAGTTTAAATACATGCTAGCAAAATCTCTAAACTGCACACTGAGAACATTTGTTCCCTTTTGAGAAAGATGCAAACCATCTTTTTTGTACAGCTTATCTCCATTCCAAACAGAGCTACCATGAGAAATAAAGCCAAATCCTTGCTCCCGACACCATTCACCAAGCCACAAATTAAAGTCCCTAATAAGCATCCGCCTGTCGTTCTGAGTGTTATGCACAGGCAGAACTTCAGAGAATGACAGTGTGGAAGCAACCTGCCGTATATCATTGGCAAAAACACTAAAAAACTTCCTTAACCTCTGAAACCTCATTGCAAGCCAAGTCATTTGTCCCTAGATGGACAAGTACATCCAATTCCCCTTCCTGCTTTGTTTGCTTAACAATATTAAAGATACGTCTCCTGTCTCTGTGAGCAGAGACATATATGGTTTCATATATATTTTGAAAAGAAATTGTCTAGCATTAATAAACTGACCAAAGACATTTCTGAAAGAAAAAAAAAAAAATCACATTTGGGGAACATTCCAGTTTCCTGAGTACACTAAACATAAAGAGCTTTAGTCAGCAACCTCTGAATTGAATGATTTATAATTAATGTGCCCCCGGGCATATAATTTGTTGTGCATGTTGTTGCTTATGCATTCAAGGTATAAATCTAGTACTGTGTCAGAAAAAATGTCACTGTCTACTGTAATTTTTCATTTTGTACCTCTATGCAGACCAAACAGTATATTTAATAAATGCTGTATATATTTATTAAAATACTATATATATATATATATATATATATATATATATATATAGTGTAGATTGGACTAGCCATATTAGTCCAGTAGACAAGATGCCAAAATGCCAGAGTATTGCAGTATGCAATGGTACATTTTTTTTATTAACTTCAGACCTGAGGAAGAGAGGAAAACTCTCGAAAGCTGGTCTTTGAAATACTATGTTAGTCCAATAAAAAAAGGGATCATTGCATACTGCAGTACTCTGGTATTTTGGCATCTTATGTATGTATATTTATATAGATAGATAGATAGATAGATAGTCAATACATTGTTAAACACAGATCTGCAAACCAGTCAAGCCATAAGACTTGCTAGTCCCACAGAAATCTCAAATGATCATTCTGGGTGCAAATTAGTTCAACAAGGAACCACATTTTCCACATTATTGCATTTTAAACACGGATTCCTTTGAGTTTGTGTTTGCTGTAAACAACAGCTTTGAAACACAACTCAGAAAGAGATGCAGAGGCAGTGAAACACTCATGGACAGCTGTTTGGTTGTTAATGCAACTCATCGGTATGAGGTTGGTTACTGGCTTGCTATTGAAGCTTTGCGTTACTTGCAAAGCAAAAAACACGAAAGTTATGGTGGGGAAAAATTGTGACTGAAAACCCCTTCCACCTGAAGTCAGTGAATAGTCAATACATTGTTAAACACAGATCTGCACAGTCAAGCCAAAAGTCTTTTCCCCACCATAACTTTCTTGGTTTTTATTTATATAAACAGTCACCAACAAAGCCTTGTCTGTGCGCACAGTCAGTGCACTTTACTGGATGTACTCTAGTTACCTTGAGAAGTGGAACATCAGAGAATTACGTTAGACCTGTTTTGATGAATGTAGAACTCTTGAGAAGTATGACACAAGGAGCTGTCTTAATCTCAATTCAAATGTGTGAAATTTAGCCTAAAGGTTGCAATCCATCACAATACCACTCTTGGAAACTAAACTCCAATTCCTATTTTGTAGATTACTAAAACAAAGGAATTAGGGTGAAAGTACATTTTCTGCATTTCTTTTTAGAAAGAGTCATTTTGCTAAATCTCGGCTATTTGATGAGGTTTTGACATGTGATGGGAGCTGTTGTCCTTGCATGATTCTCAGAAACAAATTTTAAGAAAGATATATGGAAATACAGGACAAATACCATGAAATTATCTGGAATAACTAATGCTTTTTAAACACCTGTGAACAGGAAAACTGTTCAAACATGGTTCAAACCTAACCCCTGCCAAGATGAACAGCATCAGTTACATATTCAACAGGTAAAATGTGACTGATTGACATCTGTTTATTAATATCTTTTTTTCCACATCAGTAGAGCAAAACCGTGAATCAAATTTAGTGCCTTTTTAAATATTATTTATCATTCTCTGTAACTGTCTCTTGCAGCGTGATATGAATACTGATATTGAGAAATCAGAATATATTGGATATCATTTAATGTGCAAGGTTGTAGTCCTTACTGTCACAACGCTGAGAACATTTAGATTTTTGAAACAACGATTGCCTATTGAGTGTTTCTTTGATGTTTGGCACTTACTGTTTTCATCTCTACGTTAATATGGATATGGTGGAGTGCCAAAACAAAGCATACTTATATATAAATACATTATATAAATGTATATAAATGTAGCAACAGTTGGAGAGCAACCTGATCTAGATAAGATTCTTCAAAGTAATTTTTCTCCCAAATACTGAAAATTGAATGAATCCACATACATTTACCAGCATATGTCATTTTTAGGATGACTTGGATGATGAAGACTATCTATGAGAGTGCTTGAATAATTAAAGGAACACTAAAGGTTCAGCAACATAAACATGTATTCCTGACCCTATAGTGTTTAAACTACCATCTAGTCCCCCATGGCCCCATCTTGCCTCCCTAAATATAGTAAAATATTGCTTGTATTTAAGTCTGCAGCTGCTGCCTCTGTTCCTGATCTGCCTGCTTGGATGACATCAGAAGTGACTCTGTGAGTCAATCACAATGATTTCCCATAGGATTGACTGAGACTGTCAAGGAGACAGATCAGGGGGAAGAGCCAGCACAAGTAAACAGAGCCCTGGCCAATCAGCATCTCCTCATAAGAAGCATTAAATCAATGTATCTCTATGAGGAAAGTGTCTCCATGCAGAGCGTAGTGTTATCGCTAGTCTGCATATGCAGTTTGGCCTGATTGGAAGAAACCTGACACTAACTAAAAAATGAGGTGTGTTGTCTTTTACTGTAGACACCAGTTCTTATAGGAACTACCAGTTTTTACAGGATAAAAATTCAGTCAGTTCTGAAGCCTCTGATCCATACCCAGAAGGTTCCACTGTATGTCAATATGAATTTGTAAGCTTTTATAAAAAGTGGAATTATATAAATCTATCACCAGTACACATTGGACAATGCAAAAATAAATCATACAGGATCTGAACACTGATCTGTCACTTGAATTAAATATGTTTAAAAGACATTCAAGACTTTAGTTAACACCCTTCCCAATAGCCATCATTTATTACCAGTTTCCAGGGTCTGCAGAGACCAGCAAAATCGTATTCACAAATTGTTTTCAAAAGTAGTGTTGTGCATATCCTGTAAAAACCCACCCATTAGGAATTTTTTAAAAATAATTTTTATTACTTTATAAAAAGTGGGTGAGAATAATGTTAATACAGAGTGAGGTGAGGGCATTTTTTGAGTAGGTGGAATGCAGTAGCCAGGTATGAGTATCTGTTTCAAATACTTTTATTAATTATACTCGAGTATATATGGTAGTTCTAAAGTCACCCAGACCACTTCACTTGGTGCAGTGGCCCTTTCTTTATATGGCGGTCACATGATGCAGAAATTGATAAGAAAGTATTGAATACAGTGCTTTTCTATGGGGAAGCATGGATGTGCATGTGTTGCTCACCACAAATGCACATCAGATCTCCTATGCTCCTCTATATGTAGACTTAGATTGGACCATCACCGGTGTCGACCATGCCTCTTCGATGACTTTGCAGGAGGCAGAGAGGTGAGCAGCACTGAGGTAGCCTCAGCAATGGAAAAAGGTGACAACAACCCTTTATTTTCTTAATTCTATTTGAAGAAAACAGAATGGGGGCTGTATTTAACTTGGCACAGGGCACTATAGTGTTAGGGATAGGGTTACTTTAACTTTCCAAGTAGCTTCAACCATGTTTTTTCTTGAAATAAACTACTCCCAGCCTTGCCTGCATATCACTGGTAAGCAAAAAAAGCTTTGGCAAGTCACACAGCCTACACATAGTGTGCGTACACATGTCTTGCATGCACACATTATACAATATCTTCCAGGTTTTGGGTAAATTTATCCCAGCCATTTCACATCAAACAGGATGGGTGGACATACCTATAATCGATAGAATGAAATGAGAAAGTAACAGAGTAATCATGGAACCAAAACCGAAGCAAGGAGAATATGTGGTTATACTACTTGGATTGATAATTAAAGTGACATTAGCATAACAATATGGTCAGATGTCTATATGTTAAAATATATATAAACATGTAGCTAATAACCTCTTTATGGCTGAATACTCATTTTTCATATTTGTGAATCTTTGTGAAATGATGACTACTGCAGAGAGAAACAAAGAGGATTAGGTGTGGTGAGCATACATGTTGTCTAGTGAGCCTCTTAGCTGTTAGGTAGGCTTGAATTATTAAAATATATCTTACAAACAAAGAATATTTTAACCAAAATAGCAACAAAATACTAACTTACAATATTCGTTTATGCAATGTATATAAATCCAAGCACTCCAATTCTAAAAAACATTTACTACCTCAGTGCAAGGTAAAGACACACTCAGAGAATTTGACGGAAACAAGTCTCTGAAAAAGACTGAAACATTGACAACCATGGCAATATGTGCAAGATGCAATTATTTGCTCAAAAGCACATTATCGTAACCAAACGACTTTAGCTTAATAAAACAGTTTTAGTGTGTAGATGCCCCTGCAGTCTCTGCTCAATTATCTGCCATTTAGCAGTTACATCACTTTGTTTAAACAGTCCTAGTCACAGTCTTAGTCACACCTTCCTGCATGTGACTTGCACATACCGTATTTATCGGCGTATAACACGCACTTTTTCTCCCTGAAAATAGGGGACAAATTATGGGTGCGTGTTATACGCCGGCCCTTTAAATGCTGCAGCCGCCTGAGCGCTCTGTCAAGAGCGGTCAGGCGACTGCAGTTGGTTCATTTCAGAAATGTAGCTTAGCTGTCTCATGTAGGCTGTCAGTGAGTAGGCCAGTGTGTGCAATTCTGGACTGGTAGGAACAGAAACCCTTGCCCCGCCGAACAGGAGCTCTGTTTCCTGTACTGTTGACTGACAGGAAGGCGCACACTGACGCACCTCTTAACACCGCAGGCCACCGTGATGCTATATTGCTTCCTCGGCCACACCACAGGAGTGCATGGGCAGTAGGGGAGTGAAAAGAAAGAGAGTGGAGGCAAGAAGGGGCAAACAGAGGGGAGGGGCAAGAAGAGGAGGGGGGAGCAAGAAAGGGGGCAAGAAGAGGGGAGGGAGGCAGGAGCAAGAAAGGGTGCCAGGCGAGGGGAGGGGTGCCAGCTGAAGGCAAGAGGGGCGAAGAAGAGGGGAGGGGAGCAAGAAGCTGGGTGCAAGAGGGGAAGCAAGAAGAGGAGGGTGGCAAGAAAGGGGAGGGAGGCAGGAGGGGAGCAAGAAAGCTGGGCAAGAAGAGGGGAGGGGATCAAGAAGGCAAGAGGGGCAGCAAGAAGAGGGGAGGGGAGGCGAAAGGGGCTAAAGAGGAGGGGAGCAAGAAGAGGGTAAGAGGGGGGGAAGGGGAAGAGGGGAGAGGGGGCAAGAAGAGGGGAGGGTGGCAGGGAGGGGGGGAGAAGAAGCAGGAAGAGGGCAAGAGGGGAAGCAAGAAGAGGGGAGGGGGGGAGGGAAAAGGGGGAAGTAAGAAGAGGGGGAGGGGGGAGTAAGAAAGGGGGGTAAGAAGAGGGGGAGGGGGGAGTAAGAAGGGGGTAAGAAGTTCTTTATTTGAAATTTAAGTTTTTTTTTCCTGAAATTTCTTTCTTAAAATGAGGTGCGTGTTATACGCCGATAAATACGGTATTTCCTAAACACTTTAAAGAGTTGTCTAATTTAATCTAATATTTACACTAACATTTTTGCAAATTCTGTTTAATTTAGAATTTTTTTATCTCATGTACTGTTTATAGCTTGCTAGACCTTGTGGGAGCCCCCTGTGTGTGATTAAAACCTAATTTATAGACCAGGCGTTAAAAAGTAAATTAACATCTGATTGGAAATAAAACCATTTTGTTTTAACCCCTTAAGGACACAACTTCTGGAATAAAAAGGAATCACAACAGAATATTTCCATCATGTGTCCTTAAGGGGTTAATGCAGGCTGCGTGAGTCACAGCCAGGGGAGGTGTAGCTAAGACTGCAAGGACAGAAACAAAAGTGACTTAATTCCTAAATTGCAGAGATGTGAGTAGTGACTTAACTTCAGAGGCATGATATAATCTATACACCAACACTGCTTCATTAAGCTAAAGTTTTTTTGGTGACTATAGTGTCACTTTATCCTTATTCTTCAAATCTGACTTTCCTTGGATGTTACATACATATATACACTGCTCAAAAAAATAAAGGGAACACTTAAACAACACAATGTAACTCCAAGTCAATCACACTTCTTTGAAATCAAACTGTCCACTTAGGAAGCAACACTGAGTGACACTCAATTTCACATGTTGTTGTGTAAATGGGATAGACAACAGGTGGAAATTATAGGCAATTAACAAGACTCCCCCGGTTCTGCAGGTGGTGACCACAGACCGCTTCTCAGTTCCTATGCTTCCTGGCTGATGTTTTGGTCACTTTTGAATGCTGGCGGTGCTTTCACTCTAGTGGTAGCATGAGACGGAGTCTATAACCCACACAAGTGGCTCAGGTAGTGCAGCTCATCCAGGATGGCACATCAATGCGAGCTGTGGCAAGAAGGTTTGCTGTGTCTGTCAGCGTAGTGTCCAGAGCATGGAGGCGCTACCAGGAAACAGGCCAGTACATCAGGAGACGTGGAGGAGGCCGTAGGAGGGCAACAACCCAGCAGCAGGACCGCTACCTCTGCCTTTGTGCAAGGAGGAACAGGAGGAGCACTGCCATAGCCCTGCAAACTGACCCCCAGCAGGCCACAAATGTGCATGTGTCTGCTCAAATGGTCAGAAACAGACTCCATGAGGGTGGTATGAGGGCCCGACGTCCACAGGTGGGGGTTGTGCTTACAGCCCAACACCATGCAGGACGTTTGGCATTTGCCAGAGAACACCAAGATTGATAAATTTGCCACTGGTGCCCTGTGCTCTTCACAGATGAAAGCAGGTTCACACTGAGCACATGTGATACACGTGACAGAGTCTGGAGATGCCATGGAGAACATTCTGCTGCCTGCAACATCCTCCGGCATTATTGGTTTGGCAGTGGGCCAGTAATGGTGTGGGGTGGCATTTCTTTGGGGGGCCGCACAGCCCTCCATGTGCTCGCCATAGATAGCCTGACTGCCATTAGGTACCGAGATGAGATCCTCAGACCCCTTGTGAGACCATATGCTGGTGCGGTTGGCCCTGGGTTCCTCCTAATGCAAGACAATGCTAGACCTCGTGTGGCTGGAGTGTGTCAGCAGTTCCTGCAAGACGAAGGCATTGATGCTATGGACTGGCCCGCCCGTTCCCCAGACCTGAATCCAATTGAGCACATCTGGGACATCATGTCTAGCTCCATCCACCAATGTTATGTTGCACCACAGACTGTCCAGGAGTTGGCAGATGCTTTAGTCCAGATCTGGGAGGAGATCCCTCAGGAGATCATCTGCCACCTCATCAGGAGCATGCACAGGCCTTTTAGGGAGGTCATACAGGCACGTGGAGGCCACACACACTACTGAGACTCATTTTGACTTGTTTTAAGGACATTACATCAAAGTTGGATCAGCCTGTAGTGTGTTTTTCCACTTTAATTTTGAGTGTGACTCCAAATCCAGACCTCCATGGGTTGATTTGTGTGATTTTGTTGTCAGCACATTCAACTATGATGTAAAGAACAAAATATTTCAGAAGAACATTTAATTCATTCAGATCTAGGATGTGTTATTTTTGTGTTCCCTTTATTTTTTTGAGCAGTGTATATATACATATACGAATGTATATAGTAGGTGTGATATATTTGGGGCCAGACAGCTGCAGTAAATCTCCCTCACATCAGTTTTTGGTGGTTGTTTTATGAGGAGGCAAACTCCACGATGCATTGCATAGACATAAACTCCCATCAATGGGGTCATGCCACCCTCAGATGTATCCCCTCTTGTATTGTGTAAATCACAGGAGTCCTATGTATTAACGCATACACAATGTAATTAGGTTAAGATTTAAAAAAAAAAAAAAAAAACTTTTACGTTTTATATTTGAGTAATTTGTGTTATAGCTGTGTTTTGTCTGTGATACTCGCCATATAGCTTGGTTATATTGGAATGCTTTATCACTTTACTTCAACCCACCATAGAATGAGCTTTTGCTCAATAGCTCTATAGTACTGTACAGTATTTTCAGTACTATAGTGTTATAGGACTTATTAATAATGCATGCCATTGTTATCAGCCACAGCACAACTGGGCAGTTAAGATAATAACATTATAGCTGTCTTGTAAATAAAATAAAAATACAAGCAATGCCGATGTAAGCTTTGCCATAAAAATTAGATGGATAATCTTACTATTGACATTGATTTAAGTAGGCTATGTATATTCAGACATGACATTAAAGGTAAGCCATGTAAGGTTTATTCACTAAACTCAGTATTTTGAAGAATTCGCAAGGCGATTTACATATTAGGGCAAAACAGCTCTAAAATATAATGGATTAATATCAGTAATTTGAAAGGGAATTGAATAAATGGCAAAAGGGTATGCTTTTTTCCCCCAGAGATACTGTGATACATATAAAATCACAGGTTATATACCATCTCACATACATTGCTGGAGGCATAGAAAACAGAGCATAACTTTGCCAATACTACCATTAAAATAAACTAATCATCCACAAATTCTGGATTGATCAAAATAGATACTTGTTTCAATTTGTATTTTATTTGGTTTTCACGTACTTAGGTATACATCTGTGACAGTAGATGTGCATAAAATAAATGAAAATGGTAAAGAACAAATGAAGATCACAAAAAGTGTTAAACCTAAAGGTCAATGGTGAGCGCAGGCATCACATGGTCATAGGTTAAAGAGCATGACAGATTCCTGGAAACATTACAATTTACAGAGGCTGTAAAAAAACATGCGACCGTACTCAGGGCCATAAGAAGGCACAGGTGGCCCCCTTAGAGTGGCACACAGGGGGGTCTGAGTAGGGAGGAAGACACACAGATGAGCCTGGGTGTGAGAAAGATGCAAAGAGGGTCTGGGGATCAAAAAGACACACAGAAGGGCCTGGGGTAGAAATACAAAGGGACTGGGGGTGAAAGAGACTCAGAGGGGCTGGAGAAGAGGAAAAAGAGACACAGAGGTGCCGGGGGGAGTAAGACACACAAGGGGGGTTATAAAAGATACCCAAGGGAGGTATAAGACACACAATGGGGAAAAATAGGGGATAGGATACACTAAAGGGTGTAATACATTTTAAAAAGGGGATAAGAAACAAAAGTTGGGTTACAGATGCTTTTTTTTGGGGGGGGGGTAAAATTATGTTTGCCTGTGTACCCAAAAATCCTTGCACCGGCCCTTGCCGTAATATAGTGAGTGTAACTCACTGCACATTGTGAAAACGCGAATGAAGGTAAGCTGTGGCTTTTGTGGACAGTGGAAAGGGGGCAAAGGATTTGCAAGACTAGCTTGCTGGTATGGGATCAATATGATCAGAATATAAACTTATCCAAATTTCCTCTTATTCTTCAACCAGCACTGGCTTCTTGCACGCAGACTGCCATTTTTCATATAACTGCAATGTAACAGTAATCCCAAGAAGGTCAGATTTTTGAAATGTTAAGTAATGTTTCATCAATTAATTTGTTAGTAACACTTGCATAATGTGTATATATTTAGTATCTTTAACGTGACACTCAATTATTTTGGTCATGACAAGTTTTTTTTGACAATGCTCAGGGTTTTGGGTTCAATTTAAGTATAATTGGTTACGCTTTACCCAATCCCCAGCTGATATGCAAATGCTAAATGTTCTCTCATGGCACAAGTGATTTAAAACTTTTTTGAAAACTGAGCGGGAACTAACTGTAGGGCAAGCTACTACATTTTTGCCCATTCGCAGTACTCTCATATTTTAAAACGATAAAAACAAAAAAGAAAATAAAAAAAGAAAGAAAGAAAAGAGAACAAATGACCAAACAATGTCCAATCCTTTAGCAATTAGTGTTGTGCATTCAGTATCTCAGTTCGGCCAAATTCAGTATCTCCTGAGCTCCATACAGATGTAAGGCTAAATAAGTAGTGCAATGCCCAAAAATTCCGAAGCTTGATTTCCAAATGAGACAACCAAAAAAAGAGATGATTGTTAAAAAAAAAAAAGTTAATGTGGCTTTTATGATTTTATTCACAGATCAAGTGAAAAATGACCAATAGAGGAAAAAACAGGAGAAGCAAAAAAAAAAACAAAAAACCCAAATGTATGTATATACAGGTACACACAGTATTTCACAAAAGTGCACCCCTCACATTTTTGTAAATATTTGATTATTTCTTTTCATGTGACAACACTGAAGAAATGACACTCTGCTACAATGTAAAGTAGTAAGTGTACAGCCTGTATAACAGTGTAAATTTGCTGTCCCAACAAAATGATTCAACACAGCAATTAATGTCTAAACTATTGGCAACAAAAGTGAGTACACCCATAAGTGGAAATGTCTAATTTGGGCCCGAAATATCAATATTTTGTGTGGCCACAATTATTTTCCAGCACTGCCTTAACGCTCATGGGCATGGAGTTCACCAGAGCTTCACAGGTTACCACTGGAGTCCTCTTCCATTCCTCCATGACGACATCACGGAGCTGGTGGATGTTGGAGACCTTGTGCACCCCCACCTTCCATTTGCGGATTCCTCACAGATGCTCAATAGGGTTTAGGTCTGGAGACATACTTGGCCAGTCCATCACCTTTACCTTCAACTTCTTTAGCAAGGCTGTGGTCGTCTTGCAGGTGTGTTTGGAATTGTTATCATGTTGGAATACTGCCCTGCGGCCCAGTCTCTGAAGGGAGGGGACCATGCTCTGCTTCAGTATGTCACAGTTCATGTTGGCATTCATAGTTCCCTCAATGAACTGTAGCTCCCAAGTGCTGGCAGAACTCATGCAGGCCCAGACCATGACACTCCCACCACCATGCTTGACTGTAGACAAGGCACACTTGTCTTTGTACTCCTCACCCGGTTGCCACCACACACGCTTGACACCATCTAAATAAATAAGTTTATCTTGGTCTCATTGGACCACAGGACATGGTTCCAGTAATCCATGCCCTTAGTCTGCTTGTCACCAGCAAATTGTTTGCAGACTATCTTGTGCATCATCTTTAGAAGAGGCGTATTGGTCTGAGCACTGACAGGCTGACCCCCCACCCCTTCATCCTCTGTAGTAATGCTGGCAGCACTCATAAGTCTATTTCTCAAATACAACCTCTGGGTATGACGCTGAGCATGTGCACTCAACTTCTTTGGTTGGCTTGTTCTGAGTGAAACCTGGTCTGTGAAACCGCTGTATTGTCTTGCCCACCGTGTTGCAGCTGAGTGTCAGGGTCTTCTTTTAGCCTAGGCCATCTTTATGTAGAGCAACAATTCATTTTTTCTGATCATCGGAGAGTAATTTGCCATGAGGTGCCATGTAAACCTTCCAGTGATTAATATGAAAGAGTGTGAGAGCGATAACACCAAATTAAACACACCTGCTCCCTATTTACAACTGAGACCTTGTAACACTAACGAGTCACATAACACCGGGGCGGGGGGGGGGAGGGGGCAAATGGCTAATTGGGCCCAATTTGGACATTTCTAGTTAGGAGTGTACTCACTTTTGTTGCCAATGGTTTAGACATTAATGGCTGTGTGTTAAGTTATTTTGAGGGGACAGCAAATTTACATTGTTATACAGGTTGTACACTTACTATGTTACATTGTAGCAGAGTGTCATTCCTTCAGTGTTATCACATGAAAATATATAATAAAATATTTACAAAAATGTGAGGGGTGTACTCACTTTTGTGAGATACTGTATATGTATGTATATATATATATATATATATATATATATATATATTTATATATATTTATGTATACTGTATTTTGCAGTACACTGATTGGTTTATTACCATGCCCTTTTTGTTCAGCTATTCCATGTTTTTTTTTTTTGTGCATTAGGAAGGTACAAACATGCCTGAGGTACCCCAAAGACATTCCTCTGGCTTTATGTCATGCTTTACATTGGGGTTGTATATGGAACTGGTACAATTTTATATTACGATACAAATATACATGTGTCAACAGGCTAGGTTATCGAGTAGGTTAATAATCCGATAGTTACGTCGAGTAACGTTAGCAAGATGAAGTAAGCTTAATACATGCAGATGTCAGTTTAGTGCTGACTGCATATTATATTCTGGTCTATGGGTCTAGCTTGTCTGGTTCAGGTCATGCAGGTTAAAACATTTTACAAGTTATTTCTAGCTGCTAAGGGTACAAATAGCTGCCGCCTGGAGCATTGAGTAAAGGGGAGACTCGCTAGACCCTTAGTCTATCAAACAGCTGTGTATGTGGCATCAGGACAGGATATCATGCCTAGAAACCCGGTGTAGAGAGTGTTCAGGTAATGACAGAGTCTGTAAGTGTCCGATTCCCTCCATTGGGAGGCTTTTGGGGCCCTCTGGTGGGTCGCAGAGGGTTGTTGCTGCACGGGTGCGGTTGAGGGTGTCCCTGTAGCCCCAGGCTGGTGTGAAGGCCTGCATATTCTGGTCCTTAACTCGTCGGCTGCCCGGCCTGAGTTTCCTCCTCTTGCGGGAGTGGCGGGAGGCCTGGTGGTCGGCTGCCTGTTTGGGCGATGCTTCCGAGTCGCGACCCTCTTGGCTTTCAGCCCGGGTGGGCTATGGTAGATAAGTGGAGATGTGTGTTCAGGTGCTGTGTCCGAGGGTGGCCCCCTCGTTCCCCACCGTTTGTGACCACTTTCATCTGCTTCCAGGGGGCTCGCTGCTCGATCTGGTCTGCCTGTGCGCATTTTCATAGTTTCTCCCAGAATCTGCTGAATAGCTCATCGGGGCACCTTTCGAGGTCGGCATCTTGTCCATAGTGGTGCGTCAGATGTGCGGGCTGGTTTGGTCTTTGTGGAGAGCGCTCAGCCACCATGTTGCGTGTGCCTCGTGGCTCAGTGTCGCTGATGTTTGAGCTTCGTTTGCAGGTCAGTCCAGGTAAGTAGCTGCGGACGCCCAGTGTGGACCGGAATAATCCCTGTTGGTCCCTGGTGGGGGAGGGTAGGAGATTTGAGGGGTGAGGGATTTTGTATCAGGTTGCCAGTGGGGAGAGCAGCTGCCTCTACCCTGCTCGGTCTCTCACAGGCTTCCGCTGACGTATTTGGGTTCTCAGGTGGGTAAAAATAAGATTCAAATGCCCATGAGTTCACCCCAAGTGCTTTTGTGCCAAGAGTTTAGGGTATTTTCCCATGAAATAGTGAGTTCGTTCAGGAGCTTGGATTAGGCACGTCTGTTCAGCTTGGAAGCTAGGCTCCGCCCCCAGCTATTCCATGTTTGTGTTCCTGACCCAATAAATATGAATAAAACAAAAAAAATAAACAAATCCTGAATGCCTTCTACCAAAGCTTGCCCTGTCTAATGTAAATGCCTAGGTATAGCCAATACCTATAAATTTAGGATTGATATAGCTTTTTTTTGCATAAAACCTATAATGAATAATAAATAATGAGAAATAAACTATAAGGGTTGCTTTTTAGTCCATTATATAAAGGCATGACTTATTTTTCTTTCAGTTTAAACTTTCTGTTATCACCTAATGTTATGTTAGTTTTTATTCCTACAAAGTGCTTTACTATTTACACATTTGATACTGAAGCTTATCATAACACAATTAGACCTATTTTGTTTGCGTGATACTTTAATTTCATATTTCTTTTGACTGCTCATATTTTAAAGATTTTTTTATTGATACAGCGTTGTTTCTGGTATATATACCTGCCAAACTAATGGATTTTCACTGGCCTGATTTAGCTTTCGTTTTATGCTACAATGTATTTTTGCTCCTAAAATATAACCACCAACAGTTACTCTACCATACAACCTCCATTATATTAAAAGCTGCCAGTAGCAATTCATACGGACTATGAACTCTTTTTATTCAATATTTCTTTATAAAACTCCGCTGTTCTTGCTACTCTTTAATGGTTTATTTTTAGCCTAATAGTGGCTTTTATTTCTTCCTATGTAGGAAAAAGCCCTGAGAGGAATGTAAACAGCTAGAAGCAGTCTGAATGCTGAATTTTGCTCTATAATTCATGAGTGTGACATCACACTGATGAATAATGAATTAATGTTATTCATGGGTGACTTCATGGACAGTAGGGTTGTAAACCTAAAGTTATTTTGTAGTGACTATATAATGTGTACATATGTATGTAAATGTAGATGGCAATGATTTAAACTAAATATATACATGAAGCAAATATGTAAGAATTAATAACGTGTGCTTTAACATCTATGTGTTCATAGTTAAGTTTAAAGGCATTGCATATGCACAAAAAATACAATATTTAAAAAGATAAATAAATGTACTAGAATTGTGGTAAAAAAAATAATAATATAAATCTCTCAATATATATACACCACATTCAAGATCCAACGAGTTCAGTCATTCACTAGACAGCAATTTCAAAGCTTACGTAATGCAGGGCTTGACAAATTTGCTTGGAATCTAAAAGCCAGCTAGAAAATATAAGAGACAGAGAAATCAATGTCAAAAATATAATTCTTAAAGGGTCACTATAGTCACCAGAACCACTACAGCTTAATGTAGTTGTTCTGAATCATGTCCCTGAATACTTTTCAATGTAAATATTGACTTTTCAGACAAAAGACAGTGTTTAAATTGCTGCCTGGTGACACCTCTAGCGACAGTCACTCAGACGGCCTCTAGAGGTGCTTCACACTGTGCAGCACCTATGGTAATGTTCCCTATAGGGATGCATTGATTCAATGTATCTCTATGAGAAGTTAAATTGGCACAGGGGCATTTTGCCGTGCATGCGCAATAGTCTCCCAATGCTTTCCTATGAGAAAGCATTGGATTGGCTGAAATCGCTAAGACTGATGATTTCCGCCATGAAGGTGGGACCAGTCACAGCGTCACCAGCATGGCGTGGGAAAAAAGTTGAGTAGAACATCTTTCTCATTTGATTGGAGGGAATACACACAGACATACACACACTCACAGACACACATAAACACACAACAGATACAGCAAGAGAAACACCACGCCAGATTCAAAGAAGTGTAAAAGTAAACTGTATACCTTACATGATATTCCAAATATAAATGACCTCAAAGAGAAAAATAAAAATAATAGTATAATACAGTACAGATAAGTTCAAATATATATGTGATGGTAATATACGCAAGTGTTCTAGAGCTACCTAAGAGCTCTGCTGAATAAGGCACGGACGGTATAATCCCTGTCTAAGGATATAGGTAGATCTTGATATTAGAATCACTTATTGTGTTATTCCAGCATGTACAGGAAACATAAAACAAAAGATACTCCAATAGTGATGTACATTTGTATTATAAGATGTGTACAAATAAAAATGCACTTCCATTCTCTAGAGCAGGGCTTGCTCTAGTTTAATAAGCCTTAGGTGGTATCAATCAATATCTGACGCTGGAGGTGAGGACGTCCAGCGTCACAGCATGAGGACGTCCGGTGTCAGTTACCAGACTAAAGGTCCGTTTTGATCCAGAAAGCCCTCTAGTGGCTGTCTGGTAGAAAGCCAATGAGGGTAGACTTGGAGCTGCAATGTAAACATTGCAGTTTCTCTGGAACTGCAATGTTTAACATTGCAGCACTAAGTGGTCTGGGTGCCTACAATGTCCCTGTAACAGAGAAGAAAATACAATTTAAATAAATCAGACTGTGCAATAAAGGAAGTTTAAACATTAGATCTCTAATTACAGGAAGTGTTTAGGAAGGCTATGTAAATCACATCTGGAGGTGTGGTTGAGGCTGCAAAATCAAAGTGATTTTTTTTTTATGGCAGAGAATTGAACAGTGAGACTGCAGGGGCATGATCTATACACCATAGCATCAAAGGGAAAAAAAATCACTACAGCTTATGTTTAAATAAAACAAATGTTCAGCACAGTGATTAATGAAGGGTTTATGTTACAATCAGTATTTGAAAGACTCATGGAAGACACTTGGACAGATAGTGGTTAGTTTATCCATCAGTCTATTGGTCTATCTGTCCATACATTGCATAAGCAGAGCAACCTGGATATGTTAATAAAAAGCTTGCCCAGCTTAAGGTGAATGTAATTCCAAATGATCTTTTCGTTAAGTTGTTCCTTCTTGCTATAAGATGTATAATCCTTAAATCCTCCATATATCCCTTGTGCTTAGCAGTTCTTTAATGTGTGCAGAACTATGACATGAAATTTGCAAATATAAAACTGTAGCCCGCTTCACAGGTTTGTATCATCTCTCCAAATCATAATGAAGCAGGTGCACTTTCCAACACAGTGATTTAGAAAGTGGCAAATGTATTGCTCTGCATATTAAAAATGTTTGTTTAATGTACTTTTCACTAATCCGCAATACATATTATAGGCTGAAACAGGAAATGCTGCACACAAAATGAAATGTGAAGTGAAAAATATAGAAAAGGCAGATATTCTGGAGACTCAAAAATCAAAAAATAGCTAAAAAGGAATGCAGAAAATATGGAAATATTAGGCTAGTGGGCTTATGATTGAAAAAAGGCTATACCCTAAGCATTTTGTTTTTAAATATAGGATTAAGACAAATGTTTGCAGCTTTACTCAAAGAGCATCTGGGACATCAAACTCAGACGGTTTTGAAGTTGTAATTTTTCCTGTAATTCCATTGTGTAAGTTTTGCTTTGAATATGAGTTGTTACATCCAAGGATTTTAATACTATATTTAATTATCCATATATTTAACAAATATACATTTGTTAGGTGTGGGGAAAAAAATCAGACCTTTTTATCCAGGTTTTGCTCAAAAATATCCCTGTATATAGCACCATCCATCTTTCCCTCAACTCTGACCAGTTTCCCAGTCTCGGCTGCTGAAAAACATTCCCACAGCATGATGCTGCCACCACCATGTTTCACTGTGGGGATGGTGTTCTTTGTGTGATGTGATGTGTTGGGTGTGCGCCAGACATAGCGTTTTCTTTGATGGCCGAAAAGTTAAATTTTAGTCTCGTCAGACCAGAGCACCTTCCTCCATACATTTGGAAGTCTCCCACATGCCATTTGTTTTTTGCTGAAAGTAATGGCTTTCTTCTGGCCACTCTGCCATAAAGGCCAACTCTATGGAGCGTACGGCTCATTGTCATCCTATGTACAGAAACTCCAGTCTCTGCTGTGGAACTCTGCAGCTCCTCCAGGGTTACCTTAGGTCTCTGTGCTGCCTCTCTGATTAATGCCCTCCTTGCCTGGTCCGTGAGTTTTGGTGGGTGGCCGTCTCTTGGCAGGTTTGCTGTTGTGCCATGTTCTTTCCATTTTGTTATGATATATTTGATGGTGCTCCTTGGGATCATCAAAGATTTGGATATTTTTTTATAACCTAACCCTGACTTGTACTTCTCAACAACATTGTCCCTTACTTGTTTGGAGAGTTCCTTGGTCTTCATGGTAGTGTTTGGTTAGTGGTGCCTCTTGCTTAGGTGTTGTAGCTTCTGGTGCCTTTCAAAAAAGGTGTGTATATGTAATGACAGATCATGTGACACTTAAATTGCACACAGGTGGACATCATTTCACTAATTATGTGACTTCTGAAGGTAATTGGTTGCACCAGAGCTTTTTATGGGCTTCATAAGAAAGGGGGTTAATACATACGCACATGCCAATTTTCTGTTTTCTATTTCTAAAAAATACTTTTGCAAGGCACTGTAGATGTTGAATACCCCAATCACAGCATACTGTGGCAACAAATTGTGCTAAATAATCAAAATACAAGGCTTGATTTATGGGACAAACAAAAAAATTGTGATATTTAGATATACCAAAATACGAGTAGTACAGTCTCAATAGATGCCACCTTAAACAGAAAAATTCCATTAAAGATATATCTCCTCCAAAAAGACGGGAGAGGTATATACTCTAGAGATCAAAGAACAAGAGATATATATATACTGTAAAGACCACAATCCCGTAGGATGTCAAAACTTTTTTTTAAAAAGCCCCCAATAATTAAATATAGATGAATAGATAGGTCACCAGAACACTTCAAGCGGGAATGTTGCAACAGTATCATTAAATGAAGCAGCATGTAGCAACCACTGTGGCAACAAATTGTGCTAAATAATCAAAATACAAGGCTTGATTTATGGGACAAACAAAAAAATTGTGATATTTAGATATACCAAAATACGAGTAGTACAGTCTCAATAGATGCCACCTTAAACAGAAAAATTCCATTAAAGATATATCTCCTCCAAAAAGACGGGAGAGATATATACTCTAGAGATCAAAGAACAAGAGATATATATACTGTAAAGACCACAATCCCGTAGGATGTCAAAACTTTTTTTAAAAAAGCCCCCAATAATTAAATATAGATGAATAGATAGGTCACCAGAACACTTCAAGCGGGAATGTTGCAACAGTATCATTAAATGAAGCAGCATGTAGCAACCCAGTGTAAAGAGTTAAAAAGTGTCAATATGTAACAAATATGAAACACCTAAATGTTATGTCCATTCGTAACAATAATTAAAAAACAAAGAAGTATAGACACCGATAATTTACACACAATAAGCCTTCGCAGCAATGCTGTACTGATTATAGGATCACAGGAGATATGATATGTATGAGGATAAATGCTAACAGTCAGAGATATGCGCCTTAAAAAAAAAATCCACAGCTGTGACTGTCTGATAAATAAAAAGTACCTGACCTCAGGGTGGGCCCCCACCTGAGGTAAAAAAGCCAAGTGATGGAAACTAGGAAGAAACTTAGTTGTTTCAATGAAGGCTGGTAGTCATTGCTGAGCGCCGAGTAGTAATGAAAAACTTGTAAATGGACAGATAGTCATGGACTGAATGCTAGCTAAATGGATGCCACAGTCGGGATCTTCGCAAAAGACAGCGGTAAATCATGACACAGTCTCTGGAGATCTGCTGGAGAACAGGAAACAGCTGATACGTCTGGCATGTCTATGCGTTTCGTTCCTCTCACAGAACTTTCTCAAGACTATAATCAGGGTGTAACACATGACTTAAATACCCTGCAAAAAAAATCTGTATCAAGATTGATATAAGACCCGGAATGGATCTACATGTGGGGATGTAAATAAAAACATTATTTATAAAAAAAAAATTAGAAATAAAAACAAAGGAGATATGACCCCTCTGGCACAACAATAGAAATCATTTATGTATACATGAAAAGAGGGGTAGGTGGAATATCAGTACTTGTAATTATAGTATGTGGCTGCTGAGACTTCCCAAAAACCAGAGTCGCTTCTTTTCCGGTGGTACAATGGGTGAAAATAGTAGGATCTGGGAGCAGCACCTGTGATGGAATTCCTACGCTCAGAGCGATATGGAGGAGGGAAGGAAAAAGACACAGATATAGTGTAGTATGTTAGGATCTTAAGTAATAGTAAATGAGGGGAAAGGAATTGCACTTACAATTTCTGGAGCTTATGCTCAGCTCCAGATATGTGCTCCTGGACGGTATAATCCCTGTCTATGGGTATGTAGATGGTCTTTGGTTGTACTTGAGGACATACCCACAAAAAGATACTGTCACAGGTGGCGGTCCGGAGACTGGGACCTCTGTATGCCTGATGATGAAGATTGAAGAGTCACAGCATGGAAATGTACTCTGCAGCAGAAATGTATCCAGTACTAGAAACAAGGCAAGACTAGAACAAGCACCAAACAAGATAACAAGACAAGACTAGAAGAACCCAGAACCGGAGCAGGACAGCAGAACCCGGAACATGAACACAATACATGAGGGAAACATTAACAGGACATGGGCAGGACAGGACAGGACTGCACATGAACTGGAAATACAAGACAAAATAAAACAAGACAAGAGATACAAGGCAAAACAAGAGGAGACATAACAAAGTACTATATATGTAATAAACATTGGAGATTTAGACATACTGTACATAAATGGCCAAGATGTATGCAGTCCACCACTGCGCCAAAGTACTACAATTACGGTGGGTCCTAACTGCTTAGATACGCATGACTAATTCAACAACAATAATAAAACACACAAAGTATGTACCTGCAAAGAAAGGAGCAGAGGAAATGAGACCACTGCTTGCAGGAACAGACTGAAACAAAAAGGATTAATGGCAAGGGAATGGGTGTGGCAACAAAAACCAAACATTTAAAGGAATCCAGGAGACTGGGAATTCCAGGAAAGGTAAAGAGATAAACACTATGGCTGTGGCATTAACAAATTCCGGGGCTGCAAAAAGTTTTCTTTTGCTAGTACCCATTCCCTTTCATTAAAGCCATATATGGTAGACCACTTCATGTACCAGTGGTAACTCAAGAAACCATACCAGTATATATGAAAGTAGGGTCTAAGCACCAGTAAATTATTGTTTTACAACAAATAACTTATTTTCCTATTGCTTTGAATTTCCCCTGGTTAAGGAAACACAATCCTGTGATAGATTGGGACTAAGGAGCAATAAAAAGTTGGGGAACCTCTTGTGTGAATGGATGTATACCTAGAGCAAAACCTTTACTCTTCATCAATGTTCATACTCTGAATCCTATCCCATGTCTACAGAAGCTCCTACACCCTACATTGTTTTAAAATAACTATTTGACAAACTAAAGGTGGACATACTCCCTTCACACTGTCCTTATGATTGTGCCATAGAGTTTTTACCAATGACTATGACTCCTATGGATACAGTTTATACACTCGCAACTAAGAGAATCTCATAAATACAATAAGTTGTGTAGGCGCTTCCAGTATTAGATAAACCAATAAAAGTGAGTGGGAAAAAGGTGTAATCCCTTAACACCTAAGAAACAGAGTAAAAGAATAAAAGGATTCACACACACTAAAAGATACAGTATGTAAATATACCACCTATTACAAATATGGGTATAGTAGTTACACCTGTAAAACAAATAAAATACACATAGTGTTTTCCATATAAACAAATACATAATGTGTAAAATATATGAGGAATAAACTCACAAGGCTGGAGCCTAATAGGCTCTATGTATATCGCCCTTGGGTGCGTATCCAGGTTCTCGAGTTTTATCGAGAGCCTGGATAGGCACCCATCATGCGGTCACCAATGGGTTAAACAAGTGTTTAGCGTGGTTCTAAGTTTAACTTTGAAGATAATATTATGTTAACAATTACTCTTTGTTTTTGTACATATTTGTTTATAGATTTTGGATGGTACAATATTCAGAGTTAGTAGATATATTATTTTCTGGTTTAAACTTGTATAGGATGCTGCTTTTCTATTGTGACCCTATTAGTTTTTCACTGTTTACATTTTCTGCCATCATGTTCTTTGTTTGTTCTTATTATCCTGTCTACTGCCGTCTACGGATTTATATGACTGTTCAGTTTTGGAGTGTCTTAATTTGAGCTTATACCAATTTCTTCCCTGGTAATTTCATTGATTAACCCGTCCAATACAATATACATTCACATTTTTGTTATGCTACTTTCATATTCTGCATTTCAGCCTCTTCAATGGACTCCGATATATCCATTCTGTCAGAGATATACTTGTGTGTTTATATTCATTGTCATGCTGTATGACCTACAACCTTCTCTTCCTTCAAACTTGGTGTTTTATTATCTTGTACCATCTATAATAAGAGCCATTTCTCTGTGAAGAGACAATAAAAGCTGGAGTAACCAGTTTATTGCATTGTCAAATCCAAGAATTGTAAAGTATGGATCCTATATACTTAACTAACTAAACTACATTTGAAAGTAACAAGAACTTTTCTTTAAGGAGGAACAATCAATTCTTTGGAAGTGACAGTTCCACACTCCTCACCTCAGTAAGCACCCACTGTGGTGAGGGACACAGCAGATGTAAGTATAAACCTCCACAGCACTTCTGTATGTAGATAATGTTAGGAGTCTATGATGCAAGATGGGATCTAAGACATGCTGTTGTGCTCTTGGTTATATGCATGTAACGTTCCATACCAGCATAAATAATTATTTTGTCTTCTTATTTCTCCAAAAATATTTTTCAACCCTTCCTTAAACTTTTCATAATAGATGACAAGCCAAAACCATGATTATATAATGCAATTTTACTTATCCGTTCACAAGGATTAACATTTATCAGAATAGAACAAACAAGAATGATATGGTTGGGGACAATTAAATAATGTGTGATATGGCTATCGGGAGTTACAATTATGTAGATACTGAAATATAACCAATACTAAAGCCAGTAACAGTAATTAGAACTAATTATATATTTCAAAAAAAGTTATCTTCATATTTTTTTTTTGTCAATCTCTTTTTTATTGAGGCATTAAGTTGTATGGAATACAAAATGAAAGAAGGAAGACAACAATGTACCATACATAACAGGTAAAATACAATACACTTTAAGACAGTTCTTAGTAACTTTGAGCCTCTGTTTATGTTAAGAAAAACATTTCTAGGGAGAATAACGTATTGGTAGTAAAACGGTTGATATTGTATGAAGATATTCTGTAACTTTGTATCAACCGTGCTTCTCGGTAGTCTAAGCAAACAGCAGTATGTGAAGCTTAGGTATCTCAAATAGTGAAAATTTAGGAGATTACAGGGGGCTCGGGCGGGGGCAAGTGAGAAGCACAGGGGCACTCACTCCAACTCCCTGCGAGCGTGTAGTGAAGTTTAGGCCATACGCTTTGCCTGAGCTTACTTTAAATAAGTGCGTTAGCGTTGTTCCCAGTGTTAAGTGATAATTTGGATTGGGTGTACCTAGCAGATATTAGCCTGGTTAGTGAGCGCTACCAAGAGCGGTGAACCCTTACGGTTGAACAGCTAGACTTCTGGGTTGTGGGCACGTATTAGCATTGCAGTCCCCTGGTTGCATGGGTATTTTGCGAGCCTGCAGCCCTTACTATGTGTAAGCCTACCCAGCACTCGTCGGGATGTCTCCCCCAGTGGGTCGCTTGTAACCAGGAGTCAGCTATCTGTCGGGGGTCTAAGAGCTAAGTGTCATGAGTGATCTCAGTTCTCCTCGTCCCGGTAATCCCCAGGCTCCCGTGGGTGCGCTGCTTCCCCGTCATGAGTCGGACGTCGGCCTCTACCATGTTTGTGTCGTTGACGTCGTGTTGCGTCGCCCGGGTTAGGGGGCTCTCGTAGCTGAATGCCCACCTTGCGTTACCCTACTTCTCTCCCACTCACGGTGTGTCTGTCAGGATGCGTCGGTCACTTGTTAAACGATGTACGGGGTGGCGCTGACCTAGGTATTCGGTTGGCCCAGCCTTAGCCCGCTTTAACTGTACCACTTACGTCGAGCGCTAGACGTGTTCGGTACGGGAGGCCTGGAGATGTGAAAGCAGGTAAAGCAGAGTGAGCGGAGTTACAGGAAGTAAAAGAGAGGAGGGGGGGAGTAGGGAAGCTTGACGGCATAAGGGAAGGGTGGTAGAGGACATTGCGGTCATCCCGAGGCGCCCCCCTCCGGGGTGCAATCCCTCTCTGCGCCCCTCCACAGTGGCTCCCCAAGGGCTCCCAAGATCTTCCGAGGCCCTCGAGTGACCTAAGCAGTCCCCCCTCCAGCTGTGAGGGTGGCATCGGTCGTTGGTTGTGTCCTGGTAGTGCGGTTCTCAGCGATGAACATGAGCCATGGGGTCCAGATCTGTAGGTAGCGTTCCGTGGTGTTCCGGAGAGAGGCCGTGAGTTGTTCCATGCCATGAATCTCCTCCACTTTGTCCATCCAGTGGACAAGAGTGGGCACCTGAGGGAACCGCCACCTGACCGGGATAAGGAGTTTGGCCGCATTTAAGAGGTGTCTGGTCAGGGATTTTTTATAGCGTGATAAGGGTAGGGGGGTGTGGTGAAGGAGCATCTGCAGCGGTTGGAAGGGGAGCTCTATATCCATAATGTCCTTAATCTTTGCATGGACTTGCCTCCAGTACGTGGCTATCTTTTCGCATGACCACCAAATATGCAGGTCAGTACCCGTCCCCGTTCCGCACCTCCAGCAGACCTCGGAGACCTCGGGCATCATCCGGTGAAGCCGCGCCGGGGTCCTATACCAGCCAGTCAGTAGTTTATAGTTTAGCTCTTGGTGTTTGGAATTCATGGCGCTTTGGTGGGACAGGATGTGGATTTTCGTCCACTGGGGGGCTGAAAGTGTGATGCCCGCGGCCTCCTCCCAACGTGTCATGTGTTTCATGGGTTCCCCGGCGGATGCGGAGATGATCATTTTGTAGAGGGTGGAGACACCGCGGGTAATATGGGCTTGTTGCACGCACAGGTCCTTGAGTTCCGTGGTCGGTCTATGGAACAGGCTGCGTCCAGCGTGTGACTGATAGTAGGTCTTAACTTGGAAGTACCGGAACCTGTCAAGGCCCGATGGCACTGCCTCTCGTATCAGGTCCGGGAGTTGCTTTAATGCGTCCTCTGTACACCATTGGCGCATGAACGTCCATTCCGCCTCTCCAAACGCCTCGATATCCCGGGGAGTGAGGCTCCCCGCGAGTTCCGGGTTGTGTGTGATCGGGGTGAGCAGTCCCGGTGTGGTGGACAGCTGGAGCTTCGTCCGTATGGAGTACCAGGTCCGCAGTGTCGCCCCTATCAGAGGGTGGTTCCGGGTCCGCGAGTTAGTCAGCGGGCCTCCAAGCCAGGCAACTGCCGGTAGGGCGCCTCCCAGTTGTGCCCGTTCCAGGTTAATCCACGCCTTGTCGGTCCTGGGCACGTGCCAATCCACTACTCTGAGCAGGTGTGTCGCCCTGTGGTAGTCCCTTATAGAAGGGAGGCCGGTTCCACCCCGGTCTTTCAGTTGGTGAAGGTGGATTTTCTTCAATCTGGGGGTCTTAGAGCACCATATAAACTGTGTGATGGCTGCCTCGACGGATCTAAAGAAGGAGATAGGCGGGTTAATGGGGATGGTTTGGAATAGGTAAAGGAGGCGGGGCAAGAGGTTCATCTTTATAGCATTTATTCTTCCGAACCAGGACACACAGAGGCTCGCCCAGCGTGTCAGGTCTGTTTTCAGAGTGTGAAGCATCGGAGCGAAGTTGTGGGTGTAAAGTTGGGTTAAGTCCGCCGAGAGCCATATTCCCAGGTATTTAATTTTATGGCAGCACCACGTGAAGGCGAATTGGGTCTTCAAGTGTTCGGTCAGTTCCTTGTTAATGGTGATGGGGAGTGCCTCTGACTTATCCGTGTTCAGCTTCATGTTAGACACCCTACCGTATTCCGCGAAGGCCCTCAGCAAGTTCGGCAGGGACACCAAGGGATCGGCAACGAAAAACAGCATGTCGTCGGCATAGGCCGCTACCTTATGCGTCTGCCCGTAGACATTGAGTCCCCCAATTCCCCCGTCCCGCCTGACCGCCCCCAGGAATGGCTCCAGGGAGAGGGCAAACAGAAGGGGGGAAAGCGGGCAGCCTTGTCGTGTTCCGTTTCGAATCTGGATAGGCTCAGATAGAGCGCCATTGATCCAGATACGTGTAGTCGGGTCCACGTACAGTGAGGAGATCCACGCCAACATATGCGGCCCAAAGCCCATGGCCCTCAACGCTGCCTTCATGAAGCGCCAGTCGACCCTGTCAAAGGCCTTCTCCGCATCTGTCGAGAGGAGTAGGATCTTTTGCGAGGACTGCCGTGCCGCCTGGATGACATTCAGGGCCCGTATAGTGTTGTCCCTAGCTTCTCTTCTCGGGATGAATCCGACCTGGTCTGGGTGTACCAGCTCTGGTAGGATCCTGCCGATGCGCGTGGCGATGACCTTCGTGAAGAGCTTTAGGTCAGCGTTTAGGAGGGATATCGGCCTGTAGCTCGCACAGTTGATCGGGTCCTTTCCCTCCTTAAGGATAACGGTGATAGTGGTCGTTAGAAGGTCCCGTGGGAGGGCCTCGCCGTCCAGGAGGGAATTAAGACCTGTGAGCAATTTAGGTAGCAGGACATCACCAAATTCCTTGAGATATCTCGCCGGGAAGCCGTCCGGGCCCGGGGCCTTGTTCAGTTTGGCGCCCTTCAGCGCTAATTGGAGTTCTTCAAGAGTGAGAGGGGCATCCAGTTCCTCCGCCTGCTCGCGGCTTAAAGTGTTTATAACGTGATGTTGGAGGTATGCCTCTATCTCTGTGTCTCTGCGGCGGTGGGCATCTGCGGAACGGTCTGTGGGTAAGTTATAAAGCTCTTCGTAGAATCCGCGAAATGCGCCAATTATTCTATCCGGTAGCTGTGAGGTCGACTGGTCTCTAGTCTTGATCTTCGTGATGTGGCACAGTCGGCGCCTCTTTTGAAGCGTCTGGGCAAGAAGACGGCCACACTTGTTGGAGTACTCGTAGAAAAGCGTTGGGATTTACGGATGGTGTACTGTAGCTTCCCGTGCAGAATATCCCGTAGGGACTTCCTGGCGCTCAGGAGGGCTCTATAGTTATCGGCCGTCTGGGTGGTCTTGTGGTCATTTTCCAGTTGTGTGATTTGTGCGGTTAGATCCTTTATACGCTGTTTCTGTGTCCTGCTTCGGTGTGAGCATATTTTAATGAGCAGTCCCCGAATGACGCACTTATGCGTTTCCCAGATCGAAAGTGCCGGGATGTCCGGGGAGTCGTTTTCTTCGAAGAAGTTGGTGAAAGCCGTACGGATGTCTGCGGCATTAGGCACGTCGGTAAGGATGGATTCGTTCATGCGCCACTGACGCCCAGTCGGGCGGAACAGTGGGGATCGAATTCGTACAGATACCGGTGAGTGGTCTGACCATCCCATGGGGCGTATGTCAGCCGAAAGGAGCATGGGTAAGAGCTCCTGGGCCAGGAACACGTAATCCAGTCTGCTATATCGTTTGTGGACTGTAGAGTAATAAGTAAAATCTGTGTCGCAGGGGTGAAGCGCCCTCCAGGCGTCCCGCAGCCCATTTCTGATGGACCTTAAGCCATGTGGTGAGAACGCGCTCACTCCTCTGGACGTGTCTGTTCCCGGTTCCAGGGCGACATTCAGGTCCCCGGCCATTATTAGAAAGCCCTCGCGGAACCTCTCCAGCTTGGTCAGCGTCTGTCTGAGGAATTTGCGTTGGTGTATGTTCGGGGCATATACACAGGCAAAGGTGTATGTGCATTCCGCTATAGAGCCTTTGATGAAGAGGAAGCGTCCCATTGGGTCCGACTCAGTCCCCGTACAAACGAACGGAACTGTGCGGGCCAGTAGGATCGCCACTCCTGCCTTTTTTGTTGTAGGATGATTTGCAAAGTAACCCAGTGGGAATCGTGAGTCGCGTAGCGATGGGCCCTTGTCCCCCAGGAAGTGTGTCTCCTGGAGGAACGCTATGGATACCTTCTCGCTCCACAGGGAGCGCAAGATATGCGATCTCCGCTCCGGCGCGTTGAGGCCCCTGGTGTTATTTGACCAGATGTGGAGAGGCGCAGGAGTGAATCCCGATCCCATTGTTCCAGGCAAAGGAGGTGTGAGCGGGGGAGAGGCTAACAGGTGAGAGAGTAGAAAAGAAGGAGAGGATCTAGTAGGGACCTCTCACGGGTCTCAGAGACTCGACACCGGGGGAGGATGAGTCGCGCGGGCCACTCCTTGGGGGTGGACCGCCGTCTCCCACCGAATTTAGATGTGGTGTCTGTCGCGGGGCACTAGACCAAGCGAGCACCGGCACAGCGCCCGGTCTGGGTGGTTAGATCACAATGTAACCCATGTGCCCAGTGTGGGTGTTCTCTAACTATGTAGGTTGGGCTTGTCAGTTCGTTACAGTCAATACTCTCCGAGGGTGTCGGTTAGGTGTGTGTGAGTCAAAACCACTAGTCGTCTGCCCCCCTGGCCAAGGACATGTAGGCAGGTCGGTAGGCGTGATGGCTGTCATTCCTAGTCAGTCATTTCGGGTCATATGCGGTCGTTCAAGTCCGGCCGGGGGGGGGCGGCCCGTCCTCCCTGGGGTCGCTGGTGTCACTGTAGTGTAGGAGGGTACCCCTGCCTGCCTGGGGTCAGTGTGTAATCACGGCCTCTTTGACTTTTAGTCCTCCCCAGTGGCCTAGCGAGGGGGGGGGGGGTTAGTGCGCAGTCGGTCACAGGTGGTCTGCGGTCACTTTTCCGCGGGTCAGCGGCAGTATGGCTAAGTACGGGCAGAGTCGGGGCAACGGCCATGGGTGTGGAACTCTGGCAGGGCGGAAGGCGTGGAACCGTTTGGAGCGTTTAGGCCAATATTGTCGTCTTCTACTTTAGTTTGGGCCTGGGTCCCCCTTATCTCAGTTACCCAGCATGTAGGAGTGTGTGTCAGCCAGACTAAGGTCCCCTATCATGGGAGCTGTCCTCGGACGCGTGCGGTCCCAGGCTCTCTAACCCGTGCTCCTAATCCCCTACCTCCCTCATCTAGATGCGTCCCCACCTAGCCCCTGACAGATCAAATCCTCGGCTCCGGTCTATCGTGCAGCTATGTGGGCAAATCGTGAGTGCAATGTCCAAAATACATCCTACATTAAAATACAAGGCTTGCGATCTGGTGGTGAGGCCCAGGACACTAGGTCCCTGTACGGCCGCCTTCTGAGGGAAGGAGACCCATAAGTCCCGCCATGACCCCTCTCCCCTCCCAAAGATCCAGCATAGACCATCGGTGTGAAGTGACCCAGAGTAAAGCCCCGACTGATGTGTAAGCAGGAGTCCCTGGCCGCGTGATTCACCCAGGTATCACAGTCCCTTGGTGGCTGTTGTTCTCATGTGCACGTGGCATTGGCAGGGCCTGGCCGTACCGTGTGCAGCGGCTACGGAAAGTCACAGATCTGTGAGCCAGTCTGAGTATCCCCCAGTCCACAAACCCCCCTCCCTAAATATCAGTCCGGTGATGTGGTCCCCAGCAAAGACAGACAACCCACCAAACCCCAGCCGACCTGTGTGATGGCGTCCTATTCTTCTGGGCCGTCCGGCCCACCTCTCCTGCGCGGCTCCGGCGGTCTACCTGTAGCCGCATCGGCGTCCTGCAGCGGCAGCAGTGGATCTCTTCGTGAAGCAGCCGCTTCGTCCAGAATCCAGTTTCGTATTCTCGATGGTGCTAGACCCAGGGCCCTCTGGAACCTTGGGACGTCTTCAGGCCAGCGGGCCGTGATCCAGGTATTCCCATGTTTAGCCTGCAGACTGAACGGGAAACCCCAGCGATACGGAATCCCCTTGTCTCTCAGGGCACTGGTGACCGGCCTCAATGCCCGCCTCGCATCTAGGGTCAGGCTAGAGAGATCCTGGTACAGTGAAACTGCCGTTCCTCGAAACTGTATGGATGGGAGGCCCCTGGCTGCCGCCATAATTCTGTCTCGTAGGCCTGGGGCGGTGATGCAGCAGACTACGTCTCTGGGGCTGCCATCCTGTCTCGCAGGCCCCAGGGCTCTGTGAGCGCGGTCTATGGTGAGCGTAGTGGTCGGTGCAGCTCCGAGGAGCTGTGTAAACAGCGCCGACAGGGTGTCTGGGAGCAGCTCGTCTGCCCTTTCAGGCAGGCCGCGGACGTGGATATTATTGCATCTGCTTCTGTTCTCCAAATCCTCCACTTGTCTCCGGAGGGTGAGGAGCATGTTACCCTGCCTAGTAACTGCCACTTATGTTGCTCTGTGCTGGTCGTCACAGCCCCTCGCCACCGACTCCATTTCATCCACTCTCTGCTCCAGGGTGGACAGATCTGCGCGCAGGCCTGCCAGCTCTTCCCTCAGTGCAGCTCTGAGTTCCTGTACAATGGGGCCTGTATCAGCTTTGGTGAGCATCCTCCTGGAGATCTGTGAGAGCTTCATTCTAATTTGAGACAGGTCTCCTGTTTGGTTGGGTTCCGACTGGGAGTCCCCCGTCATCTCCGAGTCCGGGGACCCGGGCGCCATCTTGTCCACATGGCGGGTGCCGCGAAGGTCGGACGGAGTGGCGAGAAAATCGTCCATGGGACCGGTATTACGGTGCGGGGAGCTTGCCGCCGCTGCTCCCGAGGGTAGGGGCTTCTTAGTTCTCACCATCGCCGCTCCGTGCCGTGCTTTGATAGCTAATTTAGCCGGCCAGGGGTGCAGAGCTCTCGCACTATGCGTCCTGCACCATGCTCGTCCAGGCCACGCCCCCTCGTTATCTTCATATTTGATCATAATTATTATACATGAAAATTAATACACATTAATTTGGTGTTCACCAATTTAAATATAATAAATATTTAAATGAGTAGTGCTAGTCATATGCTCATTATATATTCATCAGTTTTAAATTCCAATTTATTTGGACATTGAAGGTTTCATGGCACTTAGCAAATAGTTTTTGGATTTTGGAATCATTTGTTGTGTGCGCTTGCTGATATTGATCATGTCAGCCATTTCAATATAGCTTCTGTGATGTATGGAATGTTGGGCTGGTATGTGTGTGTGAGTGTATGAGTGTATGTATTGTGATGTATGGGCAGTTGGGCTGTTGTTGGCTGTGAATGATGCACTTCCTTTTTTTTGGTTCTATACTTCCTGTTCCTGTTGGCAGTGGGTGGAATGTTCCAGGGATTTGAAATGGCGGCTGCAGAAACCCTGTGTAACAAGGCTGCAATATGACGATCCTGTTATATATGTATTAATAAAGTGAGTACTTTGTTATACAGGCATGATTGACTGATTTGTACAAAACATCACAGCTTCTTTCATCACACTGCAGCGTGTGTGTTTGGTGGGTCAGACTGTGTGTGTATGGGTCACTCTATGTGGGGGGGCAGTCTATGTGTATGGGTCTGTGTGTGTGTGTGTGTGTGTGTGTGTGTATGGGTCAGTCTGTGTATGTGTATGGGTCAGTCTGTGGGTTTGTATATGGAAGTCTGTGGGTTTGCATGGGTCAGTCTGTGTAAGTGCTTGAGATACCTCTCCTCCCATGACCTCCACTGTACCCAATGGATAGGCAGCCTTCTCAACCACCATGGATCTGATTATGCCACCTCCTCCCTGCAAGGTGAGATCAGGGAAAGAGGAATATTTTCTTTTTAAAATAATTATTAAAGTAAAAATTCTAAAGCTCTTCCCTATGCCACTCTCTACACCCCCCTGAACACAGTAAACCCCTCACATACAGCACACCCCCACCAACACAGAGTACACCTTTGTCTACACACACAGTACACCCCTCACACACATCATCTCTTCACCCACATAAACACTTCTTCCCCACATACCTTCACCCTCCCCCCACACACATACATTCATACATACATACATGCTACACCCCATTACACACTGAATCTCTTATATATATATATATATATATATATATATATATATATATATATATAAAATAACTAGAGCTCCTTGATAAGCACAAAATGCAACCCCAATACACATACACTCACAATGCAGCCCTTAGATGCACACACACAATCTCAAAAGCTTCTATACATGAGCATGTGCCCACACTACAGCCATAGTTACACATAGTACACCATAAACTTCTCTATACACACACTTCACCACAGCCCCTTTTAAGCACCATGGGAAATTATCTTGCATCTCCTGAAAAGGTTTTCCAGCTTCCGTGAAAAGGTGTCTTGCCTGTAATAAGAAAGGCGCAGCGGTGGAACTACAGGGTCAGGGAGTGCTGATGTTGCAGTTACACCGGGGCCCATCGAGTGGCATGTGTCTTCAGGGGCCCAAAACAGTTTTTGCACCAGGGCCCACTCTTTTAGTTAGTTCTGCCACTGTGCAGCAGCCTCCCTGGCACACAAGCTCTGCCTCTGCATGGAAGATCGCCTTTCCGTATGCAATTCCACAATCTCTGACTGAGACACACACTGACAGACATACACACATTCTGACAGACATACAGTCACAGGCACACACTCTCTGACTGAGACACACACACACACACACACACACTGAGACACATTCACACACACACACACACACACATTTTCTCACACACTCAGAAATCCATCTACCTTTGGGAGAACTGAGTGGATCTTTCTCTGGCATCCAGTGTGTCTCCTCTCAATCTTCCTGCAGTTTCTCTCTGCTCACCTGCGTGCTCTCTGTAGTGATGCCAGGGCCGGTGTGATGTAATGTCACTAAACAGCACGTGAGGGAGTAGAGAGGAACTGCAGGAAGGTTACTGCTCCCTCGCGTGCAGCCTCCATGCTTCCCGCGACGGACAACTTTAATGTTTCCTGCGTGGCTTAGCAAAGGGCTAACAAATGCTAGGCACCAGGGCGCAATGTCTAGTCATGGGGACTGGAATTTGTCGAGCCCTGTGTATGTATATGTGTACACACACACATACAGTATGTAGGTGTATATATATATATATATATATATATTCACACGTTTTATAACTGCCACCCTACTTTTGTCCCTGGCCCCTTATGTGCCCCCCTAAGTATGAATTCTGGAGACGCCACTGACTTTGTGACTGTTCAATTTTCAACATAGTCTAAAATTAAATAATGCTGAACTCTACATGCAAGCAGAGCCGGAAGAAATTCATTTTCAAACATAATGCTTCAAACAGACTGTCATATTTGTTGGCTGCATAACAAACTGACTAGCTATGCCTATAGTGTAACTGGAGATACAGGTTTTATTGTGGTAATTGCCTCCAATGTGATGATGGTATTTGCAAAATCATAGATTTAGATTTTTAACCAACATGATTATGATCACCTTTGTCATCAAACCAATATGAATCCCACTTAAAAATCCCTCCGAGTTTCATACTCCATAAACAATGTCAAATTAAAGGCCTTTAATTTTCTGAAAAATGTTTATTTTGTACTTTATGACTCATTTTACTCATTGTGAAACTCCTAACATACATTTTGAAGATGAGTATAGCTAATCCAAGTATATATTGTATTAAACAATAGTCACAATCTTAGTTATGTTAGGGTAAAGATCTTCAGAACATTGCAACGTATATAACTGGGTCTTTTCCTTAACAAGACAGCTAAATTATAGGTTTGGCATTTCACCTAGCAGCTGTACTATTTGAAGAATAATTGTTTTCTTTGTTTTATATCTTACCCCATAACTATTCCCTTGACAGACTGAGTTTCCAGTACTGCTCTCTAATTAAGGTTGTTATAGGTCTTTTATTCTCTGATGCCAAGAGAAAGTTTAGTAGATATAACCAGTTGCAGCCACAGTATAAGAGAGATTCCGAAATATCTTTAGATGTCATCTCTCAGAAGACCTTAAGCCGGGGATATATGCAGTACAGGAAAATCCTAGGTGTATCACATTGATTCAGTGTGGATCGTTAAATGCTGTAGGTTCCCCAGATTCAAACTTCAGATACTAAAGGCAAATCCAGAGCAAATCTAGTTGTTTTCACCAAATGTGCAAATCTTGTTCAGAACAATCCAGTGTCTTTTTTAAAATCAGCAATTCACAGGTGTGAATATCATACAAACCATATGATTTGCATATTTATAAAACAGCAACATTTATTTCAAGTAAAAGAAGTTAGAAATACACCATATGTGCCAATTGGCAGCACAAATTTCCAACAGTCATAATTAAAGACTATAAAAATAAATTAATAACCGGGGAAAAGACTAAAAAATAGGGTCAGTTAATCTCTTACACCATAGTGTGAGATTTAATAATATAAAGTGTGGTCAGCATTCTATTACTGACCCTAACACAGCAAATTCTTTATTTTTTTTTTACATTTCTCTTTCAATTATTTGCTGTTTCCCTGAATTGTTAAAAAAAATAAAATAAAATATGTTAAGTATTGCCAGGCGTAAAGCATTTGGAGGCTAACGGTAGCATCTATTTTATTAGAGTTTAAACTGCAATATGCAAATCCCAAAACCAGATTATAGCATTCAGTTCTAAATTGCAACATTCAAAACCAGGACGAACATGTATGTATATATATATATATATATATATATATATATATATATATATATATATATATATATATATATATGTATATGTATATGTATATGTATATGTATATGTATATATATGTATGTATATGTATATATATGTATGTATATGTATATATATGTATATATATGTATATGTATATATGTATATATGTATATGTATATATATATATATGTATATATGTATATATATATGTATATATATATGTATATATGTATATATATATGTATGTATATATATATACACACACCTATATGTATGTATATATATATATATATATATAATAATGTGTATGTCAGTCATTTCTCATTGTTTTGTAAATGAAAATCAACAATGCACAAGTCTATTATATAGTCACATTGTATTTCTCTTCAGTAATAAATAATGTTATATAATATTATTATAAATAACAATTCACAAAAATGTAACATATTGCAGAAAAAAAAAATATATACATGCAACATATACACTTATCAGCAACAATATTAAAAATAGAGTCACTCTGCCGAATATATCCCACCCCATGACAATGGCACCTGTCATCGGGTGGGATATATACGGCAGAGTGAATAGTCAGTTCTTGAATTTCATGTGATAATGGATACTGGTACACCTAATGTGTTACCCAGAGGTGAGGGAGTAGGACTGGTGCTAGGCTGCTCAAAGAACTGGGAAAAAATAAGCATCTACTAAAACCTATAAAAGAATAACTGAGAAGAGACACTAAAAAGTGTTTATAAATACCAGGCCTAGAATATGGCTACAAATGAGTGTATACCTATATATAAAAGAGGATATAAATATAGTGGTGCTGTACCTTTAAGATGGATCTAAATAAAGTAGAAACAGGATAAATGTAATTCAAGAAATTGATGATAAATAATGGAAATAGAATGGATAAATAAGTGAATGAATAAAAATGTAAGAAAGTAAATGTAAAAAAAATAAAAATAAAAATAAAAGTCAAAGTAACAATAGAAGTAAAAATGTATCTGGAACAGAAGTGTGCAGTGCAAGTGTCTCTATTACTGCTATAGAGCAGAATGACTGGCACCTGTACCAAATGATATATGATAAACTTAGTATCTAGTATGGATATACATAGAAAAATGTATCATATTGTAACAATACAGTATGAGGAACTGCAGGCTAAAATATTGTTACACAGTGTAACAACAACAGATATAAAGCGATGGTTCTCAAACTGGATAGGAATAAAAGCCAGTTTATTGGACAAATAATGTTAAAATATAAAATATATGAAAAAATATAAAAAATAAATATAGTTAAAAAATACACATCAGGAAAAGTTCATATAAGTGTTACCAGATGGTATGATGTCAGACCTGGGTCAGAGCATCTAAAAAATGGCAAGTCTTTTGGGGTGTTCCCAATATTATTATTATTATTTTATTATTTATATAGCACCATTAGATTCCGAAGAGCTGTACAATGGATAATATGCAGTGGTTAGTACCTACCAAATGTGGTGCAAGGAAGGGCAACTGGTGAACCAGCGTCATGATGCATGTAGGGAGAGAAGGCTAGCTTGTTTGGTCCATTCACACAGAAGAGCTACTGTAGCTCAAATTGCTGAAAAAAATGAATGCTGGCCATGATATAAAAGTGTCGGAACAGACAGTGCATCGCAGTTTTCTACGTGTGGTGATGCTAAGACTCAGACCAGTCAGAGTGCCCATGATGCTGAAAGTGCTTTCAATAGGGAGGTGAGCGTCCAAACCGGACCACAGAGCAATGGAAGCAATTTGCCTGCTCTGATGACTCACAATTTCTTTTAGACCAAGTAGATGGCAGAGTGCATGTGTGTCGTTTACCTTGGGAAAAGATGGCAGCAGGATGCACTATGGGGAAGGCAGGCCTGTGGAAGGAGTGTTTTGCTCTGGGCAATGTTCTCCTGGGACAACCTGGGTGTTCCCTGATATCAATGACCCCTTTCAGCAGGATAATGAATGTTGCCACACTGCAAAAATTGTTCAGGAATGGTTTGAGGAACATGGCAAAACTTTTAAGTTGTTGCCTTGGCCTCCAAATTTCCCAGATCTCATGCTGGAACAACGAGTATGATCTATGGAAGCCCCACTTCACAACTTGCAGAACTTAAAGGATCTGCCGCTAATGTCTTGGTGCTAGAAATCACAGGGCACATTGTGGAGTGTTGGTGCATCAGAGCCTTGTTGACATAGGGTCCTACACGATATTAAGCAGGTGGTTAAATATATAATTTTGTACATTGTTTTCTCAATCAATTATTTTTCATTTCCATGGCATGCTGTGTTATGTCATTTTGTGGAAAAAAACATTTGTGTATGCCTGCATTATCTCATCTGAAACAATTAATTTTATTGTTTTTTCCCATTTCCCCATAACAGGTTATCTGTTCATGACATACTTAATTCTCCTACCAAATGGTGTGCGGTAGGATTAATAAGCAAAGAAAGATGCACTTGATAATGCCTGATAATGCTATTGGCAACAGTTAATGCCGAAAAAATAAAATAAACTAAACTACCCTAAAATACATACACAGGTATATGAAAGAGAGATAAATGAATAAGTAAATTATCAAAAGTCAACAGATTTAAACATCATTTCATAAAAATTAGAAATAAAGAAAATAGCAAAAAAAGGTATAAAGAAAACAGCAAAATATATTCATACATTTTTCACATATGGTTATTTTATGTCCCCTAAGCACTAGATAACATGTAACCTCTTACGTGGCCTCCTTTAATCACACACCACTGGTCCAGTGTTTGAAGGATAAATCACATTGGGTCCATTATGAACTCCTTTAAAACTATGCCCAGGCTTTTGAAGTGGTCGTAATAGTTTTTTGCTCATCTTCAACATTTCCATGGAGCTGTGTGATGGATGACATAAAATCCAATGAAAAGGTTGCTATCATAGATTGTTTACATATTGGAAGGATGTGGACATATCATCACTAGAGGCAGGAAGGGTAGTTACAGTTTAAAAAGTGTGTGAAAGACAGGCATTGGGTGCTGAGGGATAGCAAAGGTGATGCTACAGAATGCTGACAGGTAGGGATGCCAAAGGCGTAGAATGTGGCAGTGAAGAACGCTATGCGAGTAGAAGATGGGAGGATTGTGATTAGTAAGTAGAAAGGATTCATACTCGATATAGGTGAAGTGTGAGCGATACATTACTGGAGAAAAAAAAAAAAATGAAAACATGGGAAAAAAAAATAAATAAAAAAAATCGATAGATGTTATAAAATGTGGGAAAGGTTGATGATAATGATAAAATAGATGCAGACATCCATGGGGAGTAAAGGAAAATGGTGATATAGAGGAGCGTTAATCTTTTCAATGCGTCGACAAGCATTGAAACATAGGTTAGGGGTCTGGATACAATTAAAGAACCACTATAGTGCCAGGAAAACCAACTTGGTTTCCTGGCACTATATGGTGTTTAGGTCCCCCCCACCCTCAGGGTCCCACTCCCGCCGGGCTCTAGAGGGAGGAAGGGGTTGAACACTTACCGTTCTCCAGCGCCGGGCTCCCTCGGCGCTGGGGACCCTCCCTCTTCGACAGAATTCGCATTCAGTCAGTCCTATTGACGCTGGCGTCTTCTCACTGTGAAAATCACAGTGAGAAGCGCGGAAGTGCCTCCATGAGACTGAAACTGCTATGTTTACAGCAGGCAGGGTTAACCCTAGATGGACCTGGCACCCAGACCACTTCATTAAGCTGAAGTGGTCTGGGTGCCTATAGTGGTCCTTTAAACTAATAAAACCTAATTTATATAAAGAAACCTATAGGGTGGTAATGTGGTTGAATATAAGCACTGATTTTGTTTGAAAATTAAAACCTTCTAATTGTGCTTTATCACCACCAGATGGACAACACTGTCATAGTACAGGGTTCTCTAAACTCTTGCCCTCCAGATGTTGCTGAACTTCAGCTCCCATGATTCTCTGGCTATTTGTTTCATTCAAAGAATCATGGGAGTTGCAGTACACCGACAATTGGAGTACCAGAGTTTGGAAAACCCTTCTATAGCAGCAAACCATCTAACTTGTATATGACCGAATAATGTGTTCCTTTTAAAATATGCTTAGTTATTCAGCTTAACGTGCAAACACTATATTTTTGGAATGCCAGTTTCATCAGATGTTTGTTCAGTGTTTATATAGCTTTATGCAGCTGTGTATTCTTTCAGAATCCTATCATTACTTTGTATTTCAGTATAATGTAGCTTACATCGTGGGGGTTGATTTTCAGTGGTTTTAGTGCCAAACATTGAAGATCATTTGCTTCAGAACCCACAGTATTCTCCAATGTTTAATGAGATACATTAAAAACACATTAAGTTGTTGTGTAAAAACAACCAGCATTGCTTTGAACCTTAAATGATCAGCTTGTAATCTAGCAAGAACAGTGCCCTCATATCATCTGTATCAGGATGCACCGGTATATTTATATCTATGTATGTTATACCTTTAACATGTTGTCATCCATAGGACAGCATCAGGGGAACGTTATTAATAAAATTGTAAACAGCTAATTAATTCCATTTTTTTTGCTTAAACTACTATTGTTGCAATTATATTATATATTTTTTATATAGTAGATATTATATAATATGCTTTGTTTCCCCTTCCTTATTGTTCATCCACTTGCACATTATTGAGAAATTTTTTACTGTAAAGCTTATTAATGCCCTACGACATCTTTCTTTAATTTTTTAAATTACGTTTCCATGATTTGAGGATAGGGTGCCAGTAACTGTCAGAGGTGCAAGAGCGACAGCATTCAGTCACTGCTATCATTATGTGTGTTTGTGACTATACTGTTTTTAATTTTTGTCTGCTTCAATAAAAGCAGTTATTTTGTGTCATATCAAGTTCTGCAAGTGAGCTTTTTGAAATAAATAAATAAATATACATATATATATATATATACACACACTGCTCAAAAAAATAAAGGGAACACTTAAACAACACAATGTAACTCCAAGTAGCTCTTATGGTAGGATCGGACATCCCACAGTTTACGATGTGGGTACAGAGGGAACACAGACCTTTGATAAGGGCGACATGCCAAGCAATATTGAACGCAATACGTATATGGGATGCGACAAACGTCAAATACGGCCTGGCCTCCTCCCCGTCCCCACTAATGCAGCTGCTCCGAAACAGAGCCTTCCCTCTGGGTATGGCAGCGAGGGAATTTCGCAACCTTGAAAGGGTAGGTCTACAGAGGATAGGCCACATGTTCCAGGGGGGGGAGAAATAGTACAGTTTGAAGACCTTAAGCAACATCATCATTTAACACCTTATGACTTATTCAGATACGTGCAACTCAGAGACTTTGCCAACCGCCCCCACATCAAAATAGCAGCCTGCAGACAGCTGACCTTCTTCGAGAAGCTGTGCGCAACAGAGAAAACACCTAAGAGTTTAATAACAGTGCTGTATTCCCACCTTAGCTCCGAAAACACAGAGTGGGGCAGACTGACCTACACAGACCAGTGGGAGCGGGACCTTGGCGAGGTCCTGGAAGGAACTGAATGGCAGGAAATCTGGGAAGCAAACAAAAATACATCAATGTGCGTGACGCTTCAGGAGCAGGCGTGGAAAACCATGTTCCGAGGGTACACCACCCCAGTGAAGCTTTTAAGAAGGCATAAAATAAACACAGATGACTGCTGGAGGGGGTGCGGTAGTAGAGGAACGTACATACATATGTGGTGGGAATGCCCAACTATAAATAGATTTTGGAAATCGGTCGAGAAACTAGTGCGACAGATCTTCCATAAATCACCAGCTATGGACCCTTGGGTCTACCTCCTGAATAGGTCTCTAGAGGGGTGAACTAGGATGGAGCAAAAACTATTGCACAAGATCACATTAAGCGCACACAGCGTGGTTGGTGCCAGAGGGACCGAGCTTTACCCAAATATTTTCTAGGATCAAAGATAGCAGATTAATGGATGACCTAACAGCGAGGGTGAAGGGCACCACAGTAGCATTCCCAAAAATATGGGAACCCTGGGATAACAGCCCACTGGGACAGGGAGGTGAGTGAGAGGAGCCCCACGAGGAGCCAGGAGACAAGATAGACAGTCACCATAGACAGAGCCAATAGGAATGCAACATGGTCACAAGCGTTAAGGACCGGCCACCCCTGTTCCCTGCCGCGCGCTCCAGTGCCCCCTCATTTCTTCCTAAATGTCTATCTTTTCCTTTCTTATCTTTCTTTTCCTTTCTCTTTTCTTATCCCATGCTTTACATGGGACCAAGCGTATACCAGATACAAAAGATAAGCAAAAGGGTGGTACAAGCACTGTAGATACAGAAGGTGAGGGGAAAAAAAGGGTACAATGGCGGAAGGGCGAACTGGCAGCCGGTTATTGCTATCTTCAGTGTACTCTTCTAAAAATACACCTTGGTTGACAGTAGAAAAGAGCTGAGTATAAAGATAATGTGCTGAACTACTTAATGTATAACAAAGTTGAACTGCACGACATGTACTACAGGCCTTTGCACAGTCCGGTATGCTATAACGTTTGTCTTACTGTTTGTGCCAAGTTTACAAAATTGAAAAATAAAGAATTAAAAAACAAAAAACAAACAGACTTCATGAGGGTGGTATGAGGGCCCGACTTCCACAGGTGGGGGTTGGGCTTACACAGATGCTCTTCACAGATGAAAGCAGGTTCACACTGAGCACATGTGACAGACGTGACGCAGTCTGGAGACGCCGTGGAGAAAGTTCTGCTGCCTGCAAAATCCTCCAGGATGACCGGTTTGGCAGTGGGTCAGTAATGGTGTGGGGTGGCATTTCTTTGGGGGGCTGCACAGCCCTCCATGTGCTCGCCAGAGGTAGCCTGACTGCCATTAGGTACTGAGATTAGATCCTCAGACCCCTTGTGAGACCATATGCTGGTGCGGTTGGCACTGGGTTCCTCCTAATGCAAGACAATGCTAGACCTCATGTGGCTGGAGTGTGTCAGCAGTTCCTGCAAGACGAAGGCATTGATGCTATTGTAGCGGAACACTGGTCTCTCACAGACTTTTTCCGCTGGTAGTCCAAGTGTGGCTCAGGAACAAGCAATAATCCCAGGCACAGTACCCACAGTGAGAGAATAATCCAGCAGCATATCAAGCACCATCAGCAGTAAAATCCAATAACTTTCCCAATAACTGGACGACACACAGTATCAGGAGCAGAACTTAACTAAATTTTAATCACACAACCCCTGCTTTTATGCAATTCTCCCGTGCAAGGGAGCCACCCACAATAATTAGTACATATAAAGTACAAGGTACAACCCACCAGTAGCTTATCTGTTAACAGAATTAAAATGTACATATTTTCCCTCAAGTTCTATATGTACCCCAAATACATAGGGTACACCCCTTGTGGTATCCCCTGATAGCCCTGATCTGGGTGAATAACATATTCAAAAATCACCCAGATTGTACCAGGGGTTCAGGAGTTATGGGGGTTTAAAGTTTTGTGGAGGTCCCTTTATGACCACTGAAGCATGGCTTTCCAGCCCAAGCTTTCCAGCCCAAACCAGTTCCAACTAGTCTGGCAGTGTGGATAACAGCTGCCTCAGTGAGATTATTCCTCCAACCAGGAACAGGAAGGATTTACACTCCACCAATGGACTCTAGGGATTAGCCCTATTTAAGGACACAGGGAGGGGGGTTTGTATAGGATATGTTCATTTATGTATTGTATACTGATACATGATAATTGTTTTTAATTGTGGTCCCTGAGGAAGTTCTTATAGAACGAAACGCGTAGGACAATTTTATGTTATCTATATCCTATGCTGAATATGGTGACTACACTTTTTATTTAAATAAATTAATTTTTTATTGCTGAACCCTGACCTGTGGATGTCTTTTTGGTGGAACAAGGATCCAGAGGTGACAAGCAATATCAGCTAGCCCCCCACTACTCCAGGGGAGGCACCCTAAGAGCGCTTTTATCATCTATATCTTGTGAGTGCAAAAGATTGTTGCGCATATAATATTGTATCTTTAACAATATCACACTATGTTCTGTTTTATGTTTTTTCTGTAGATTTACATAGCCATATCCCGAATCTTCTTTTTTGGTTTACATTAGTCTCGCAGTGTGCCTGGTAAAACGCCCTGCTGGAGAACAATGGGACAGGAAACGGGGGAGAGGCACACCTTCCTATACACAATCTATACACAGTCTTATAGAAGTCCATACACTGTGCTTAAAGGGCCAGTAGCCGCATAATAAAAATCCATTATGCCCAAATATGTTCTTTAAAAGGCAATACATCCCAGGGGCCATAGTCATAGGCCAGGAGGCGGGCAAGCAGCCCCCTCCAAAAACTCATGGCAAACTCCTTTAAAGGGGCGAGTTTGCTACAGCTATGGACTGGCCCACCCGTTCCCCAGACCTGAATCCAATTGAGAACATCTGGGACATCATGTCTCGCTCCATCCACCAACGTCACGTTGCACCACAGACTGTCCAGGAGTTGGCAGATGCTTTAGTCCAGGTCTGGGAGGATATCCCTCAGGAGACCATCCGCCACCTCATCAGGAGCATGCACAGGCGTTGTAGGGAGGTCATATAGGCACGTGGAGGCCCCACACACTACTGAGCCTCATTTTGACTTGTTTTAAGGACATTACATCAAAGTTGGATCAGCCTGTTGTGTGTTTTTCCACTTTAATTTTGAGTGTGACTCAAAATCCAGACTTCCATGGGTTGAATAATTTGATTTCCATTTTTAAATTTTTGATTTTGTTGTCAGCACATTCAACTATGTAAAGAACAAAGTATTTCAGAAGAATATTTAATTCATTCAGGATGTGTTGTTTTTGTGTTCCCTTTATTTTTTTGAGCAGTGTATATATATATATATATATATATATATTCACTATTGAAAACATTTTAAAGAAAACATTGCTTGAGCATCATCTATCGTCACGTTTTTGTAAACTTGTCTGCTACATAAGAAAAGTAGTCCCTAGTTTTTCATACATGTTTTAAGAAAATTAGAGTATTCGTGAAAAAAAAAATCAAGCTACAGAGAAGCAGGTTAGATTAAGTTTAGTTTTGGTGACCAAGCCTCTATAATACAGCTTTATTTTTTCCTGCAACAAGGAAACCACATTAAAATAGTATCTATTCTTTTAATTGTGGTCTGCTAGCTCAGAGTACTATAGGCAATCACATTAGTAATAATTGCAGGTTCTGTCTGTCAGTCAAGACTTTCTTTTTTGTTCTCATTCTACAATAAATGGGCTTGCTTGCATTTCTGATACTGTTAAAGCACGCTCCCCATCTTCTAGGAGGCATTGTGCATTTTCACAATCAGCTTTACATTCATAAGTGCCTATTCAACAAAAGCAACCTGATTTTGATTTGACCCTTGATCTTTTTATGTTGTTTTTTTAATCACATTCTAAATGAATAGGTAAAATAACGGAGGAAGAGCTTTGTTTTACACACATTCTGAAGCAAGTTGCCTACTTTAATAATTTACGCACTGACAGAACCAACAATAAACAACAACACTATGCATATGAACATTTCAGGGGTATTCCCTCAGCACTGAATGCCATTGATGTGAAAATTTAAATTTAAAAATTCAGGCTAAAACATGCGACTATAGCTGAATTGAATTTTTCCAAATTTGGTTATTTTTGCTTAAACATTTCAGTTCAGTTTCAGTTAGTTTTTTAATTCACTGCTTTGTGTTTAGTGAATGCTTTTCTTACAAGGTTGTTTTCTAAAGTGAGAATTGTTTGGAATGCAATATTAATTCAAAATGAATTTCAAACTAAAAGGGATACTCTAAGCACCAAAACAACTTCAGCTTAATGAAGCACTTTTTGTGTATGCATCATGCCTCTGCTGCCTCACTGCTAAATTCTCCTCCATTTAGGAGTTAAATCAGTTTTGTTTCTGTTTATGCAGCTCTAGTCACAGGTCCCCTGGCTGTGACTCCAACACTCACTACATTAAAAAAGTTTCATTTTCAATCAGATGTGACAGCACAGTGTGTTTACTTTAGAAGTTTAATTCTCCTGCTCTGTTTATTGAACTTTAATAACACACAGGAGCTCTTGCAGATGGACCACCAAACAGTGGCGTCTCCAGGATTCATACTTGGGAGGGCACATAAGGGGCCAGGGACAAAAGAAGGGGGGCAGTTATAAAATATTTATGTATATATATATATATATACACACATACACATACATACATACACAGGGCTCGATAAATTCCAGGCGCCAGGACTAGACATTTCGTTCTGGCGTCTGGCATTTGTCAGCCCTTTGCTAAGCCGCGCCGAAAACATTAGAGCCAGCCGCCACGGGGAGCATGGAGACAGTGTGTGAGGGAACCTTCGTAACCTTCGTGCAGTTCCTCTCTGCTGCCTTACACGCTGTTTACTGACATGATGTTACTCCGCCCCCAGCATCACTTCAGAGAGGGCGCAGAGGAGCAGAGAAAAACTGCAGGAAGACTGGGAGGAGACACACTGGACGCCAGGGAAAGATTCACTCGGCTCTCCCAAAGGCTGGGTGGATTTAAATTAAAATAGGAATAGCAATTTGTAAGTGTGTGTGTGCTGAAAGGGCCTATAAAGTGTGTGCGTGTGCATCTAGGGCAGTGGTAGTCAGCCTTTTTCTACCTACCGCCCACTCATGCATCTTGATGGAAAAATTTCCTTACCACGCAACAGTTTTCACGCAAGTGCAGAATATTTTTTAGAAAGGAGGATGTTTTTAAAAAAAAAATAAATGTACGTACATTTATCTTTTTATTTCTACTTAATGCATGTTTATAATGTTTTTAACTTTATAAAGTTTAATGAGAAAACAATAGAGTAAATTTAAATTACCTTTACTAATTATTAATGAGATCCTTGAGGTTGATGCTGCGAGACTAAATATTTGATATCTGGTTCGATTTTCGTAAGGAACAAACGAAGGTCTCCTCTTTCGGTGATATTCAGACGACTTCTCTGTTTGCGCATAATACGATTTCTCATATGTGCATCAGCTCATCTCCTCTCCCTCCTCAATTCCCCGCCCCACCTTTTTTTCCCTTTTTTCTATTTTGAACCTTCCTTATAGCAGTGCCCAGTAGGAAGGCTGAGCTAGGTAGCCCACTTACTATAGCCCACTATAACAGACAGGCACACATACATACAGACACACACACACACAAGACACACATACAGACACACACACACACGACACATACATACAAACAGACAGGCACACATCCATACAGACACATACACACACACACGCACACATACAGACACACAAGACACATACATACATACAGACACACACACACACACACACACATACAAAGACACACACATAAGACATACATAGACACATACACACATAAAAAGACACAGACATAAGACACACATACATACAAAGACATACACACAACACATACAAAGACAAGACACACATACATACACACATATATATACAGACAGACACACACACACACAAGACATACATACATACAAAGACACATACAGACACACACAAGACATACAAAGACACACACACAAGACATACATACAAAGACATATACACACAAACACACACAAAATATTTTATTCACCCTCCTGTTTCCTACCTTTTAGGTGCAGGAGGGTGACTTTCCCTGGGGTCCAGTGGTGGCTCAGGTGGATGGGAGTCAGAGTTCCCACTCTGACTCCCTCCTCCTTCCTCCTGCATGGTCTGTGTGTTAGCTGGGAGGAGTGACGTGCGGTCACTTCCTCCCAGCTCTGTGTGATGTCATCACAGGGGGCCCGGTCGCGATGTTAAAGCGCCAAGCGCTGACCGGGCCCCCTTACAATCCACATCCATCGGGTGGCCCTGACAGCATTGGCCACCCAATGGACCCCTTGGATGGCAGCCCCGGCGGTTTGCCGCACGGGCCGGGGCCGCAAATGGTGATGGCGGTGTCCGGTCGCAGGGGTACCGCCAACTCACACCCGCCCACCCAGTCTCTCAAAACGAGGAAATCCCTACCGCCCACCTGGAATCCTGAACGCCCACTAGTGGGCGGTAGGGACCAGGTTGACGACCCATGATCACTGTGAGTATATGTGTTTTGGGGTTGCATTGTGTGCTTATCAAGGAGCTGTAGTTATTATATATATATATATATATATATATATATATATATATATATATATATATATATATATATATATATATATATATATATATATATATATATATGTATTTAATATATATATATATTTATATATGAGATACGGTGTGTAATGGGGTGAAGCATGTATGTATGTATGCATGAGTGTGTGGGGGGTAAAGGTATGTGGGGAAGAAGTGTGTATGTGGGTGAAGAGATGATGTGTGTGAGGGGTGCACTGCGTGTTTATGCAAAGATGTACTCTGTGTTGGTGGGAGTGTACTGTATGTGGGGATGTACTGTGTTCTGGGGGTTTAGAGAGTGGGTCAGTGAAGAGCTTTAAAATTTTTACTTTATTAATTGTTTACAAAAAAAAAGAATATTCCCCTTTCCCTCATCTTACCTTGCAGGGAGGGGGTGGCACAATCAGATCCATGGTAGTTGAGAAGGCTGCCTATCCATCGGGTACAGGGGAGGCCACGAGATGAGTTCTGTCTCTTGGAGCTCAAGCATTTACAGAGACTGACCCATACAAACACAGACTGGCCCATACAAACCCAGACTGGCCCATACAAACCCACAGGCTTGTGAAGGGAGACGCAGTGCTCCTGACTTCAATTTCAATTGGGGTTGCACAAGGGGGGCCCTGCATGATGTGGGGGGGCCATGACCCCCTCTAGTGATGCCACTGCCACTAAAGGCACCCAGTATTTATTATTTTCCTAAGTCTCCAATTGCTTTAAAAAAATCATGATCAACTATTTTTAAAGATTTAGTTTAGCCTCACATAGCAAAATAAATAATTTCTTGACTTAGAAATGTCAAGTCAGTTTATGCCCTGGGTTAAACATCTCTATTAAGTTATATGCTCTACTATTTTTACAGACATACATACATATTTTGCTTCTATGGAATGTAACATATTTGATTTTCATGTTCTGCTGCTCTAGTGGAGCACAATCATGTCATTCTGATTTATGTTGGCTGCATGTTGCCAGTTTATTGTTACTGTCAGAGAGCATGTCAAGAGGGATGAAGCTGCCAGATGTTTTGGAGCGTGATGCCACATCCACCACAAGGCTGTGCCATGTTAAACACAGGTAGGCACAGATTGAAATTAACATCTGTGCTTGTCGGGCTAAATCATCACCGTTTTTAATGAGATCTTTGATAAATGATTTCACATTGGCTGTGGAAATAACACAGAGTAATGCTTCGGTAAAAAAATATTAGACAAAATGATAATTTGAAAGGATAAATATGAAGAAATAAATGTTTTAGCAGATGTTTAGGATGCTGTTTATTCCATGCAGCCTCCGTGAAGTCAAATAAAACAAATTTTATCTAGAATTATCAATTTTAAAAAAAGCAATATATTGATCCAGAGACAAATCAAATTGCCATATTGGAGTTTTGAATGATTATTTTGCCCAATTTAAAACATACCCCTCTCCTCTGTTCAAAGTGTTCCCTCTGCACTGATACCATGTGCCAGGCTAAGGTCAATGGAGGAACCAACTATGATCATGAGGAGGAGGAGAGAAGCTCCTCTCCTTACCTCCCCCATTCTGTAAGTCATTGCAGTCAGCAATGAGGTCAAAAGACCTGCAGGTATGGAGAACTGTTTTCTAATTGCGTCATTATTTTCTCTTTGATTTTTGCACCTCAGTGATGTCAATCTATCAGCGTTATTTACTAAATTATCAGAAATTTAGAGTGAATTTCAAATTTAGATCATTGGATGAATACCTGACTTAAAAAATATTCCCAATTGAATTACTTTGGCCTTGAATTTAAAATTCACATCAAATTCTCACTTTTGTAATTAACCAATATATTTTCTCCTCCAACATAAACATGAATAAATAAAGGCATTGACCCCAACCCCACCCTGTAACATAATATATATCTCACGTCATGAATAATATTTGTAAGCAATGAACATTTACATATAACATCTTAACCATAATACATAAAGTGACATTTTACTTCAACAGCCATGGTAGGCTATACCTCTACCCCACCAGGTTCTGAGCTACCGACGACCTCAAAACCTACCAAACTTAACATGAACCGTCTTAACTCCATCTTAAACAGCTGAATAACTACCCTGTACTTAACAAAGAGCCTGTTTTACCCCTAACCTTCAGCTCACTAACCCCGCCCCTGTGACAAGATGGGAGTAAACCTTAATAGCCCCAAACCTCTTAGGGAGGAAGAGCGAGACAGTTTCAGCCAGCTAAGAAAATTAAAGTCATGAATTCTAAAATGGCTGCCTATATATACTGGGTCAGCCCCTTGGTCCCAAATACCATATCCCAACACACCTTCCACCTAAGTCCACCTCCTAGCTCTCTCAAGGCCCTTATCCACTAAGCTGCACTTTTTCTTTGGGGCTACAGTTGACTTTTATTACTTTTTAGTACTTAACTGGCTAACTTTCTGGCCTTAGTCCACTTCTTCTAAAGCAGAAGGTGCTGGTGGCAAATGACCTGTTCTCAATGAATAGCCAAAATAGAGATTTTTCCTTTGGTTACAAAGTTGCAGATGCAAAAGAAACCCTTCACTACATTAAGAATGCTAGACATGTTTGCAGACATTAAGTGATATTGTCATTTGACCAGCCCATTTAAGGACAATTTTATAACTTGCCTGGTGCCCACTACTACTCCCCAGCTGCCAGAAGGTCCTGCAACCTAGCTGAACCTGGCTGTGTTGGGGCACACTTATTGGCTGACAGCTTTCAGATGATGCTCAGTCAGTGAGCCAGCCAGGCAGGACCCAGGTAAGTTGCCAAACCATTCTTAAATGTCAGGGCTCTCTTGCCACCATAACCACTAAATTTCACTGTATTTATTTTGTTATGTAATTTTTTTCACATATTTTATTTTCACAGTTAATTTCATAAAGGCTGCCATGTCCTACTTATTTGTATTCAGATACAACCATAGAGTACATCAATACCCTACATCAGCGGTAGGCATCATTCAGCACCCCAGATGTCGTGGACAACATCTCCCATATTGCTCTTTCAGCCAAAATGCTGGAAAAGCCTCACGGGAGATGTAGTCCACAACATCTAGAGTGCAAAGGTTGCCTGCCTTACATTTATACCATCCAAGTTTGTGGGATGTTATAAAGATGGCAGAAGTATTTACGTTCTGTAGACTCCAAACTGTTAGCTTTAGTACTTCCTCTTTAGTATACTTCTGTAGACCGAGAGGAGGCAGGGAGCCTGCCTGGCATTACTAGATTGTTTGACTACTGACATTGGGTGTCGAGCCACAGGGCAGCTTGCGATAGTGGAGTGTTCTTCTAAAAGAACACAATAGTGCAACCTAGCTTCCTTAGTGATATGAGTTTACTAAACCAGTTGAGTTGAACCAACATGCAACATTTTAGGTGAAAGATTACCACTACAAATCAGGCTATAATGACCTAAACTTCACTTCATTTTACTGACCTAAAATTCACTAATTAGTGGATAGATTTTTTTGTTTGTTTCAAGAAGGATTGCATACACATCAATTATATGAAAAATAGGACACTGTTCACGATCCTCAGGTTTACAGATGTAGATTAAATCTGCAATATTAGCAGATTATATATATATATATATATATATATATATATATATATATATATAAATATTTAAAGAGACCACTTCAGTGAGTTTGCCAGTACAGGTAATTGGATTTTATATTATCAGATTTTTTATTTATTTAACTTTTAAGAAACTCTTTAATGTGTGAATACTAATTCTGGTTCCAGAATTTTCAATTTGTTTCATTTATCAAGTGAAAGGATGGAAAATTAAATATGTATTTTCTGCCTGAGCTTCCAATTTGAAGGAAATCCTTAAAGACACTGCAGTGTAGAAATACAAACTCTGTCACCGTGAAATGGTGCTCGGAGCTCTCTATGAATATGTATAAATTCCCTTGAGACTTACATAGATTTATTTTATTTTAACACAAAAAGGATGCGAATGTAACTTCCATTTTAACTTTCAATTTAACAACTATCTGCTTTGTATTTATATTTATGTAATTTGGCCTATTTGTTCCCCAAAACATGTCGCTATCTAATTAAAAAAGGGAGAAAAAAGTGTGTTTAACTGAAGTTTGCATAAATACTTAAATACACCTACTATACTGTGTACTGTCTGGTAACCTGTTCATTAGCAGGAATATATAACAGACAATAAGTCATCCATTGAGACTAGAATAAATGATTTTTACTTACAACAGAGGAAAGAGTTCTTTACATTAAAAACAATAAAGATGTGGAGTTTGTTTTATTCAGATTCTGTAGATATTATTGTTATTATTTTTTTAAAACCTGGCTGTTTTGTGGAAAAACAGAATATTCAAAGATATAATTATCAAGTATTTGAAAATGTTTATCATCCAAGAAATCTGATTGACACTATGGATGGGAAAAACGAAGGAGCAGTAAAGATTTTTTCTATATTCATAAATATATTTATATCATGTATATATTTTGCAGTGTATTAATTAAAGGGACACTATATTCACCAGAACAACTACAGCTTATTGTATTTGTTCTGGTGAGTATAATTTTTCCATGCAGGCATTTCCATGTAAACACAGAGAAAAGGCAGTGTTCACCTTGCCCCTCGGGACACATCCAGTGGCCACTACTCATGGAATTTTAGGAATAATGGTCTGGCCAAAACAAGTTTTTATACCTTTCCCATATCTACTAGCTATGACAAATGCCTGACTGTCTCCCGAAATATGTCTTGGCCCAGCAGTCATGAATACTGTAGTGGAAATCCATAGTTGCACACACACTCAGACATGCAGAACCAGTATCGAATTTAAACCAACTATGCTGCAGAAGGAAAAATAAAACAGAACATAAACTTGCATAACAAGGGTAGCAGAAACTGCACTGAGGAGAAGAACAAACAGCCTCACAGATTTAAAGGGCCACTCCACTCTTCCAACCCACCCCCCAACAACCCTCTACGGTTTAGTAGATATACCTACAATTAATACATGCAAGCATATTTTTATGTATTTGTTCTTTGGGAGTATCGTCTACAATAGATTATAAAAGCTGCAGTTCTTGTGACTGCATCCTTTGTAAGCTACTCCTCCTTTCCCCCCGGAAGAGACTATTAGTCTCTTCACAGGGAAATAGCCAATCAGAGGCTTCTCATTGACTGACTTTGGCCACTCGTGCACACGTGAACGCGACCATCGCTTGTGCACTGCTAAAGCTGGTCTGCGGTCTGTTAGGGAGGGAGGGAGAGGCAGGCAAATTCAAGTAGAGCATGCCTGCCACTTCCGTTAGCTCAGGGGAGCTAATGGAAGTAGGAAGGAATCCTCCCTGGCTGTTTGATTGACAGTCAGGGGGATGATCCCCAGTTGATTTCTAAAAGTGCTGATTTCTCATAGAAATTAACACTTTTATAAACTGGGGTTAAATGAGCACGCTTTTGGGTGTGGAGTAGTCCTTTAATTCATGGAACTTTTGAAGCACTAGTTTTCAGTCATTTTAATTTAGCCATTCTTTCTAATTCTATTGATAACACCTGTGCCAAGATTGAAAATAGTTATGAGACTGACATGGGTACTCATGAAAGGCACAAGTATGCATTGTGCATGTTATTATAGATTAAAATGGTATTGTCTATACTCATATTATAAAGCATATCCAGATAAATGTGAACAGTTCACTGAGTTACCCTTTTCAGCCAAATATACCTCTGTATATCTATAACTCCTATGTAAATATTCATATTCTCTCAAGTTTAAGACTTGCTATTTTCTTATTCTTCATTGTTTTGGTTCGATAAGAGGTGCTTGTTGAATTAAGGGTAACTCTCTCTTTTCTGGAAAATTCACCATTGAATAAAACAGCCAGGGTACATACTGCTTGGAAGGAGGAAATAACCAAAATGTTGGTTTTGTCTCTATTCCTTTCTTCATGCTCCCTCTGTGATGATTGACACGTGTAAGTAACAGGTATTTATAACAGTAAATGACAGAGAGACAAGATGGAGGTGCACAGTTTCTGGATAAAGGTAAAAACAATGGTGTAGATTTCTGCATTTAATTTTATTTTTCAGACCTCATAAACTAATTTTTCTTAAAGGACCACTCTGGGCAACATGACAACTTCAACATGTCTTTCCTGGCACTCTAAGTGCTAGTATCACTATCCTCTCATTCAGAAAGGTATGTGAAAAAGTATGTATCCTTTTCACTTACTTTTCTCAATAATGAGCTTGTGCAGACTGAGAGAGTCAGCTGATGTTCCCAGCCTATCAGCAGCGCCTGATGTTAGGTTTCCTGATTTAAGCCTCGGGCATTGAGATAAAATGCAATGGCAGAACAGTCATGCGTCGGCTTATGGTCATTGAGGTTAAATTATTTGTGATTGGTTTGACCCTTAAGGTAAGATGTCAGGCACCATAAAAAGTTAATTCTGATGAAGTTATGGTGGCCATGGAGTTTCTTTAAAGAGATGAGATAAACATAATATTACAATTATGTTTAGAAGTTACAGTTTCCCTTTAATATGGTAATAATCATAGTCTAGGAATTTGTATTGATGAGATGTTTTCTAAAAGCCTGCAGATCATTGGAGACATCAAGTTACCTTATCTTGGAAAAAATATATTCTGAGACACTCAACAAGACAAAAGCGGTTGCTACTCCAGGTCAAAGTGCTAAATAAGCAGCTATCACTTACAGAATGTCTCTAAATATTAAAACTTTACACCTAGAATGAATCTCCCACATTGTGAGCAGCTACCAATTGTATATATAAGTCTTACCACTAGGGCTCGCTGTTACAAGATGTAACATTTTTGTGCTTCACTAATGAAGATGCTAACTTACAATTATCATGCTTTATAACCTTCTGTGTCATTGTGTAGAACAGCACATCACTGCACTTTTTGTTACAGTTTAAGCAAAGGACCATTATCAGAACCCTATTGATGCAAGAAGAACATCAACATAAAAGATCGACTGTGCCATTGTAATTATACAAAATGCCTTGATGGATGAACTGTAATTAAAATTAATGTTATAGTTGTTTAGCATTTGTGAAGATTGAAACCAAAGCAACATATAGAAATAAGGATTGTTAGGGATGGCTAAATATGGAGCCGAGGGTGGGATGGTCTGACTCATCATTGTGAGTAATATTGGACGTGTGGAGGTTGTCAAAAGAATTGGGACAATGGTTGAAAATCGACTCTTCATGTTATTCTCAGTCTTCGTTATTGTAAGTCTATCCGTGAAGTATCTAGACTGATTCATTGCCACGATGAGTAATGGTGGTTGTAATAGATATACGTAAATAATATATAGAAGGCAAAATGTTTTTCCAGATATCTCGCTTAGATCTCCCAGATAGGTAATGTCGGCAAGTATGTTAAGGACAATTAAATGTTAAAGGCCCTCCTGTTGGGAAATGCGGTGGAAGGTGAAGTAGATTGACACATTATAATTGTATAAATGTAGCAGGGCTTTCTGTTACATATTTCCCTAGTTCTGCAGTTTCCCTAGTTCTGGTGTTTTGATGATTCAGTCAGTGCACATTATGAATTTAGATATTTCCAGTGGGGATTCTTTTTAAAGTTGACATGGCTAAGAGTGATGGGTTAACTCAAAACTGTAGCATGTATATTTCCACTGTCCAATTAGAATAGGCTGCAGAATGTGTTGGCTCTACAAAAATGTACAAAATAATAAAAATAACATGTCGTATACATACAGATAATCTACACAGCCTTAAGGTTCAGAGTGACATGAAATCTATCAGTAAACAGTTAATCCGTAGGGATACTGTATCACCACAATGCTCTCATAATATATTATTAAAAAAACAAAAAACACTCAACTGACTGTAAAGAAGAAAATCAACAACAAATGGCTAATGAAAAAGACCTGAAATAACATAAAAGCAGTGCAATGTGTTGTTAAATAGTACATAGTATATAATTTGTAAATTATAAAGTACCAGTATGATTGATTGATATTAGTGGTATGCCTCACTCATTTAAAACCAATGGCATTACCTAATTACCTACATTTAATTTCCTATTGGTCTTGAGTCTATTTGGCTCTGAAGGTTCCTAAAGACTTATTATGGAGAGAAGAGGGAACTCCAAGAGTTCCCACCAAGGGCAATGGACATATAAACACAATTTCTTAATAATGGCAACTAAATTAATTCAGCCCCAAAATATGATTTGTTTTAGTAAATTTATTTTTTCCCAATAATTAATTAGGGGAAACAAACATGTATGCATTTTTGGAGTTCACCTATTTTTTTTTTTTTTTTAAATACATGAATGTAAATATGACCTCCTACTGAGTAGTATTGTGAGCATCAATTTCTTGGTTATACACTACAAGCATTCAAATGTTTTGTGTGGGCACATTGAGGTATTTTCTTATTGCTTCTGTGTGCAATCAGCTGTGAGAGACAGGGAGAGACTGACTAGAAAGTACCACAGTGATGCTGAAATTTAGGTGAGGGATATTTTTTATCACCCCAATCAGTTTGTCCTAAAAAGGTTTTGTTCGGGCACTGAAATTTGTACGTCTCATTTCAGTTTGAATGAGGTGTGAGAATGGGCCAATAATGTAAATATTCTGAATAATCTATATTTATAAATTATATATTTTTACTTACTGCTTCTCTTTTTCCCTCTATTGGTTATTTCACAATTGATCTAAGCGAGATGTCTGGAAACACTTTTTGTCTTCTATAAATTATTTACATATCTATTACAACCACCATTACTCATCGTGGCAATGAATACGTTTAGACACTTCACTTTATTGGTCTATTGGTCATTTCAATAAATATTTAGTGGTTGTCCTAACCATCATCTTTTTCCCATCAATTTTTATTTTTTGCACAACAGATGGAAATCTGAATCACAAATCAAACAAAGCTGTTTGACCAATGTCCATTTTGTTTGCTTTCTGATGCATCCACATGGAGATACAGAATTCAAGAGACCTGATGATCACCCAACATTTGGACCAATCGCAATTTGTTTGAAACCAAATGCATAAGTCTAATTACTAGTATGTTATCAACTATAATCACTGAGTCAGTGCACAAGTAAGGTCAATAACTGTGTTTTATATCCAACCAGTGGATAATTTACTGAACACTTAATTGATGAGAATGTGTCCTTTCTCATTCCTCACTCACATATGTGGGGAGAGACAGGTTAAAACAGATGTTTGTGGTTAACACATCTGCAATATCCCAGGTACTCTCCCTACATTTTGCATGTGCTGGAGGTACATGGTCCCCAAAATCTCCTTATAGTAAGATTGGAGTCACATAAATGCAGCTGGCATGGTTCTTGTCTTTTCAAGATGATGTTAAGACATTCTCAATTGGAATAATACCAGGAGATGCTAGAATTTTAACCAAACTTTGCAAATTCTATAACATATTCAGACATGCCTTCTCCTTGTGCAACTTAAAGGGAACAGATCCTAATTACTGAATGTATAATTTACCATAAGAAACATTCAGCATACATTTATGTGTTTTAATATTGTTTCTAATAGAGTTTATTATATTTACTGTGGATGTATGTGTGGTTGTGATACCATATATAGAGAACAGATGCCCAGTTACACACAGGATATCCAAAATGCAGACTTTATTAGAGTGGAATGACAATGTTTCGGCTCACACACGAACCTTTTTCAAGCCAGAGACAAGAAGCATGATAAAGGCTCTTGTGCGCTCTACCAATCACTTGAATATTTCAAGTGATTGGTAGTCTCTCTGGTTCATGTGATTCATGTTAACCTTCTAAGGAAAATGTGTGCTGTTCCTGTTTTGTATTTTGTTTGATAACATTCTGCAGAAAATATACAAAAGAAAAGAAATAAATCTTAAAAGTTTGCAGCCTTGCCTACCAGGAATGTAGATAATAAACACATATGTCATACAACACAAAACAAAACTGTGAATACTGTATACTAAGGTCTGATACCTTGCCACTAACTCTTGTGAATATATCACTGCACACCTTATCGTGTATAGCTCCATCATCAGAATAGGTTAATTGAGTCATCATATTCAAAAGATCACACAACATTAATAGTTTTAATGAAAGAAGATCACGTTTTGAGCTTTTTGTTTCATCAAACTACTCATACACTCTACATATCAATGGCATTGTATTATAACTAGTTCAAAGCACCGGAAAAAAAAATGTAAAGCCATTTTTTTAATTATTATTATTATTATTATTGCCATTTATATAGCGCCAACGGATTCCGTAGCGCTTTACAATATTTTGAGAGGGGGGGTGTAACAATAAATAGGACAATTACAAGAAAACTTACAGGAACAATAGGTTGAAGAGGACCCTGCTCAAACGAGCTTACAGACTATTGGAGGTGGGGTGTTTGAAACATTAGGACAATAAATATCAAGTAGGAGTGGAGCAGAGCTGGAGGAGAGAGCAAAGCACTGTCCCATAGGAGAGAGCAGGAGACAGGTATGTAAGGTAGAGATTACTCTGGGAGGCCATAAGCTTTCCTGAAGAGATGGGTTTTAAGGCCCTTCTTAAATGATTGAAGACTAGGGGAGAGTCTGATGGCAGTAGGCAAGCTATTCCATAGGAGAGGAGCCGTCCGCGAGAGGTCCTGCAAGCGCGAGTTGGCCATACGGGTGCGAGCAGCGGTCAGGAGGTGGTCATGGGCAGAGCGGAGGGTACGTGGAGGGGCATATTTATGGATCAGTGAAGAGATATAAGCGGGGCTAGAACTGTTCAGTGCTTTAAATGTATGGGTTAGCACTTTGAATTGACTCCTATAGCATACAGGGAGCCAATGTAAGGACCGGCAGAGGGGTGAGGTGTGAGAGGACCGACTAGAGAGGAAAATCAGTCTAGCCGCAGCATTCATTACAGATTGTAGCGGGGCAATACGGCTTTTGGGAAGACCAATCAGGAGAGGGTTACAGTAATCCATGCGGGAAATTACTAGAGCATGGACAAGCTCCTTGGTAGCATCTTGCGTAAGAAAGGGGCGAATGCGGGCTATGTTTTTGAGTTGGAACCTACAGGACTTGGCAACAAACTGGATGTGAGACTCGAAGGTGAGACCAGAGTCAAGTATGACGCCAAGACAGCGCGCTTGCAGGGATGGACTTATGTGGATATCACTGACTTGAAGGGCTATACATCAAAGAAATAATTTCCTATCATGTAACACTGTTGCTTAGAACATACTTATTAGTCTTAAAAGTAACTGAATAGAGAAACCTTGTTCTTTTATTTAGAGACTAATAGATGAATTCATCTACAATACAGACTATCACCCAAACATCAGAACTACAAAATAGCATTTGCAGCCTGGACAAGTCTAACTGTGATAATCTAACTGTAACTAAATAATCTACAGGCACACCATTTATTCTGTGCATTATTTTATTCTACGACACAGTTTTACTTGGCTGCGGCAGAGCTAGTTAGATTACCTTTAATCATCATACATAGTTTGACTGTCAACATTTTCGTAGGCATATTTATGTTTGAAATTGACTTGCCACCCAAACAGAACTCTACATTTTTTAGCAGAATAAACTGGGTATTTTCTTGTTAGCCATTTTTGCTATATTTTTCAAATTCTAAGAAAACTCTGGCGTGGGTCAAAAAAGCAAAGTAAAAAAAAATTCAGCACTTGAGTTATTCTGTCAATGGAAGGAACACTATAGCCACCCAAACTACCTGATCTCAATGAATTGATGCAGGTACAGTGTCCCGTCCTCTTAACCCTGCAATGTAAAACAGTTTTTGAGAAACTGTCATGTTTACATTGCAGGGTTAAAACCACCACTAATGGCTGTCAGTATGCCTCCATTGCACTGCCCTAATAATAGATTGAGTGTGCCCAGAGTGTACGCCATGCATGTATGTTGGTTTCTAATAGTACAACTCAATTCATTATTACCCACTCATAGAAATATGCGGAAAAGTAGAGCCCCATACTATATTTACATACACTATTTTATTTCTTTCGATAGGCCAATAAACCACTAATACTTCTTATAATATTTTACTGCAGAATTCTGTTCACATATTGCATTCCCACGGTTAATTGCATTAAAATGGCTTTGTCACATTATTTTCCACCCTTCGTCAACTTTTGTCAACCTACCAGACAATAAGAAAAAATTGTCCTGTAACGTAATTCTACATTTTCTTTTCATCACTCACGCTAGCAGTAGAGTACCAGGGAAATGCATACAACTCCCTCCATGGGGAAAAGATAGCCAAATTAAGGGAGATATTAAGAGGCTGCGGATGGAATGTTTGTCTTTCTCCGAAGTGAGTATCAACAGGCTGAGCCACAGAATAAAAAAAAAAATTAGCTGTCAAAGTATCTGAACTGGAAGCATAGCTGGTTTCAAGAATTTTTTCCAGTGCTGTATTTTTCAGATCTAAGCTTATTTAACTAGTAGAAACACTATGGAAATGGATTATATTACAGCATTGCCACTAACTATTATACCTATTAAAGATCTCCTTACTATCAATGATCAAGGGAAGTAATCAGGCAGTAATTAAAGGGCAACTCTATGTCCAAAAATGCAAATATATTTTTAATGCATGCAATTTATCACTGCAAAAACTATGCATTTGCTAAAATTTGCATAAATATTTCATAAGCCCTAAACATTACCTTCCATTAGCTGTGCAGAACTGTGGCTAATGAAGATCCATTCACCTTTTTTTTTTTTCTTATAAAGAGTCATTGAGGGTAAATATCCAGCCCATAGCATCGCATAGACATGGGTGGTTTTATAGATTTAAGGATTTGCATAAAAACAATAATACTTTACAACTTTATTAGTTCAAGTGGCGTTCTTTAATTATTAATTTTTATGTGTCTATTAAGGCTAGTGCAGGGTAAAAAATTGTGGTTCTTCAAAAATACTTCGGCAGATTTTTTTTCGTTTGCTTGTTCCGGGTCAGCAGAATTTAGTTCATGCTGCTATTCGGCTTGGCTGAATGTCGGTACCAAAAAAATTCAGGATGGCAATTCGGGCAGTCAGAATGACAGGAAAAAGGGGACTCTGACTATGCTGGCATGCAAAAACAGCAACAATATTGCCTCTCCTAATGGCTATGAAAGATCAGCAATTTTTGATAAATATGAGTTGACAAAATACGTTTTTATATATCTGGATTAAATAAAAATGGAAAACTAGAGAACTTTTAGAATTATTGATTGTAATATTTTTTCATTTTGCTATCTTGTATTTTTTTTTTTTTAAAAACAGGAAGCAGGAATGATTTCAAGTTGAAGATTGAGAATTTATCCAAAAATGAAAGGAAAACGTCAGTGGGCAATTGACCCTTCCACCTTAACAAGAACAAAGCTTTCACACACGTCCCATGTGTAGCATCGGTGACCATCTTTTTGTTTTAATAAAAAATGTGCCCCATTGTTAACAGGAGTCATTTAAATTGACACCCCACTTCCCAAATAAAATAAAAAAATAATTGTAGAAAAAGCGCTATTAAGTAGTAATGCGTGAAAACATACATACATTTGATTATTATTATTGGGGTTATATCAAAAAACAGCTTGGAGAAGCTGCAGATATCCTTTCTGAAGCTTTTGTACACCCTCCACGTCTTCCCCACTCCAGACTTTCAGTGGTTGTCAAGTGACAAGTTGTTGCAAGGCAGGTGTGCTAAGAAATTGCCTGCCTCTTGAGTTTAGTTCCACTGAGTTAAACTACCAGGAAGTGCGTAACAAAAGGGATGGTGTAAAAAGGTTAATTTATTAAAGGTGCCAATTTCTATTTACGTTTGCACTTTTTGTAAAATAAAAAAAGGAAAAAAAATGACGTTTTATGTGTTTAGATTGTTCATTTAATGGGAACAAAGGGAATTACCCACTCACTTTTCCTTTTCTTTTTCAAATAAAATTACTTGTGCTACTGCTCCTCCTTACTTCAAATACTTTTCATAGTAGTGAAGTCTTGCGGTGCCTGCTACCTCCACATACCCAGTTGGTAGAAGCTAATGATAGGGTACCATTTATTTCCTCACATTATTTCCTGTCAGACATAAATCATGCTACAGACTGGATGTGCTGGTTGCCCATGCCCACTCACTGTCTCCTTAGAAAAAGAATTGGCCATCCTTCAGTGTGGGAAAAAGCAGTACCCTATTAGCATATAACTGTGCATTAACTGTGTCTGTGGAGCTAATAAACATTGCAAGACTCAATCAGGCACGGCAAATCCACAAATAAAGCTATTTTTAAAAAAAGGGGGAGGAGCAGGGTAATGTATGTAGTTATATATTTATATGTTATAAGATGGGTGAACAAGGGGTTGACCACCAGCACCACTGTATTTTAGAATATTTGTGTTTTTTTTGTTTTTTTTACAAAGAGTTAAAAAAAAAAAAGACTCCACACACTTTGTATATTACTAAGGGAAGAAGCCTGCAATTTCTAAAGAACAAGCAGTGGCACAGAATAACACAGCAAATCAAATCTTTCTCACTAAAAATAAAATACAAAATACAAAATCTAAAATCAGTAAAACAATTCGAAATCAGTGAATAAAAGGGGTTGTAAGTGGCACTGAAAATAGCAGCTAGGAAAGAAACTTTTTAAAACTTTTTTTGCTGTTTTTACTTTTTTAATTCACCGGATGATGAGGAATGGGACTTTTCCTGTCCAACCTGTCTTTGTCCACTACTGTTACTATCCTCTCTCCACACCCCTGCTCTGCCTAAGGGATGGTAGTAGTAGTGATGGAGAAGGTAGCACAGGTAGTAGGTTGTGATGACTTTGCAGGATCACATACAGCACCAGTGAACCTGCTGCCCGCCCATGGACTTTTTGTTCTACTTCTTCCTTCAGTAATGCAGACTTGGGGTATCTTTCGAGATATTGCTTCATACCACTAGTGAGATGACCTTTTAATTACCCCTACTCTTTTTCTTGCCATCACTGGTGTACATACCACGGTCGCAGGGGTCGCAGCTGCGACCGGGCCCGGCCCTTAAGGGGGCCCGGCCACCCTGCAACCCGGTATGTAGGTCAGTGTGGCTACATTTTGCCAGCCTCTTCTCCTGGCCCCCCGGAGCTGTCAGTGGCTTAACATGGCAGACACTTGAGGGAGCATTCTCCCCTGAGCACTCTCTGCCCAGCTCCCTCGCGCACCGCACTGATGCTGGAGCCAGAATATCACATAATTTCAGCTCCGGCATCAGTAAACGGTGCGCTAGGGAGCTGAACAGTAGGATAAGTGCTCTCTCGCCGCCTTCAGTGACCGGCCGCCCAGCAGCCCCACTGGACCCCAGGGAATTCTGGAATCCCCTCAGCACTCCCAAAGGTAGGGAGGCTAGAGGATTAAATAAAAAATAAACACACAAGTCAATTTTTGCACCGGGGCCCCATGGATCGTGTGTACGCCACTGCCTACCATACAATTTGTTCTTTGAGAGCCAGCCTACTTGGAGGCAGCAAAAATGATCACAAACTTTTGTTTTGTAGGTGCAAAAGATTAGTTCCCACCCTTTGCCTGTCTGCCCAGTCATTTGTTTTAAAGTTTTGGTTAATATACCCCCACCTTGCGCATGGTAAGTTTTTAAACCTCCCTTATTTTTATAATTTATTTTACTTTGTTTAATGTGGAGGCCGACTAGCAGTGCTGTCCAGCCACCACATAACTAATTCTCGCCGCAGTCCAAATAGCCCTGTACACAGGGCCTTTAGTGAATAACCCCAATAGACTTTACATTTTTATTCAAAACTGGATACCTGCCATTACTCTATTTTAGTTTCACTAAACAAAATTAATATTTTATTAAAAAAAACAATTTGATTTTATTGTGCACTTTATTTGTTTCTGAATTCTGTAACTCAGGTATCCAGTTGCAATATAAACCTAGCACCAAGTCATGCAGAACCATACTGATTATCTTTCAATCCACATGGCTTATGTATGTAAAACCTGCCAGATTAGAGAGATTTACAGAAATTTAAATTAATCTGCCCTCGCACATTCTAGACTTTTAATAGGTGTGCAGGCTGAGTCACTATTAGCATAGTATGAAGCTGCCAGAATGATGCCTGTTATTTAGCTTTTTGAGATGCAGGTAAACTGTTTAAAAATACTTCCAAACAGTTATGAAACCTAACTGTGTTTACTAAAGCTCAGAATAGCATAAGCACATTATTGCCATCAGACAATAAACAAACATAAACTATGGCAAAGTCCTTTAAAAAGTGAAGCCGAGATAATAGCACTAAGTGGGTGGGCAGTAGCTTTGTTAGCTGAATGACTCACTTTTGTTATAAAATAAGTACAAAAACACATTTCAATAGTTAATGTGCTAAAAAAAAAAAATCTTAATGTGATAATACGAAATGAAATTGTGTTGCAGTTTATCCTAGCAGTAGATTCTGTACAAATATGCCATATTTCACCTTAACGTAACCACTCATGTGAAAAACCTTGCAGCAGGATGGGGTGCAGAATTATTTTTCCAACTGTTATAGTCATGGAAAAGTTTTTGAGAAAGCATTGTCTGTTGCTGAAATTATTATATGTATCGGTGCATCTATTTTTCAGAAAAAATGATTCAAGCCATTATTTTGCTCTAGCCAAATTTAGAGCCTGATGAAAAGGTGCCACTATTACTTAATGCATGATTAGGCTTGAATAGGCTTGCTACACCTACTGAATATCACACCTGCAAAACAGGTACGATTTGAAAGCAGCTCATTTTCCAGCTTCAAATTGTAGATCACCTGCTTGTTCTGCCCTGCACTGATCCATTCCTAGAACTAAAAGACAGCATAGATGCATCACACAAATATTTTATCAGGAGCACACCATTTTTTATTTTAATTGCCGTAAAGTAAGTGGCACAGTCAAGCTTTTTTTTTCTTTATTTTTTTTTCTTTATTATCTAAGTCAGTTATGCTTTACATTTAGCTACTCTGGCCTTAAAATTGAAATTAACTTTGAATTCTCAATTTAGTGAATAAGTCTGTTAGTAACACACAGATAATGGCTAATCAGTTGTAATGGAACTATTGCAACTGGCCTATATTTTTAATAGACAACATACATTGATATGACAACAAATGTGCAACACTTAGCCTCCAGTGGAAAATGTGGCAATTTGGATAATATTTGTAACTTTGTTGGCTTAAATTGTTCCTCTGACTTCTAAACTCAAGGCAACTAACTCAGTGTGTGCTGTGGCAGGATTTGTGTTTGGGAAAGTAAAATTACCCAGGCTCAAGAGCCTCAATTTAATGTTGTTGGATAAACTTTAAATTATTTCATATTTTTAGATAAATGTTTTAAAAAAATGTATTTCAAAATATTAAAATATCAAAAAAGATCATATATAAAAAAGCAAAACGTTATAAAATCAAAACATTAAAAAACTTTTAAAAGTGTATCCAAAAATATAAAATCATATTGAAAAGCTTTGTGCATCACTGACCTAGGAAGCACCTCTCGTGGCTGTCTGAGTGACAGCCACTGGAGGTGTCCCTAGGCAGTCATGTTCATTGAAAAACCTGCATGGACATAATATACACACCAGAACAACTACATTAAACTGTAGTTGTTCTGGTGACTATAGTGCCCCTTTAAATTGAGGCCTAAGTGTAAAATAGATATACAAAATATGTAAAACACAATACAATGCACACGTTAAAATTAAGTCTTTTTTTTTTTTTTTTTTTTTAAAGATGAGCAAAAAAGTTCAAATATATTTTTTATCCAGTTTGTAATCAACTCCTGATATTGGGCCAGATGTATTGTGTAAGTTTGAAATATCAAGCTCCTTCTTGTTATAGCTTATAACATGAACTAAACTATGATAAATATCTTAAATGTACAGCGTTATTTACTAAAGTGAGAATTCAAAGTGAATTTTAAATTTAAGGCCAGAGCAGCCAAACTGAAAGCATAGCTGTCTTAGAGAATTTATACAGTTTAACTATTAATCCAGTTCAGCTTTTTTTAACCTTTAATTTGTAATCCACTTTGAATCCACACTTTAGTAAGTAACCCTATTTGTATATCTCAGTAATTAGCACTAAACATGCTTTGGATAATTATTATGTACATATACATAGTCATCCTGCAATCCTTAAGAACCTGTTCATATTTTACCATCACTCTCTCTGCCAGTCCACTTCCCTAATGCCATACTGAGCTTAATTTCAACTTTTTTTTTTAAAGGAGCACTATAGGTTCAAGAACACAAACATGTATTCCTGACCCTATAGGGTTAAAACCACCATCTAGCCCCCCTGTCCCCATTATGCCTCCCTAAATATAGTAAATCTTACTTGTATTCAAGTATGAAGCTGCAGGCTTTGTGCCTGTTTCCTTTAGACCTGCCCACTGCCTGCTGACATCAGCAGAAGTAGTAGTCTGATCCAATCACAATGCTTCCCCATAGGATTGGCTGAGACTAACAAAGAGGCAGATCAGGGGCAGAGCCCTCCTCATAGAGATTCATTGAATCAATCAATCTCTATGAGGAAAGTTCAGTGTCTGCATGCAGATGGTGGAGACACTGAATGTTTGGATGCATTTTAGGCAGCCATAACCCAGGAAGGATCTCTAACAGCTACCTAAGGAGTGGCCAGTGAAATTAGCTGTAATGTAAACACTGCATTTTCTCTGAAAAGACAGTGTTTACAGCAAAAAGCCTGAAGGTAATGATTCTACTCACCAGAACAAATTCAATAAGCTGCAGTGGTTCTGGTGACTATAGTGTCCCTTTAATGTAAATGCAACATAGTTACATAGGCTGAAAAGAAACATGCCTCCATCAAGTTCAGCCTTTCTCAATTTGTTTCTGCTGTTGATCCAAAAGAAGACAAAAGACCCAGATTAAAGTGCTTTTTCATTTTTGCAACAAACTAGGAAAAAAATCCTTCTTGACCCAAGAATGGTAGTCAGTTCTCTCCTTGGATCAAGAAGCATTTACCTCACAAATAGAGATGAGTGGACACCTGGATGTTCGGGTCTGGCGGGCTCGGCCGAACTTTGAAAAAAAGTCCGGGTTCGGGCTCGAATTTGACCCCTAACTTGACCCTGGACCCCATTGAAGTCAATGGGGACCCGAACTTTTGGCCACAAAAATGGCTCTAAAAACTCCTGGAAAGGGCTAGAGGGCTGCAAAAGGAAGTAAAATGGGGTTAAGAGTAGGACAAGTGCCCTGCAAACAAATGTGGATAGGGAAATCACTTAAAAATAACATAAAATAAGCAGCCGCTTAGTAGATAACTCCCTTATTCACACGGTATTAGGGAGCTATCTACCAAAAGGCTGAAAGACCTAAATTGGTCACCTAAATTGGTCTTTCAGCCACATTTACTAATACTAAGTAAAGATTACTTAGTATTAGTAAATTCAGCACCCTACTCGCTATACCGCGAGTAGGGGCGTGTCTAGTAAACAGTGAGCAGCCAGCGGCTTCTCACTGTAAACCCCCCCCCAAAAAAACCTATTGCCCCCATCCCTGTGTGATGGGTAGGGGCCCTAAATAAGAATGTGGAGGGGGGGACTTACTGTCCACCCCCCAGCCCCCACCCCTGCTGGTGGGTGGGGGCCATAAATAAAAAATGGGGGGGAACCTACTGTCCTCCCCCCGTCCCCACCCTTGAGTGGTGGGTGGGGGCCATAAATAAAAAATGGGGGTGCCTAATGTCCTCCCCCTGGACCCCAACCCTGTGTGGTGGGTGGGGGCCCTAAATAACAATAGGGGACCTAATGTCCTCCCCTTTGGCCCCCACCCCTGAGCGGAGCACTCTGATTGGTTACTTAATCCACCAACCAGAGTGCTCTGTGTCATTTTTACACAGTGTGGGAAAATTCCAAAGAACTTTCCCACGCTGTGTAAAATGACACAGAGCACTCTGATTGGTGGATTTCAAGCCAACCAATCAGAGTGCTGTGACAGGTAAATGTAGAGACTTACCTGTCAGTCTCTTCATTTACCTGTCATAGCACTCTGATTGGATGGCTTAAACCCACCAATCAGAGTGCTCTGAGCCTAATTGCAGGGCGGGGCAAGGCTTTATAAGACTTGGCCGCCCTGCAGAGCTCAGTCTGCGCGGAGCCCTCCATTGGTGAAGATGTATTATTATTTTTTTGCGCTCTTTTTTTTTTTTTTAAGTGCGTCGGCTATTATGGATTTTGATTTGGCCTTTTTTTTACAGGTATTTGGACAAGGGACCCCCCTCATTATTTTTAGTATGGGGGATAGGTAGGGGTAATTATTTTTTTGGGAGGGGGGTGACTAGGGGTTTGGTAACCGGGCCCCCCTCCCGCCGGGCTCTAGGGGGAGGAAGGGGTTAAAGGCTTACCTTTCTCCAGTGCTGGGCTCCCTCAGCGCTGGGGACTCTCCTCCCTCTTCCGCCGAATGTGCATGCGCGGCAAGAGCCGCACGCCCATTCAGTCAGTCCATAGGAAAGCATTCTCAATGCTTTCCTATGGACACTGGCGTCTTCTCACTGTAAAAAATCACAGTGAGACCGCGGAAGCGCCTGTCAATGAGACAGACACTAGAGGCTGGATTAACCCTAATGTAAACATAGCAGTTTATCTGAAACTGCTATGTTTAGAGCAGGCAGGGTTAACCCTAGATGGACCTGGCACCCAGACCACTTCATTGAGCTGAAGTGGTCTGGGTGCCTATAGTGGTCCTTTAAATGAAAGTATCTATAACATAAAATGTTTAAAAATATATGTTAAAATTAGGATGTTTCTTAACCCCTTAAGGACACATGACTGTGTGACATGTCATGATTCCCTTTTATTCCAGAAGTTTGGTCCAATGTGACAAGGTTTCTGTGGAAAAGTAGAATTATTTCCTATTGACGCAAAATGTATAGACTTGTAGAAGAATAGCAGAAACCTGCAGTGAATAAAATCATCTTTATAGCTGGTTTACGTAAATAAACATTCTGCAGTGTGAGAATATTGTATGTCAGTGCCTTTGTTTTCTAGAGCAGCAATTTTATCTGGGCAATCGCATCAAAAGGCAATAAAGGCATGGACAAGATAGAGCGGGTGCAGCGAGGTTGATTTCAGAGAATCTGTAAGAAACAAAATGGCATTATTTTATAGTTTCATATGTGTGCAAGAACTACTCGATGTTAAAGTATTTACTGGTGGGTCTTTTTGGGTAAAGGTTAGGAAGATATAGACATTTGTGAAGGAAGGAAAGCAAGATGCAACCGTAATTTAAAAATATGGATTACCTCCACACTGTAAACAACTGTGTGGACATTCTATTGGGACCAGATCTATAAAGACTAGGGAACAATTGGGTGTCAAACGTCACAGTTCTCCTTGACACAAACTAGCACAGTGCTGGTTACATAATATAGGCCCCCTTACATGTTTTCTTAGAATACCAGTACCCACCAAACCACTCTTATAACTTAAAAAAATAAATAAATCTATAAAGATAATGCTCTTTTCATCAATATTATATCTACATTTTAAATTAGAGTGCTTGGTGCTTAACTCTACAATATATCTTAAACTATGCTATTGTCCCAAAACAAAATAGGGTTATCTATAAAATGTATCTCCATGTAACCCAATATGATTCAACTAGTTTTAAATGTATGTGCCATTAATACTCTCCTTGATTAGAACCTGACTTACGTGTGTAGTTAATATAAGCATATAAATTAAATTCTATTCCTCTACTATATTTCAAATCTGTTGCAGGATTTCCTAACAACTATATAGAATTATACAACCAAAGACAGTAAATTAGTTCGTCCCAATTGTATTTTATATGAATATCAAAACTCTTGTCCCAGTATCAGTTTGTCTGTGCTTATTTGTGTCAAAGAAAAACTCTAATCTAGTGACAGACAAAGTACTTTGACGGGTGTTTGAAGTGTTCTGTGTCCAATTCTTTTCCTTAGCTCGATTTATAACCAGTTGCGAGAACGTCTGCTTTCACTCAGAGCTGCATGATTCAATAGGACAATAATGGGTCTTTTTTTCCAATTTAAGGAGACATTTTTTAATCATAGTAGGCATGTGCCTGGTGATATCCATCAATTGCTGAGGTTTCGAGACTTGAATAATCATCATGATTCTAGTGTCCTTTGGTGCTCAATGTCTGGCTGTGAAACAGAAGCCGCCAGTGAAAAGTCCTTGTTTTATGCTTCAGAGTCAGACTATTGTAGCATTCATGGTGAGCTCATGTCTGAGAAAAATAGAACACTTACTGTTTTATCAAAGCAAACAATTACTGAAACATCAATTAAAGTTATCTAAACATTTGAATTTTAATTCAAGTTTCAAAACTGGATTCTCTTGGCTATAGGTTCTTTAGTGTTTTAGGTAAGTTTGTTTTAGTAGGTTGAGAAACTAAATATGTAAAAAAAAAATAATCACACTTTTAACCATTAATAATAAATTATAATTTAAATAATTTTGGTAATATTAGCAGACTTGGCAATTTCTTTTGGTGCAAAATGTAATTTGGCAAACCATTGGAAGGTAAAGTGATCACTCAATCAGCCGAATCAAAAACCAAAGAAAATGCTTAATTAACAAGCATGTTTGTTTAAATTAAGTATTCAAAATTATGCCTGCATTGACAAAGAAAGAGATTATTGATGGTAAGTGGACAGTAACTTTATGTTGATTTTATTCACAGATGAAGTCAGAAGTAGAAAAAGGGGCTAGGAATAAATATATATACGACCGAGGATGGTCAGCACTCAAAGTACTTACTTTCTGTTAAAACAGTGCTTTTATTGCACTGTGTCAACGTTTTGTCATGATCTTACCTGAGTTGGGAGTCTGTAGCGCAGATATATTGCTCACCCTTGCAAACAGACACAGTCCAAGGTGACCAGATAATAAATCACCTGGACTGTGAATGACTGTTTCAAGTCCCAGTACAGGCAAGGACACAAACAGCAGGATAGTCAAGGGATAGCCGAAGTTAAAGGATGCCAGAGGTCAGGATCAACGAAGAGTAGCCAAAGTCAAGGGATGCCAGAGAAAACGATGTCGGAAGCTGGGGTCAATATAAAGTTGAGGTTCAATAGACTGGAACACAGGAACATAACAGGATCAAAGACTTGATAAAGTTCAAAGGGCGTTTATATACCTTGCTGATGTCTGGTCAGGTGAAGCACAGCAATTGTCAAGGTCCAACCCCCAGTGCTGCAGACAAGCCAGGATGAATAGGACTGGAATAGCTGAAAACTAAACAAAACTGCTGTGGCTCAAAGGTAGAATGCCGGCCAGGAGCACAAAGTTCCCAGGATCAAATCCCCTGTTGGGTGACCATGTCTGGATGTCACATTGAGAACACTGACACCTTTCAGTATAATGGTTTGTTCCCTACTAGGAGACACATGCTGCTGTATCCCAAATCTCTTTCTCATGCAGACCACCCACATCCATGCCTCAATTACAGTTGTTGCCATGGCAGCATATGTATCATACCAGCAAATATCTGGAACAATTCATTGTTTTTATCTAGATATTTGCTGGTATGATATGTATAATTTCCATTGTGGAAATTAATTTGAAGCCAGCCACTATGGGGTAGAAATTTGGCAGATCCAATTTTTTTTATTTTTGACAGAAGTGATTATGCCAAAACAAGTTTTTTCAGCATGCACAAGTCCAATATTAGTGCATACCTCATATATGTTGCTTCTTTAAAATATAGATACTAATAACAAATTTTGTCATCTTTTTGTTTGTTAGGTCAAATGGAAAATATTTAGCTTTTGTCTCCTAATTTCATATGCTGTTCATGTGCTACTCCTCTACATATTCTCACCTTTTAATTTGAGTACATCCTTTTGTCATATGACATGGTTCATTGTCCCAATATGACTAACAATGATTAATATTTTTAACAAATGTCCTACATCTTTGGTAGACTATTTAAAGTCAATACCAAATCCTGAAAATAATGTGTTCATGAGAACCATTTTCTGCTGATGGTCTAGGAAATTGTCTCTAATAACCCAATACAATATCCACAAACTGATATAGAGCTCTGTATATAGTGTATGCTTTGTGCCTTAGAAGCTAGAAATGATTGGAGTCATGAATCTTGGTGTCAGCAATCTTACAAAAGAAGTTTGGATCAGACAGGGCACAGGGCATTTCTGAGCATTTGGTTTGAATCAATAAAAAAAAAAAACAAGCATTCAACCCCTCACTGGTGACATTTGGTATTGCCATTTTGTGTTATTTTCTATTTCGAGATAAATATAAATATATATTCATTATATAATAATTAAGTGGATATACAGCATGCAATGTATTATTTTATTCATAATGAAAATAACATGAAGCTTTTAAGTATTTCTCTGTCATGAAAAAAGCCTGTCATTAGTGTTTCAGCATGACTCCCCTAGGGAGTTCCGCCTTTCTCGCAAAGTAATTATCAGTATACAGCCCACGCAGTTTGGGACTCCCTGATTTATGGTTGCCCTATTAGTATATGGTAATTGAAGAATTGGGAAAAGGTTTCTTTACTTGTTTCAAGACTTGATGTGGTAAGACCATTTCACTGTTGTATAAGTATATCTTAGTTGGGTTCTGCCGAAATTGGTTGTGTTTATGGTTTTCCCAGCTGTTGATTTGTCTTCCTAATAGTTTGGGTGTTCCAAAATGGCGACCGGCATTCTTTGCATGTGCAAGCGCTTGTTTTGGACATCCTGAAATCAGGCCATTTTATACCTCATTTAAGCTCTCTGGTGCGGAGGAAAGTCAGGCAAGTATGCTGATGCGTTCCAGCATGTGTGCTATGATGCGACTTCCTCCTTTGCCGGCATGTCCAACATTACTCATGGAGTATGACCAATACAAAACTGGAATCTACAATGAAACATTCTGGAACTCAGAGTGGTATGAAATCCTTCAAACATTTACTGAAGAAGTGGGTCAAAGTCCAACTAGACAACATAACTGCAATGACATACATAAGCCATCAAGGTAGGACAATGAGCCAGAGGTAAATGCAAGAAACAAAACCTATAACTTTTTGGGCTTAAAAAATCCTGGAGGGTCTTTCAGCTAGTCACCTGCCAGGGAAATAAATTAAATTCATAATAAAATAGGTAAAAGGATTGGTAGAGGATACAAATTGGTGCTACTACCACCTATGTGGTCACCCCAACATACATATAAAGTGCAAGAAAATATACAAAGAATTCAGAAAGAGCACACAAAACTTATTATAAGGTTTGATCACATGCTGTATATGTTAATAAACATAAGCGTTTTATGGATTGACAATGGAATATTTGTGGCCTGGAAGCCCAGTGACCAAAATATGCAGCTTTGTCGTCTCTGGAAATTCCTGTCATAAAGAGCCTATTGTCTCAAGGATTGGTCTTTCATGAGAATACATCCAAGTTCCAATTAGGGGCCTGGAGATATAAAAAATAATACAAAACAAAGTAAGAATGTAGCGCTTATATGTAAAGAAATTAATCACCTTTTGGATTTTGGAGAAAGAATATCACTTAAAAATCGGCACGAAAAGATGCCTAAAAAAGATAATCATATATAGTATAGATCACACTTATAAACATTTGTTATTAATGTATAGTAAATGAACTCACAAACGGAGAGCTATCGACTTAGCTCTAGTTTAAATAGCTTCTGGGTCTATACAGGTGACCCAAACCCTTCTCACGATATATTCCTGAGGTCTGTGAATAAATGGAAATATACAAAATTGCGCAATATCGTTTGTAATATCCCAGAGCAAATATATATGGTCTTTAAGTGGGTACTCACAAGGATGGAGTCAAAATATATTGACTCAATATTATGGCATTGTGCAAATTCGGGACTGCACTCCCCATCCAATATAACGATATCAGGAACCAGGATTATTCAAAAATAAAAACAGTAATTTATTTAAATACACTCTTATACATAAATGAAATAGCCACAATGTGCTTAAAATAATACCAGAAGCTATTTAAACTAGAGCTAAGTCGATAGCTCTCCGTTTGTGAGTTCATTTACTATACATTAATAACAAATGTTTATAAGTGTGATCTATACTATATATGATTATCTTTTTTAGGCATCTTTTCGTGCCGATTTTTAAGTGATATTCTTTCTCCAAAATCCAAAAGGTGATTAATTTCTTTACATATAAGCGCTACATTCTTACTTTGTTTTGTGTCTTTAGTTAATAGGAATCTCTGAATGTTTGGCAGCTATCTATCACTATAAGTTACATTTGTACCTAACATTTATTGTTGTATATAAGCGCTGGTTCCATTGTCTATATCTATTATATAAAAAATAATGTTTGAGGGGGCAGAGCTAGCAGAGGAGCAGAGCGGACGCGTTCCCCAGGAGCTCCGTACCAGATACAGCATAAACCTGCTTTTCTGGGCTAACAGGCGAAATTACCCGGGCACTTCAACCCTCACCCGACACCGGAAACAAAATGGGTCGGAAACACAAAAAAACCAAAAGCCGACAAGGACCCTAACACCCACGATATCGGGGAACTTCTCCGGCGATCGCAAAAGACCGCATGGGACAAAATGGCGGCAGGTGAGGAAGATTATTCCTATTCCTCAGATGACTTCTCCATAGACCCCGGGGAAGGCGCAACTTGTGTCCCACTACTTACCTCAAAGCCCCAGCGCACCCCTACAGAAGAGCCAGTCACTGCCTCTGTACTTAAAAGCATGCTGGCAGAACTCAGAACAAATATAGCGGCCGACATGGCCTGCATTAAAGTGGCAATAGAGGGGGTCACCACCAGGGTCACACAACTGGAAACCACATCAAACACCCAGGAATCCAGGATAAAGACCCTGGAACAAGCACTAGCAGAAATAAAACAGCAGCAACAGGCATCCAACAACCGAATAAAGACTTTAGAAGACCAGCGAAGACGTCACAATGTAAAGATCAGCGGTATCCCGGACTCTATAAACCCCACAGACCTACCGCACTTTATCAGACACCTGCTAGCTGACCTACTACCACCTAAACAGGCAAAAGCAGTACGACTAGATGGCATGTTCTGCCTACCAAAGCCTGCAACAGCGCCGACCACGGCACACACCGACCTAATACTCCGCTTTCAGACCTTGCAGGACAGAACCCTACTAATGGCAGCTGCACGCGGGAGAACACCACTCTCATTTGAGGGAGCCACGCTGTCCATATTCCCGGACCTGACCAAAAGCACTATGGGGTGGCGCAAGGCCATGCAACCCCTGCTACAACACCTCAGAAATAAGAATATCCAGTACAAATGGGGGTCTCCAAATATGATCACCTTTACCGATCAAGACACAATGTACCGAGCCAGGAGCTACCCTGAACTGGACTCACACCTACGCAATGCAGGTCTGCTGCCGCCCACTCACACAGAGGGGTCAGACCTCACCCTAGTGGACCCAACTACAAAGGCCGAATTCATCCCAGGAGCTCCCACTCGTCCAACGCACCAACGAAAGACCCCCTGAGGGACTACAATGAAAAGAACAAAAAAAAAAGATACCGCCACAACCCTCAGAGACTGCTATTACAGCAAATCTCCAGGATGTGACATCCAAACCAAGATGGATCCGCTCTACTCCCTTATGGACTCCACTGTTGATACCCTCTAAGCTCCACACCAATCTATCCTTTGGTTCACCGAAGTTGACTTTTATTTTAATACTTTTTCTTTTTTATATTGTGTCACACCACATCTGTATAGACCTCATCTACTTAGCCTCCATATACCATCACACCGGTTAGAAATATTCCCGACGCTGAGGCACATAACCACTCACGGCCGGATTTACCACAGGCCAGAGACCCATCAACGTTCGCACCCCCCCCAGCCCGAATCATATAAACACAAACAGACGTACTCACACAAAGGGTTGGGGTAGTCCCCAATAGGGGATGCGTACCAGCCAGAGGCAACCCACATCAGTGGTAACAATTCTCCCTCCCATACTGGGGACTCGATAAACAGACAAATAGAGAGACGCAACAGACCTCATACCACACACCCAAAACCTTTCCTTGTAGGTCACAACCCTAGAACACACACAACACTACACATGCCTGATCTGCACTCCAGGACAACACACTCACTGGCTCCCTCTGGACCAGTCATGCCCGGCTTGATAGCTGACACCACGACTATAAAATAATTCAAATGTGCAATGTTTACTAATGCCAACCTACTGATGAAAACTGTTACTAAATATGCCTATGTTTGCTGTTGTGGCACTGTGGGCACTTGTGTTAACTCTGCACAATAAAATAAAGAATTATAAAAAAAATAAAAAAAAATAATAATCTTTGAAAAAAGCTAGACATTTATCAGAAAAGAATGTGGACACCATGCTTAAATACAGGAAACCAGCTACTTCCGATGTCTATTACAAAATCTGGAAAGCGTACTATGATTGGGCCACCTCATTAGATAAAGATATGGAATATGTAATTCTAGGGACTTGTTGCAATTTCTCAAAAGCGGCTTAGACAAAGGCCTTTGCACCCTAAAGATAGAGTTGTCAGGATTTGATGCTTTCATTAACATAATGGGCTCTTGACCCAACCTTTAAAAGCTTAATGAAGGAGATTCTTGGAGTTAGTCCTATTTAGAACTTTGTTCCAGCCTGGACAGTGTTACATAGTCTCTCCACATCACCATTTGAACCTCTGGAATATTCATCCCTATGGGATCTGATTCTAAAATATGTGTTCCTTTGCTAATAACTCTACTTATAGGGCCTTGGGAATTTAGGTTCATTCATCCAATTTGTGGGAGATATTGCAGTCCTTTGCTCAGTTCCAGAATTCCTTCCAAAGGTCGTATCTAGATTCCATATAGATAAATATATTGTTTTACCTTCCTTGTTTTCCAGACCCCTTCTCTGATAAAGAGGTTTTGTGGCATAGACTTTCACCCGGTCTTCACTCCTTCAAAAAATCTTTGAAAACACACTTCTTCAGGAGGGCATATCATTTAAACTGTTAGTGGGTTTTCATTCCTCCCCCCCAACCACGACTTCTCTCCTGCAACTGTTAAAAATAACCCAAGTTCTCAGTTAATACTTTTCTAGCAACCTATTACATTACCCTTATTTATACTCTTTGTGTCACTATACTCCACTCCCTCTAGCATGTAAGCTCATTGCACAGGGCCATCAACCCCTCTGATCCTGTGCATCCTTTTGTCTGGTTACAATTATGTGTCTGTTAGTCCACCCATTGTACAGCGCTACGGAATTTGCTGGCTCTATATAAATAATAAAATAATAATAAATAATAATAACCTGGATGTGGTGAAGCTCTGCACATTTATCTGGATAGAACTATCCAGATAAATTTTGTAAAACAAATATACTGTTTGTCATTCCCTTTGGACATCACAAGAACATCACAGCTAAAGCCTCTACTATCCATAGGTGGATTATATCTGCTATTCAGAAGACATACAAGGTAGCTGGGGAATCTGTTCCAGGACACACTAAGGCTTACTCTACAAGGGCTGTCTCAGCATCCTGGGCATCATTGGCAGACACCTCTACCTAGGAGAAATTTTGGAAATCCCATAGGTGATGCTGACATGGATTAACCAGAAAAACTGATTTTTTTTTCTAATATGTGCAGTCATTTTTTTTCCTGGCTATTATCTATGTCAGCATCAACGTTTCCCTCAGCTCCTTTGGTAGACTTGGTTTCAAGGCAGCTGTTAAGAAAGATGGAGACTGCTTTTATAAAGTCCTTGATTTTAATGTTTCTGTCCTATCAGCTGAGAGGGAGGAGCATAACCCATAGATGATGATGACATGAACAATTATTTCTTACTTATATAATGTCTGTCTAATACATAGAAGCCAGGCTGTCATATAATAAATATTTTTCTTCTTTACCTAACTATTTTATACAGGCACTCTTAACGCAATCTTTCACATCAGTATCTATATCCACATATGATTTCTAACATATTCGCAAAATATATTCATAGAGTCATTTTATCTATGTAAATTTTAGAAAGTGTTATATTTGCCCAGCAGCAAGATCCACTTTTTCAAAAGAATCATTATTTTCACACTTTCTGCAATGTGGTGAGAAAACATTGACTTGCTCTATAGCGTAAATGAAGCACTTGACCCTTTAAGTCCTGGAGAGACGATGGTCACATTCCATTTATATATATATATGCAATATGGCATACAGCACAAGTCAAAAGAGCATTTTCCTGACTTTTCTTTTATTTATGTTACTGAAAACATTAGAAAGTGTCATGTCAAACAGAGTGCACATTACTTGTATGAATAAGCAAGCTTAACTGCATTAAAGTTTTGAGAGAAAAATCTTTGTATTTCTAGAACAATTAATTACATCCAGTCTTTTTTATGAAATGTAACTGTCTGTGCAAATTTCTTTTTTAAATAATGCATTCTTAAAGAAATACGAAAGCATTTGGAATACAAACGTGTATTCCTAACACTTTAATATTCCCGTTCCTATCTATACAGTATTCCTTCCACAGTTTGCCATAAAAAAACAATACAAAAAAACTTTTTCAATTAACTTTTTCCAGCTCCCACACTGGTGATTACCTCCCCTCCTACCGTGGCTTCAGGGTGGAGACATGGCCTCCTCTGGTGTAGGTCCAATCCAATCTAATCCTCCTCGTAGAGGAGATTTGGGGACGTCGTGCGTATGTGTGGCGAGTGCCGCATG
>OW240912.1:105902683-105907683 GCA_933207985.1 Pelobates cultripes | reverse complement strand
ACCAAGTTTCTCCTGCGACATCCAGACCGCCCCACAGACTAGAGTTCACTTACCATGAGGACCATCAGGGATGGCAGCAGCAGCACGCCCCCTTCCAGGTAAGAAGGGGTGGGGTATAATGCCAGTTTTTTTTTTATTATTCATTATAAAAAACAAATAAATAAATCTTGGCATTTACCTGCCTCCCCCCAATACACAATCCTTCCAAACACACACATAACCCTCACACAGCACCCTAACACACATAACCCTCACACAGCACTCCAACACACACACACACACACACACATCACCCTCACACAGCACCCTAACACACACGTCACTCTCACAAAGCACCCTAACACACACACACACATCACCCTTACACAGCATCCTAACACACACATCACCCTAACACACACACATCACCCTCACACAGCACCCTCACACAGCACCTTAACACACACAGAACCCTCACTCACACACACATCACCCTAACACACACACAGCACCCTAACACACACATCAACCTCACACACAGACAGCACCCTCATTCACACAGAACCCTCACACAGCACCCTCACACACACATATCACCCTCACACAGCATCCTAACACACACAGCACCCTCACACACACACAGCATACTACTCACAAATTCACACTATACTCCTCACAAATGCACACTACACCCATCACACATACACACTACACACAGCAGCACTCAAACACACTGCACAACACACACACGCACACACAATACTTCCAAACATATATGTATATATACTACAGAACCCCTCACACACATACTGCACCCCTAAACACATTATATTCCAGACAAACACTAGATTCCTTACCCAACTCTGGATCATCTACAGATATACACACACTAGATCTCTATATACACTCGGAATCCTCTATACACACACACACACACTCACTAGATCTCCTATACACACTCTGGGTCCTTCAAACTAGATACCCTACACACAGACGCTGCACCACATACACACACACTCAACATTTCTGACATACACACTCTGGATCCCCTATGCACACACTAGATTCCATTTAAGCAAACACATAGTGTCTCCATAAATGGGATACAGTGAGTATCCCAATTATGGAAACCCCTGAGACAAGTTTCAAGCAAACACAACGCAAGCATGTTATTAAATTTGCTTGAGCTGTGCAGAACAAATACAGGGACCTTTTCTCATGCACTGGAAGAGCATTGAACCAACATGCTCACTTTGAGATGGGACGTGCTTGTCATTGGGGATGACAAAACACACCCTATCTGGCCCTGCCCCCTTTTCAGTGGGCCGCTGTAAAAAATGCCCGGGCCAAATTTTTTCTCCCCAGTCCGGCCCTGCTTGGGAAAAATAGCAAGTGTCCTTGTGATTAGAGAAATATTGCTGTGAACCATGGAGGAAAAATAGATGGTTTGGAATGGTAGACCGTTTCACAGTAACATAACTGGAATACTTAATGAAATTCTATTGGGCTAATAACATCACATCCTTATGGATCTGGCCAATTATTTATACTATGTATAAACACAAGCTGCTGATCTGGGCAGGAAGCAATGCTATGAATATGTATGCTCACTCACATCACAGTACAATTCCTAAATGTACAGGAGACTGACTTTATGCTGTGAGTAGGCACTTCATGCTCATGATGTATGAGTACGTACACAGCTCAATAGAAAAGTGATGCGTCTCCAAATTATATTAATGGGAAGTGGTGGAGTCTGGGTGCCAGAAATATAAAATAAATTAAGTAAACGACCATGACTCCAGAACAGGAAAATAAAGAGGAATATTAATGTATCTTTCTCCGTAAAATATTAAACACACAGACTAATTACTAGTTTGTACTAACTATATATGCTCACGCAGTGCATTGGCTCTAAACAGATATACATATTAAAACAGAATATTCACATAAAATCTTTACAAAAAGCTAGTATACAGTTTAATTAAAATTCAAACAGAATCAGACACTATAAGGACTTCTTTGTCTCATGCAAATGCAGTTTTTGACAACACATTTTGCCATTTCCAATTCAGCCATTGCCCACACATGTATGGCATCACATAGCAAGGAATTGGGAGGCATATGTGGAGGTTCCAGAGTTATTTTCTATAGCTTCTCATTTTATACTTTTGCATATTGTGAAATGGGCAGATGTAATGATCGGGAACTAGAGAGGAACTGTGTCTGAAGAAGTGGCTGTGTAGAGTGAGGTTTCAATAACTATAAGTAAAGATAATGAAAGTAAATACATTACCATAGGATGCCACAATGGAAGCAGACATACCCACAAGTGATTGGTTTGAGAACAATCTACTAAAAGTACAATTAAATCAAGCAAAACCTGTGAGAACAAAACTGAATCTAGGGAAATATCTGAAAGGTAATATATCATGCCACATAGGCTTAAATTGGATATCCAGTTAAATCAACTCATGAATGATAATTTCAGTTCTTTCAGTTTTTGGCAGCAGGATTCTCAGGAGGATTTTCTTCAATTCAAGGATGTTCAGAGCAACAATCTGAGAATATATCCATGGATAAGATTTTAAAACGTATAGCATCATATTAAAAATTAAAACATAGATAATGGTATTTCAGAAAGATCCTCCTACTCCATTACTTTCTTCTAAGACATTTACTTTTAAGTAGGTTCATCTGTATTAACCCTTGATTTCTCGGAGTTCCTGCCTATTTAATAAACATGTCTCTATTGTAAACCCAGTAGGGTTAGGAAAGGTCTTTTATAAAAAAAAAATTCTCCCTCTTACTATAGTGCCAGGAAAACAAACTCGTTTTCCCTCATTCCCCCCCCTCCTGCTGGGCTGAAGGGGATAAAAAACCCTTCAGCCACTTACCTTTCTCCAGCACTGGGCTCCCTCGGCACTGGGGAACTCTCCTCCTCCTGCTGACGTCAATGCCTAATGCGCATGCGCAGCAAGAGCCACTCGCGCATTCAAACAGTCAGTATGAAAGCAGTACTCAATGCTTTCCTATGGACGTCAGCGTCTTCTCACTGTGATTTTCAAAGTGGGAATTGCGGAAGCGGCCTCTAGTGGCTGTCAGTGAGACAGCCACAAGAGGCTAGATTAACCCTCAGTGTAAACATAGCAGTTTCTCTGAAACTGCTATGCTTAGAGCTGCAAGCTTAAAACTAGAGGGACCTGGCACCCAGACCACTTCAGCTTAATGTGGTCCTTTAATGATTCTGAGTGCCACAACTCTGTGGGAGCTTTTAAAGTGGTCTGCACCCCATATTGGTGCAGACCACAATGCTCCCCCACCAAGTATCCAATTCACCCTTCACCGGACTACCAGGGAAAGGTATGCAGGAGGGGGGTGGTAGCAAAACATACACAACACAGAGACACAACACCCAGACTCTTCAACTCACAAAACTCAGCCACCGCACAAAACCCTCAAACAGCATACACAGGCACACCCAGCCCCAGCTGACATTTTTAGCAACAAAAGAAGGCCACGGTGTGGCATTATAAGAAGACAGAATAATGGAGGAGTCTTAGGCACTCACTCTCTCTTCTCAAACAGCAACATACATCTTTCCCTAATAAGGCCTAACCATGTATACATGTTTCACAAGATATGATCTGTGTAGTGCAATGCAAAACAATAAAGAGGTATAAATGGACAGCTTTTTCACTCCTGGAGGAGATTGATGCATAATGTTATTACAAACCTCCCAGCCTCTGTTAGGTATGCAATATGCCCTACTTAATAATACTGTTAAAATTACTATGAAATAAAAATAAGGCCTTTTACCTGTAGCTGTCTTGTATTTTATGGCACCAGGGTGCAGGGCAATAAGGATAAAGACCGTAAGGTTGAAACGTGTTAGTGTTACTGGACTTTATTGTGTTACCTTTTTTGCAGTCCTTGTTACTGTTTTATTTTGTATTGTTTTTATTTTGAAGTAAATATTTGTATCTATCTCATATTGTTTAATTTATACTTACATGGAGAAGGAGGATATCGAGATTGATGGCCAGAATAAGCTTTTTATTCAATTGCTGATTCAGCTAGAGCCTGCTTTCTAAGGCTCTACAGAGTTTGAGTGACCCATTACCTCTATTATTGATGAATTGATGTTAAATGCAGTATTATGCTATGTCTATTTGTATACTATTTTTTACAGAATGATCAAGAGGTCTCACATTTCTAAGTATTAATTATTGTGTGTTTTGCACCCCCCTCACTGAGTTTTGGTTTTATTATTTATGTAGAGTCTTTGGAGTGATTTTCAGACACTGGGGATCATTGCTACTGTACTATATTATTCAACGCCAGTACACCTGTATTGTATCCTATTCTTAGGTGTAGTATTTTCTCTCTTAACATTGCTTTAACCCCTTAAGGACGGAGCCAAATGTACACGTTGTGAACAAAACAAAATGTAAACAAAACCTGGCATTTGCGCTACATGTCTGTCCAACCGTAATACACCTCTTTCATAGTAAATGCACCCACCCTTATTATATATCATTTTATTCAGGGGAAACAGGGCTTTCATTTAATATCAAATATTTAGCTATGAAACATAATTTAATATGAAAAAATGGGAGAAAATACGATTTTTTTAGTTCTACATGACATTTTAACGGTCAATGTCATAATACTGTTTGCTTTTACTGCAATAAAATACACATATTTGTATTCAGCAAAGTCTCACGTATAAAACAGTACCCCCTATGTACAGGTTTTATGGCATTTTGGGAAGTTACAGGGTCAAATATAGCACGTTACATTTGAAATTGAAATTCGCCAGATTGGTTACGTTGCCTTTGGAACTTTATAGTAGCCCAGAAAAGAAATTTACACCCATAATGGCATATCATTTGCAATAGTAGACAACCCAAGGTATTGCAAAAGGGGTATGTCCAGTCTTTTCATTTGGTCACGAAAACACTGGCCAAAAGTTAGCAGTATTTGTTTGTGTGTGAAAAATGCAAAACGCCAATTTTGGC
>OW240912.1:105805728-105902583 GCA_933207985.1 Pelobates cultripes | reverse complement strand
GCGTTTAAATACTCATTTGCCAAAAACATTTTTTCCTGAAGAACATGCAGTTATTTTTCCATTTAAACCCTTTCTTTTGCTACAGCTTTAATAATGATCCATCTAGTTTTACCAGAAGTCTTTCTCTCACTTTTACTGTAAGTTTTTAAGTTTAACTCCTCTGTTTGATTTCCTAAATAGGTGCAGCATATATAATCAATGCCTCAGCAATGACTTTCCAAAAATCGCAATTAACCCACTCAGGACCCATACTTGGAAAATGAGTCGTTGACTTCAACTTTCTTACTTTTTTTAAACAGAGAATTAATTTTCTTCATTCAGGAAAAGCACTATACAGATCAGATATAATCTAAAATCTTTTAGTAACACTAATATATCCTGTGTGCATTGCATATTTTATTGCCTTTATATCTTGTCTCTCATGCTAAAGTGTAGTTTTGCTAGCCCTGTATGTAATTGTTTTATTCACCTATATGCATTCCTCTATTTCCCCTCTGATTTCTGACTGACCTCTGACCCTTCCCTTCTTTTATTGATATTTTTGTTTTTATTTGAATAACCATCCCTTCATCTCTGTGCCTAGAGACTACCATAATTCACTTCTCAGTGGTCTTACATGCTTCCATCTTGCGCAGTTACAGTCCATAATGAATGCGGCAGCGAGGCTCATCTTCCTGTCCGTCCGCACCTCCCACACATCACACTTTTGTCAGTCGCTACATTGGCTTCCTGTAAAATATAGGGCTCAATTTAAAATTCTGATTCTTGCTTTCAAATTTCTACATAATGCTGCTCCCACCTATCTATCCTGCCTAATACACAAGTATGTCCTGTCTAGGCCATTACGCTCTGCTGAAGACTTACTTCTATCTTCTGTCCATACTCCCACCTCTGATGCTCACCTTCAAGACTTCTCGAGGGTTTCACTCACTTCCCTCTTACGTTAGATGCTCACCCAGTCTCCATTACTTCAAAAAATCATTAAAAACCCACTTCTTCATAAAAGCAAATCAATTAAACTGTTAATAGCCCCCGACTGATTCCTCTCTTGCAACTGTCATTAGTCTAATACTATCCTTACCTTTTGTGTCACTTTACCCCACTCCCTCTAGCATGTAAGGTCATTGAGCAGGGCCTTCAACCCCTCTGTTCCTATGTGTCCAACTTGTGTGCTTACAACTACATGTTTGTTCATTCACCCACTGTAAAGCACTGCGGAATTTGCTGGCGCTATATATGTTTGTGGTGAAAGTAACCTCGCCACTGGTTTTTGGAGGGGCCTGTTTGCCAGCCTCCTACCCTGACTATGGCCCCTGTGTTAAACCCTGCTTGAAAATACTGTTTGTGCATTTATTTTACTATGTATGGCTACACTTCAAACTCTTGAAGCAATTCGAAGCGGCACTTCGAATTACTGAAAAACTACACGAACCAGAGACCACCCTGGAGCTTGTTAACATCTATTAACAACTTGGAACATTTCTCAGTGTTCTAATTGTTCGTCTGGGTGGTCGGAATTCCTATGGACAACCACCAGGTGGCAGCCATCTTGTTCGCATGAACGAAGGCAACAGTGTTTGGGCATGAATCTCATGAAACTAAAATCGGATACAGAAATTCCTGAACACCTCTGAACTTCCATCATCACCTGTGTTTGATTCTAATCAACTTAGAACGGCACTGTTCGGTGAGATCATTCTTATGGATGAGGGGAACAAGCTCCAGGGTAAGACTATTGACTCTGTTCGGTAGTTTGTTAGTTTTCAAACTACCGAACTAGACCGACCGCAAGCCCTGATTCTCTGGAACTGTTTTGGGCATGGGATGATGCCTGTGGTCGGTAAAATAAATTACTTCCATAACATTCTTGAACCCCTGAACTGATCTGGGTGATTTTTGGATATGTTGGTCACCCAGATTAGGACTATCATGGGATGTTACATTTGTGGGGATACTCTGTGTTTTGGGGTACTTTTGGGACTTTATAGAAATGTGTGTTTTTTCTGCCTGGAGTTAATTGGGTTAATACAGTATCTGACTCAATTATCTCCCAGGCAGAGGGGAGGGATTGTATGCTATGTGTGGGCGTGTCGTGCATTGGAATACTGTTCTTATTGGTCTGTGAATATTGTAACTCAGTTACCCACAAGGTCCATGTTGGCGGACCTCTTGCATGGGGATTGTGATATAAGGCCAAGTGCGGGACCATTTAAAATCAGTTCTAGTTCTACCCTCAACATAGAGCCTTGCCTCGTGTTTGTAGGGACCTGCTTTACAAGCTATAACCACTAGCTCTGATAAGAGCTTCACAGCTATACTCTCTTGGAGGAGAGGCCTTCCCACTGGGAGCTGGATCCTGGTCTTTGGTCCAGGGTGGGAAGGGACGGCGAGACCCCAGCCAAGCTGGGGTGGCTAGGGAGGCTACAGTGCTGATGGTGTCTGTTGGAGTGCTTGGAGTCCTCATGAGCACTAGGAGCATTGATTGGTGGAGGCAGAATGCCAGGCGGCCCGTCACACTGTTCAACGAGTAATCCCTCCCAGCAGGCCCGGACTGGCCATCGGGCACACCGGGCAAATGCCCGGTGGGCCGCGGTGGCCATGGGCCGAGGCCGGCAGGGGAGATCACAGGATCTCCCCTGCCGGTCTATGCAGGGCCGGCACTCTCCTAGCGCCGGCCCCGCTGTTTGTCACAACGGGCCGGTGGGGGGATCAAGGATCTCCCTGACCGGCCCACATGCGGCCGCCGGCGGGGAGGGAGGGAGGGAGGGAGACAGCCAGCTAGGCTGGAGAGAGGACCCGGCGGAGCTCTAACTTGCAGCTCCGCCGGGTTCCTCTCGCGAGATCCGGCACGTTGCCATGGCAACGACCGGATCTCGCGAGAGTGAACTCTAGCCTCACAGGCTAGAGTTCACTCACCCACGAGGACCACCAGGCAACCCCGCCTTCCAGCGTGCCGGAAATAATGACTTTTTTTTTTTTTATTTACCCCCCCTACACACACACACACAATAACATTTATACAGCACTCTCACACCCATCACACACAGCACTCTCACACACAGCACTCTCACACCCATCACACACAGCACTCTCTCCCACATCACACACAGCACTCTCTCCCACAGCACTCTCACACCCATCACACACAGCACTCTCTCCCACAGCACTCTCACACCCATCACACACAGCACTCTCTCCCACAGCACTCTCACACCCATCACACACAGCACTCTCTCCCACAGCACTCTCACACCCATCACACACAGCACTCTCTCACACAGCACTCTCACAGCACTCTCTCACACAGCACTCTCACACAGCACTCTCACACACAGCACTCTCACCCATCACACACAGCACTCTCACACACATTACACACAGCACTCTCTCACACAGCACTCTCACACCCATCACACACAGCACTCACACCCATCACTCACACCCAGCACTCTCTTACCCATCACACACAGCACTCTCACACACAGCACTCTCACACCCATCACACACAGCACTTTCACGCACACTCAGCACTCTCTCACAGCACTCTCACACCCATCACTCACACACGGCACTCTCACACCCATCACTCACACACGGCACTCTCACACACATCACACACACACCGCACCCTCACACACACACATACTGCACCCCTCACATACACACAGAACCCCCCCAACACACTGCACCACACACATACACAATACTTCCAAATATATATATATAAATATATATATATATATATATATATATATATATATATATACACACACACACTACACTCTTAAAGGACCACTCTAGCCACCCAGACCACTTCAGCTTAATGAAGTGTCCTTCTAGGGTTAACCCATTGTTTTATAAACATAGCAGTTTCAGAGAAACTGCTATGTTTATCAATGGGTTAAGCCTTCCCCCAAAGCCTCTAGCAGCTGTCTCATTGACAGCCGCTAGAGGCGCTTGCGTGCTTTTCACTGTGAAAATCACAGTGATAGCACGCAAGCGTCCATAGGAAAGCATTATAATGCGCGCGCATTCAGCCGACGGGGCGGATCGGAGGAGGAGAGCTCCCCGCCCGGCGCTGGAAAAAGGTACGTTTTAACCCCTTTCCAGAGCCGTGCGGGAGGGGGTTCCTGAGCCACATATGCATCACATTACACCACAAACACAACACGACTAAAACCGACCTTATTACACAATACCACACCACGACCAGCTCACTCTACACACACGCAATACCACAAGCAGGCTCCAAACACATGCACAATACTCTTTCCTGGCCCTTTTGTCTCCTGGTATCCATTTATAGAGACACCAGAGACAGGTTGCAAGGAAACACAGTGCAAGCATGTTATTAAATTTGCTTGCACTGTGCAGAACAAATACAGGACTTTTTCCTCATGCTAGAGCTCTTCAGCAGAGCTCTGCGCATGGTCTGCCCTGGAAGAGCATTGAACCAACATGCTCACTTTGAGAGGAGGCGTGTTTGTCATTGGTGATGACAAAACACACCTCCTCTGCCCCGCACCCTTTTTAGTGGGCCGCTGTGTTAAAAAAATGCCCGGGCCGAATTTTTCTCCCAGTCCGGCCCTGCCTCCCAGATTGTATCTCTGATAACTAATAATGTACATTACATTTATTAATTACTCTTCAAAGTTCAGTCTTGCTACAAGTGCCAACAGTGCTGTCATGCTCCCAAAACAGAAAATGTTTGCACTATTGGCAGCACAGTCACTGGTTGTCACCTGTCCTTACGCACACAAAATTACATAAGATTACTTCTACTTTACTTATCCTAATATACTCTTTGTAGGTTATGACTTAAACCTCTATTGATTGATAGTTGACCCAGTTAAGGGCATAGTGATATTTCAAAGGCCCAAAGCAATATGTTGGCTAGAAAATGAACACCTATACTTTGTGAACCCTTGTCACAGTGAATGTTTGAGTTGGTAATGGAGACATATTGGTTTAATTTATCACTGTCAGTAGTATACCTAGGAACACAGCGTCTATCATCAAGCTATACCTCTTGTTTATAATAATATTATAATTCTAATAATAATATTTGCTTTCCTCTACATGATTTTATGAGTCTGAATATTTTGAGGCACACTCACTATTTATGTAATTTGATGTTTTTATTTATAGTCGCTTTCAGAGGTGTATTGCTGCCCATATTACATATACCGTACTTTATATATAATTTTTGTTTTTTAATAGTTACAGATTGTACTACTATTTATTCAAGTGTAAGTTTTGTAGTAATAAAAAAATGCTCTTTTCTTGGCAGGAATTAAATTTCTTTTCTTTTAACCTTTATTTTATGGCACAGAATATTGTATAAATATGTAAAGTGCAATGAAGCAAACTATTTATAAATAAAACATAGTTAGAAATTCATTACTTCTAAATCTTGTTCAGGTCCTGGATGATTCTGTAGGCTGAATCAATGCATAATGATCTGGGAATTATTTCTGAATTATAGTTATTTCTAAAACCCATTTTAAATTACCCTAATGTTTATAATTTGCATTGTATTGTATTTGAAGTGTCAAGGTCTTCTGAGACTTTACTCTTGTTTTATTGTTTGGCTACATTTTCATATTAAATAACACAATTAATGGATGTGTAATTAACACTATGGGGGCTTGCCAACAGGTAGTTCTACTACCATCATTGAAGAATAATTCACGTTTGCGATTAATTTAATCAGTAAAATATAGAGTGAACTAGGGTGAACTAGAGTGATATTCTTCAATGCAGTAAAACCTCTTAAATCTGTCACATTTCAGTATGCATCCATTAATCATTTTAATATGTGAACCTATATAATAGGCTCAAAGATACAAATTTTTAAAAGGGCGGTTTAGAATTTAAATACTCCTTCCAGGTCAATTGTACAGAGGGCATAAAGTTGACCTCTGAAGTAGGTGAACATCTATTGTTTGTCTAGCAGCAAGAAATAGTTGTGCATCTGTTATGACAAGGTTTTTGTGTGGCATGGGCATCTATATTGGTGCATTATTTCATCCCATTTCTCACGCACAAGCTGCTCTCTAAAATAGGAGTATTGTAGTATGTGGCAGGGAAGGCATTGATCAGTAGCAATAACTACTTCATGTGTTAAAGAGACATGCCAGTCCCCTGAAGCACTTTAGCTTGCTGAAATGCTTTATGTGTGAAAAGTGTGTCCTCTTTATTTCATTTTGCAAAAAGTGCAGATTTCAATAGAAATTGACACTTTTATAATTTAACTTGGTTACACCCCCTTGGCTTCCAAGCAGACTACAGGTCCTGTTACTTCCTGATTTGGTTCGCTCAGTGGAACTATACTCATGATGCAGAAACTGCTCAGAGAACCTGCCTTGCAAAGGTTTCTTATTGAGATGCACTGTTAAGTTTGTGATTGGACAGCCACAGAAAGTCTGGGTGGGATTAGAAGGGGAAGATTTGCAAAGGCAGAACTGCAGTTTTTGCAAGGTGTTTTTAGATATACCTTAATAAAAAAAAAGCATAATTTAATGCATGCAAGTTTTCATTTGGGGTACATCTATTAAATATTGATGTTCATTCCATTTAGCATAATTCTCATAACCCCAATTCCAAACCTTTTTTTTTCAATCATAATGCTTGAAAGTGAGGTTCTATTTTTTTTAAATATCTCGTTCAAACCCTGCAGTAAATGTCTTCATATAGCCTGTATAAAAACCTTCCTCTTTCGCTCCCTCTCTCTCTCTCTCTCTCTCTCTTTCACCTATTTGATGGTTAAATAGACTTTATTTTTACAGCAATCTCAAAGAGAGCAGGGAGAGAGATTTGATTATAGCTTGCTGTATACAAGAACTGTTGCTACTGCAACTAAAAACAGTGTTATAATAAAACATTGTTTTTAAATGGAGCAAACCTAGCTGGCATGCTATCCCCCCAACTGAAAATAAAAAAATAAGAGATAAACTTACCCAAAATGCACATTTTCTTAAGTCTCTAAAATCAGAACATACAGTTGATTTTTTATTGTTTGATAGTTTCTTTTATATTTTATCTTATTTACCTAGGACAAAAGGGATTCATGAGAAATTCCTAGGTATAAATTAGGGTAACTGGATATCTTCCCTTAAATTAGGCTATTTACTGATTGTTGTCTTACAGGGATATTCTAAGCACCAGAAGAGCTTTAACTTAATGAAGCAATTTCAGTATATTGATCATGTCCCTGCGGTGTCACAACTTAATATTCTGCCATTTAAGAGTTAAATTACTTTTGTTTCTCTTTACGAAGCCTTAGCCACACCACACCTCCCCTGGTTGTGACTCGCACAGCCTACATGAAAAAAAATGGTTTAATTATCAATCAGATGTCACAGCACAGTGTATTTACTTTATAATGTATTATCTCCTGCTATGTTAATTAAACTTTGGTCACATGCAGGAGGCTCTATTAAGCTATTAGCAGAGCAGAAGATTAGAAATTCTAAGTGAAACAACATGTGCAATAAAGGAAGTTTAAACATTAGATTTCTATTTACAGGAAATGTGTTGGTAAACTGTGTAGGTCACCTGCATGGGAGGTATGTCTAGGGATGCATAATCAAAGTCATGTAACTCCTAAATGCCAGATAATTGAGCAGTTAGACTGGATGATCTGCTTTAAATGGAAACCTCTGGCTAACCCATAATTTGAGGCAAAACATCTTCTTGTATTTATAAATATCAAAATGACGGGGAAACCTGATTATCAACATTGGTAATTTTGCTAAGAAAACAGACATAACCACACACCCCATACTGCCAAGATAACTGGCAAAACTCTAAACAGAGAAACATCAACAATAACATTTTGTGTATCTCCTAATTAGATACACATTTTGGAGATGCCATACATTGGAAGTCTTCCAACAAGTTCCTATTTTTGGCAACCATTTTAGTATTGCATTTCTCATTATAATTTTTCTTTTTAGGATCATGGAAAAGTCAAATTGTGGTGCTGAGATGCCAATTAGCTTTGACAAATATTGGTAACTTGCACCCATAACTGCCTACTCAGTGTATAAACGTCTATGCAAATAATAAAAAAAAAAGGATAGATAGTTCTCAGAGAGCAACCACTTTTTAACTCTTGTCACCTTGTTGTTTTTATGTTGATTTTCACAAATATTCACTACAATACTCATAAAAAATGATAACATTAAATGCTCACATAATTTTGTCTGGCTAGTTCTAAAGAGACATTTTTAATGTAAAATGTAACCCCTTATATCATCAAATATGCAGAAATGCATCACTTTAATTTTAGTACTTGCACAGCCCCGAAGGAATACTGAGCTTCCAGCCAAATTACTGCCAGCTGTAGTGTTGCTTTCATAAACAGCAGCTTTGCAGAGCTTGGCAGGTGAATTCAGATAAGTTTATTCTGCTAAGAGCAATGTTAATTGATTTTTGCAATTTACAGCTAAATCAACAAGGAACTTACAGTTTTCTCATTGTAATAAATATGTAATTAGCTCTACCACTCCACATTTGCAAATATACACCTCATTTGGGGAGGTGCCACTCATTTTGTCAACTCCAGCCAGGGCTGGTGCAAGGATTTTTGCCGCCCTAGGCAAAAGTAAAGTTTGCCGCCCCCCCATGTGACATCACAATGCCCCACCCATATGATCTTCCATGTTAACTAACGCCAGTGCTGCAGTGTTTACATTAAAAGGCCTGCAGGGACAGGCTATAGACACCAGAACCACTACATTAAGCGGCAGTGGTTCTGGGGACTATAGTGTTTCTTTAATGTGAGGTAAATTAGAGATTAGTGCCACGAATAATATACTAGATTGCCTACTTACAACCAGATGAGGATGATGATGGGCTCTAGCTGCAGTCTGGCTCCACTGGTCTGGTGTAGAACAGGCTCTCTGGAGGCGGTTTGTAACTGTGGTCACAAAAATCAATGTTCTGGGAGAACGGGAAGCAGCTCCATTTTTTGGGGGCCCTTTACACAGCTCAAGGTCTGGGTCCCAGGGTCCACCTTCATGTTCCACCAATGAGTTTGTTCACAAGGGGTGGAGTGTGTAGGGGATGTCCTGATATGTGTGTAAGGAATGCATTGTGTGAATCTGTGTTTGTATGTGTAAGGGCTCCAAGGTGTGTTTCTGTGTATGTACGGGATGCAGTGTGTGCGTCTATAAGGGAAGCATTGAGTGTGTGTAATGAATGCATTGTGTATTTCTGTGTGTGTAAGGGATGCATTGTGTGTAAGGGTTGCATTGCTTGTGTATGTGTGTCTGTGTGTGTAATGCATTGTGTGTGATGGATGTCAATCTCCCCCAATTTTAAATTTCCTTCTCCCCCCTCAATTTCCTTCTCCTCCTCTCTCAATTTCCTTCCCCCTCAATTTCCTTCTCTCCCCCCTCAATTTCCTTCTCCCTCCTTTTCAATTTCCTTCTCCCCTCCTCAATTTCCATCCCAATTTCTTTATTCCCCCCCACCACCACTGTGGTAGCGTGGCCGAGCTCTGTATGGTCCGCGGGTACAGGGAGCTTTTGTTTCCTGTACCCAGCCGGACTAAAAAGAAGTGCACACTGAGTGTGTGCTTCCTGTTAGTCCGGCCGGGTACAGGAGACATATGCTCCCTGTACCCGCGGACCATACAGAGCTCGGCCACGCTACAGTGAGGGAGTGACAGGAGGGAGCGCTGGGCGCTGAGCACTTCCCTCCTGTCAGCCCCTCTCTTCGTGCTGCGCCCGGGCGGTGCGGTGTGCCCTACAGAGCTCTCGGGCGGCTGCGGCATGAGAGGGGCTGGTGCTCCTGGCGGCGCCCCTTTCCAAGGGGCGCCCTAGGCGGCTGCCTAGTCCGCCTAACAGGTAGCGCCGGCCCTGACTCCACCCTTTATATAGGCTCCTTTTTTTCTGTAGGAAGGGGAAGGAGATGATCACCAAATCCAAAAAATAGAAATGTTCTCAGGCATGACTGTTGGCTAATCCCTTCTTTTCTTTCTTCCATTACTCCCTCCCCCAATAAACCAGACAACACGTTTCTTTGTTGGATAGGGCAACAGCCACAGCTTTATTCATAATAATACCAGCAATACATTCTTAAACAATTGTCAGCTATTTTATTATATACCAATAGACAGATAATACAATGATTTTTTTTTTCTCCAACCTGCTTCCCATCTTCTTCAACAAGCAGGATGGAACTACCAAAGGCGAGTATGGACAGCGATTTCTTAACCAAGCTGGCGAGGATACACAGCAAGCTGTGACAAAACTAACAAAAATAAAGCACACCAACAAAAACAACAAGCAAGGACAACAGTAATCAGTAATAATGTTAAACAAGCCAAACAGGAGTAGGTAGACATCAACTTTTACTGCCATGTTCCCTCAGTACTACCTAGGTGTTGTTTAACTCTTTTCCCAATTTCTCCTGACACGTGTCCATCATAGTGGCAGCAGTCATGTTTCCCCCTCCCTATAGGTTCGGGGAAGCCCACTGAATTTCAAATTTAAGGCCAAAATCGCTTAATCTTTAGATTGTAAGCTCATGGGCAGGGCCCTCTACCTGTTGTATCGGTCTGTTCTCATTGTATTGTTTTTTTCCCAATTGTACAACGCTGTGGAACATGTTTGGCGCTTTCTAAATACCCAAAGAAAACAAAAACTATCCCTTACTGAGATAGTGAGTGATATACTAAAGTGCCTGAATAAAAGCAGCTCAACACAAAAAGTGGAATACCTTAATCCACAATAAAGTGCAAAATACAAGAAAATGCAAAATACAAGAAAAAAAGGTATAAACAATATACCAGCAAGTGGAGCGCTATATTGAATATATATATAAATAATGAGGGGGTATACTCACCCCTCCAACATAGTGATACAATGTGTCCAAATGTACATACAAAGTAAAACAACAAAAAGAGAGAATATAGTGCAGATGGTTTACAAAAAATAAAATAAAAAATAAAAAATAAAAAAAATGAATAATGGTAGCAATTGGTTGAAACCACTCACGTGGGTTGGAGCCTATAAGCTATTGGCTCCGTAAGTGACTCCTTCTTGCTCTTGAGGCAGCAACACACCCCTTTATCCCAAACGATATTCTCCCGAAGATATGGAACAAACAGAGAGAGAGAGCCTCATAGGTGGTATTGTACAGATGGTGTATACAATATAGTGAGATAGTAGTAGATATGCTCACCTTAGACAGAGCCTTGAATTCCTGGCTCTGAGGTTTGTTGGCAATGTGCTAATTTATTGGGATAGCATTCCCCACATGGTGTTCCTGGAGGCTAGAAAGGACTATATGGACTAATATATAAAAAAATAACAATTTATTGTAGAGATAAAAAAATAATAATAAAAACAATATTTAAACTTCTCAAAAGCACATAAGCTAAATGATGAAAAGTCCAAGTATAAAAGTCCAAACTCCAGCTAAACGCGTTTCACTCTTGTATGAGCTTCCTCAGTAGCTGTGAAGTAGCCTCAGGAATCTTCCACTTTATAAGTGCTCTAAAGTTGATTCGGATCCTCCCTTTGAGGTCACAGGATGTGTGATTATCCAATCATAAGGTCAGAGTCTCTTTCAAATTTCTTATATTGATCACCTGTAGTAAAAAAGCTTACATTGGCTAAATTGCCTGTCAATCAATCAAAAAGCTTGATTATTATTGGTGGTTGGATGGTGCTGTATTTTTCAAATTTCCTATATTGATCACCTGTGGTAAAAAAGCTTGTATTGGCTGAATTGCCTGTCAATAAATTAAAAAACTTATTCTATTGGTGGTTGGATAGGGCTGTCTTTCTCAAATTTTTTTTATACTGATCACCTGTGGTAAAAAGGCTTTCATTGGCTGAATTGCCTGTCAATCAATTAAAAAACTTGATTAGAACAAATTCTATTGGTGATTGGATGGGGCTGTCATGTATAGCACCCATTCAGGGCAGTGGTTGGCGGAAGTGACATCACTTCCGCCCTCCAACATCTTCCCAAATGTCATTGTTAATAAAAAAAACAAAAAAAAACGGAATGCATATTAACAAAGTGAAATAGATAGATAGGTACAATAACAGAGAGATTTCCCTCAAATATAAAATAAAAGGGATTACCAAAATGGGGGTCGATTAAAAACTTACTAGATGAGAGAGTGCAATCAAGACAAACTTCTCCCATTGGATTTCAAGACTTCATTTTATAAGAGGACATAAAACCAAATGGCATAAATTTTGATAGTACAGATATAATATTGCAGATGGTACAGATATAATATGATACTGTTGAATATATGTTAAGGATAATTAAAGGAAATGGCAGAGTTCGAAATCTATATTTAAACCTTTGGGTTGTAAAGTCCCAAGGCTAAAAATCCATCTCATTTCATTTTGAGCTAAAATTTTGTTAAAATCACCGCCTCTCCAATTTCCTAAAGTTTTGTGTATGCCCATAAATATGAGCCCCTGCGGATTGCTGTTGTGTGTAGTCTTGAAATGATTGGATACACTGTGTCCTTCATATCCCTTCTTAATGTTCCTTATATGCTCTTCTATTCTAATATGCAGATTACGTTTTGTGCGGCCCACATACTTGAGGCCACATGGACATTCCAACAGGTACACTACATTGGTTGAATGGCAAGTGATGAGATTGTTTATGTTGATCTCTTCATTTTCTTTAGTACTTTTGAATTTCCCTATATGTCTTTTTTTGCTTCCAGTGTTCCTGCACGCCAAACATATTCCACAACCAAAGAAACCTTTCCTAGTATCAATTGGCTTTATGCTGCATGGTTTTCTGATGTGGTTCCTTACTAGTAATTTTTTCATGTTAGGTGCCCCTCTAAAGATCACCTTGGGTTTGTCTGGTAGAATGGTGAATAGGACTGGGTCTTCCTTTAAGATTGACCAGTGTCTATTAATAATTTTTCTTAAATGACGGTTACCATGACTGTAATTACAGAATATAGGTATGTTGCCATTATCATTAAATCTTTCTTTATTCTCATTAATCCCTTTATCTATTAATAGGGTTTCTCTCTTAATTGCCATCACTTGATTGAGATCTTTGGTTAGATTATCTTGTTTATATCCTTTTTCCAACATTTTACCTTCTAATTTATGTGACTGTTCAATAAATTTAGTTTCCTCAGTGCAGTTCCTTTTTATCCGGATAAATTGAGATTTGGGGATTCCCTTAAGCCAAGGTGTAAAATGACAGCTCGTGGTGTGAATAAAACTATTCACATCTACTTTTTTAAAATGAGTGCTAGTTTTGATTTTATTATCTTCAATAAAAATGTCAAGATCTAAAAAATTCACTCTCGTTTTGTTAAAATCCGTAGTGAGGGTTATGCCCCAATCATTATTGTTCAATGTATTAATGAAGTCGGTTAGTGATTCTTCTGTTCCTTCCCAGATAAAAAACAGGTCATCTATGTAACGGCGATAGGTGACGAGGCCCGTCGCCCAGCCCGCCCCATGATGGATAAACTGGAGCTCCCAATATGCCATAAAAAGATTGGCATAGCTGGGCGCAAACCTCGTTCCCATCGCCGTCCCACAGGCCTGTAAATAAAAATGTCCATCATACCAGAAATAATTGCTGGTTAAAATTAAAAGAATCCCTTGCATAATAAAATCTATATGGTCAGGGGGAAAATTACCTGATTGCTCTAAGAAAAACCTGGTGGCCATACAGCCCCTATCATGTGCAATATTGGTGTAAAGGGAGCTCACATCAGCAGTGGACAGAAAATAATTTTCGTTCCACACCAATTTTTCTATGTGTCTTAATATATCCCCAGTATCCTTCAGATAGCTGGGTATTCCTCGAACAATTGGTTGCAAGCATTGGTCTATATACTCAGATAATCTACAGGACACAGAACCAATGCCTGAGACTATAGGCCTCCCTGGAGGTTGAGTGGGATTCTTGTGGATTTTGGGGAGGTGGTATACTGGAATTCTTGGGAAATCAATTTTTAAGTAATTAAACTCTTTTTGGTTCAAGATCCCATTTGTAAGTCCTTCATTTAGGTAATTATGGAATTTGTCCTTGAGATTCTTTGTAGGATCTGCTCCTAATTTTATATAGGTATTGGTGTCCTCCAGTAATTTGTATGATTCCTTGTTATAGTCATCTAATATCATTAAAACTACACCCCCCCCCTTATCGGCTGGTTTTATAATTATTGAATTATCTTTCTGGAATTTCTTCAGGGCCATACACTCTTTCCTGGTGAGGTTCTGTTGATGTTTATTGGGTTCTTTAATTTTATTTATATCTCTCATCACTAATTTTTCAAATGTTACCATTTCACCTGATATTAAGTTTTTGGGATAGAACTTTGATTTTTCTTTCAAGTTAGTATGTTTATAGACATCGTGTTGTGTATCCTCAGAATTAGTTAAAATAGGGTTCTTGTAGAAAAATTTCTTTAGACATAATGTCCTCTTAAATTTATTTAAATCAACATATGTCTCAAATTTATTTAGCTTTTTAGTTGGTGCGAATTTCAAACCCTTCTGTAACAATTTAATTTGAGGAGAATTCAAGACATATGGTGTTAGATTGAAAATCCCTGCTTGTTTTTCTCTATCTTTCATATTTACTGGTTTCGTCTGTCTCTTTTTTCTCCTCTGAAGGTTCGCTCCTCCTCTAATTCCCCTTCCTCTATACTTCTCCGTCTCTTCTGTGGTGATCTCTGTTGGTATTGGGGTTTGTGTTTGACTCTGTTCCTCAAGTTCCAAAAATCCCCTTCCTGAGGGGTTCTGGCTAAGGTCTCTAACCCCAATAAGAACAGAAAGAAGGGCAAGATCTGACGAGTTTTTAACGGCCCAAAGTAAAATCCGTAAAAGTACAAGGAGGTTGTCACATATACCTATCTCCAATAGATTCGAGACCTTAGCCAGAACCCCTCAGGAAGGGGATTTTTGGAACTTGAGGAACAGAGTCAAACACAAACCCCAATACCAACAGAGATCACCACAGAAGAGACGGAGAAGTATAGAGGAAGGGGAATTAGAGGAGGAGCGAACCTTCAGAGGAGAAAAAAGAGACAGACGAAACCAGTAAATATGAAAGATAGAGAAAAACAAGCAGGGATTTTCAATCTAACACCATATGTCTTGAATTCTCCTCAAATTAAATTGTTACAGAAGGGTTTGAAATTCGCACCAACTAAAAAGCTAAATAAATTTGAGACATATGTTGATTTAAATAAATTTAAGAGGACATTATGTCTAAAGAAATTTTTCTACAAGAACCCTATTTTAACTAATTCTGAAGATACACAACATGATGTCTATAAACATACTAACATGAAAGAAAAATCAAAGTTCTATCCCAAAAACTTAATATCAGGTGAAATGGTAACATTTGAAAAATTAGTGATGAGAGATATAAATAAAATTAAAGAACCCAATAAACATCAACAGAACCTCACCAGGAAAGAGTGTATGGCCCTGAAGAAATTCCAGAAAGATAATTCAATAATTATAAAACCAGCCGATAAGGGGGGGGGTGTAGTTTTAATGATATTAGATGACTATAACAAGGAATCATACAAATTACTGGAGGACACCAATACCTATATAAAATTAGGAGCAGATCCTACAAAGAATCTCAAGGACAAATTCCATAATTACCTAAATGAAGGACTTACAAATGGGATCTTGAACCAAAAAGAGTTTAATTACTTAAAAATTGATTTCCCAAGAATTCCAGTATACCACCTCCCCAAAATCCACAAGAATCCCACTCAACCTCCAGGGAGGCCTATAGTCTCAGGCATTGGTTCTGTGTCCTGTAGATTATCTGAGTATATAGACCAATGCTTGCAACCAATTGTTCGAGGAATACCCAGCTATCTGAAGGATACTGGGGATATATTAAGACACATAGAAAAATTGGTGTGGAACGAAAATTATTTTCTGTCCACTGCTGATGTGAGCTCCCTTTACACCAATATTGCACATGATAGGGGCTGTATGGCCACCAGGTTTTTCTTAGAGCAATCAGGTAATTTTCCCCCTGACCATATAGATTTTATTATGCAAGGGATTCTTTTAATTTTAACCAGCAATTATTTCTGGTATGATGGACATTTTTATTTACAGGCCTGTGGGACGGCGATGGGAACGAGGTTTGCGCCCAGCTATGCCAATCTTTTTATGGCATATTGGGAGCTCCAGTTTATCCATCATGGGGCGGGCTGGGCGACGGGCCTCGTCACCTATCGCCGTTACATAGATGACCTGTTTTTTATCTGGGAAGGAACAGAAGAATCACTAACCGATTTCATTAATACATTGAACAATAATGATTGGGGCATAGCCCTCACTACGGATTTTAACAAAACGAGAGTGAATTTTTTAGATCTTGACATTTTTATTGAAGATAATAAAATCAAAACTAGCACTCATTTTAAAAAAGTAGATGTGAATAGTTTTATTCACACCACGAGCTGTCATTTTACACCTTGGCTTAAGGGAATCCCCAAATCTCAATTTATCCGGATAAAAAGGAACTGCACTGAGGAAACTAAATTTATTGAACAGTCACATAAATTAGAAGGTAAAATGTTGGAAAAAGGATATAAACAAAATAATCTAACCAAAGATCTCAATCAAGTGATGGCAATTAAGAGAGAAACCCTATTAATAGATAAAGGGATTAATGAGAATAAAGAAAGATTTAATGATAATGGCAACATACCTATATTCTGTAATTACAGTCATGGTAACCGTCATTTAAGAAAAATTATTAATAGACACTGGTCAATCTTAAAGGAAGACCCAGTCCTGTTCACCATTCTACCAGACAAACCCAAGGTGATCTTTAGAGGGGCACCTAACATGAAAAAATTACTAGTAAGGAACCACATCAGAAAACCATGCAGCATAAAGCCAATTGATACTAGGAAAGGTTTCTTTGGTTGTGGAATATGTTTGGCGTGCAGGAACACTGGAAGCAAAAAAAGACATATAGGGAAATTCAAAAGTACTAAAGAAAATGAAGAGTTCAACATAAACAATCTCATCACTTGCCATTCAACCAATGTAGTGTACCTGTTGGAATGTCCATGTGGCCTCAAGTATGCGGGCCGCACAAAACGTAATCTGCATATTAGAATAGAAGAGCATATAAGGAACATTAAGAAGGGATATGAAGGACACAGTGTATCCAATCATTTCAAGACTACACACAACAGCAATCCTCAGGGGCTCATATTTATGGGCATACACAAAACTTTAGGAAATTGGAGAGGCGGTGATTTTAACAAAATTTTAGCTCAAAATGAAATGAGATGGATTTTTAGCCTTGGGACTTTACAACCCAAAGGTTTAAATATAGATTTCGAACTCTGCCATTTCCTTTAATTATCCTTAACATATATTCAACAGTATCATATTATATCTGTACCATCTGCAATATTATATCTGTACTATCAAAATTTATGCCATTTGGTTTTATGTCCTCTTATAAAATGAAGTCTTGAAATCCAATGGGAGAAGTTTGTCTTGATTGCACTCTCTCATCCAGTAAGTTTTTAATCGACCCCCATTTTGGTAATCCCTTTTATTTTATATTTGAGGGAAATCTCTCTGTTATTGTACCTATCTATCTATTTCACTTTGTTAATATGCATTCCGTTTTTTTTGTTTTTGTTTTTTTTTTAACAATGACATTTGGGAAGATGTTGGAGGGCGGAAGTGATGTCACTTCCGCCAACCACTGCCCTGAATGGGTGCTATACATGACAGCCCCATCCAATCACCAATAGAATTTGTTCTAATCAAGTTTTTTAATTGATTGACAGGCAATTCAGCCAATGAAAGCCTTTTTACCACAGGTGATCAGTATAAAAAAATTTGAGAAAGACAGCCCTATCCAACCACCAATAGAATAAGTTTTTTAATTTATTGACAGGCAATTCAGCCAATACAAGCTTTTTTACCACAGGTGATCAATATAGGAAATTTGAAAAATACAGCACCATCCAACCACCAATAATAATCAAGCTTTTTGATTGATTGACAGGCAATTTAGCCAATGTAAGCTTTTTTACTACAGGTGATCAATATAAGAAATTTGAAAGAGACTCTGACCTTATGATTGGATAATCACACATCCTGTGACCTCAAAGGGAGGATCCGAATCAACTTTAGAGCACTTATAAAGTGGAAGATTCCTGAGGCTACTTCACAGCTACTGAGGAAGCTCATACAAGAGTGAAACGCGTTTAGCTGGAGTTTGGACTTTTATACTTGGACTTTTCATCATTTAGCTTATGTGCTTTTGAGAAGTTTAAATATTGTTTTTATTATTATTTTTTTATCTCTACAATAAATTGTTATTTTTTTATATATTAGTCCATATAGTCCTTTCTAGCCTCCAGGAACACCATGTGGGGAATGCTATCCCAATAAATTAGCACATTGCCAACAAACCTCAGAGCCAGGAATTCAAGGCTCTGTCTAAGGTGAGCATATCTACTACTATCTCACTATATTGTATACACCATCTGTACAATACCACCTATGAGGCTCTCTCTCTCTGTTTGTTCCATATCTTCGGGAGAATATCGTTTGGGATAAAGGGGTGTGTTGCTGCCTCAAGAGCAAGAAGGAGTCACTTACGGAGCCAATAGCTTATAGGCTCCAACCCACGTGAGTGGTTTCAACCAATTGCTACCATTATTCATTTTTTATTTTTATTTTATTTTTTGTAAACCATCTGCACTATATTCTCTCTTTTTGTTGTTTTACTTTGTATGTACATTTGGACACATTGTATCACTATGTTGGAGGGGTGAGTATACCCCCTCATTATTTATATATATATTCAATATAGCGCTCCACTTGCTGGTATATTGTTTATACCTTTTTTTCTTGCTTTCTAAATACCAGTAATAAATAAATAATTGTCTGTTTGGCTATTTTGGTTTAACATTTTAAATTCACTTTGTATTTACTTAGAATTCCAGACAAATCTCACTTTAGTAAATAATTCTGCTAGTATCAAGCTAGTGACATAAAACACAGGTGTTACCTAGAGATGTGGTACCAAATAAGTTGATACAAATGTATCCCAGAACCAGTTCATAGGTTAGTGTGATCACGGGCAAGTTAGGTAGGTGGCAGGTATAAAGGGTGGAGTCACCTGCAAAAAATATGAAATCAAAGAATCTGTGAAGGGAAAAGCAGGGATCAGAGGAAAATCAAGTTTTAGGGCAACAAAAGACTTAAGACATGCCGATAAGCTTACATTTTAAATAGTTTTAGTAGCTTGTTTGGTCTTGTAATTGTAAGTGATATCTCTACAGATGTTGGAGATGAAGTAGTATCCAGACCTCAGAAACAAAAATCTTTCATATAAAATATTCATTTAGAAATCGGGAACACTGCAACACAGAGTAATAAGGTGTCAAAATACACATACATGTTGTGCATAGTGTTTGGAGTGTATTTCACATTAAATATAATCAGCATTTTTAAATGTTTAAAGTCACATAATGCAGAGAATTGTGCAATGGCAAGTCTATGTCTATGCTATCTAAAATATCATATTTTATGTTACTTTTGTTTTATGCTACCATTTCGAATATAATTAAACTGAGGCAGATGGTGTTACCGAATACTGTTGATAGCTCAAGGTTTGAGTCTTTTGGCCTCAGGAAATAGAAACTTGTCATCTATATTCTATTGCATTGTGTATCACATGTGGCTAGAGGTTTATGTATAGAGAAGTCATCTCAAATTATTTAAGCAACTTTTTTTATGAGACTAGGAAAGGTTTTCAAATTAAACCTTGACAAAAAATGCTAATTTGAGTACTTGTTTAAAGTCACCAGCATTCCTAAAGCGGGGCTAGGCAACCTACATCTCCCCTGATGCGTTGCCAACATTATAGGTGTATGAGTATTAAGGGAGATATAGTCCACAACATCTTAAGTGCCGAAGGTTATCTACCCCTGCCCTAAAGGCAACTTGGTTTAGCATAGAAGTAATTTTTTTTTAAACATAAAAACCTAAAGTTACCTGAAAAGAAATAAATGTTAAAAAAAAATGGTCCAAATGTTAAATTAATTATTCATTTTGATTATAATTATGCAACAGCTTGAATGTACACTTTCAGGGACTACGCTGACGCACATGATAACCTTAGTCTGTATTAAAAATTCACAATTTGATTTAAAATAATACTTTACATATTACAATGTACTGAAGGTGAAATAAATCAATTGATCAAAGAAAACGTGCAAATAGCTTCTGTTTTTAAAGCAGTTACGAATTACATGCCCTGCCTTTTGCTCGTAGACAGACTTTGTTGATCATGTAAGGATTGTGAACTTAAAAATGCTCAGAAATAAGACTACTATGAGAGAACATGCCAAAATAAACAATGCTTCCAGTCTAATGTCGCATGTATTGCTCCCCTACAGCATTTTAACCAAACATCCCATTCACGGTATGAATTATTTACAACTATAGAAAGTTGAGTTATTTTGTTGAACAAATATCATGGAGCTGCCCATTTTTTTTTAACATTACAAGGCACTCCAGAGTCTTAATTAGTTACACTGTCATAATGTACAGCACCCATGGGCCTTCATTACTGTTCAACTTTGATAACAGTTTTCTGAGATTGCAATTACATTTGTTTAGCTGAGAGCAAGCTTAAGGTAAGGACGGATATCTTTATATAAAATGTAGGGGTGACTTTCTAAGAATGAGAATAAACAAGCCTGTTGTATAGTTGATTTTTTTGAAGTAACAGGTGATGTATTGCCAAATATATTTTCCATTTAAAGCCTGTTTTGCTATATTCTGTACTTATTAAATGCATGGTCTGCAAACCTTCTTTTGTAATTTAGCACAGTGACTTAAACACCTATGTAATTACATGCAGAGCAACCATATATACATACACAAAGCAAAAAATAATATATATATATATATATATATATTGTGCAGTACCACTTTACTTGGCTGAGGATGATGGGAATTATAGTCGATAGTATCTAATATATTCTGAAGGCAGGTACCAGCATTCCTAACTCCGTTGCACTAATTTTAATTAAGATGCAGTAATCCATATTCTTCTGAGTACATGTCTATGTTCCCCATATGAAAATGCACTATTCCTGCAGTAATGTTTTATATGCCCATTAAAACGTACACAAACATGCACTGCATTATTGTGGCTAGATGTTACATTTAAGATTACCAAAAGGGAAATTTCATGCACTATTATATTTTATGCATTGAGTATGGTAACGGTTTACAGCTTAATCCTCTGTAGCTACAAATCCTATATATTCTAATGTTGGGGGGTGGGGTGGGATGTTGTATTTTATGACAGCTTAAATCAGGATAGTCAACGTTCAACTCCCCAGATATTGTGGACTGCAACTTCCATAGTACTGGCAGCCATAATACTGGCAAAGCATCAGGGGAGATATAGTCCCTGACATATTTAGTGTGGAAGATTGTCTTCTCCTGGGTTAAAGGATAGAGCACTAGTTTCTACGTCAGACTTCTTCAGATGGCTGCAATGGGTGTAGTTTTACTTTTTACCTAATCAGCTTCAACCTTAGATAAGTCAAATGCTTGGTATAGGTTGTGGGGGAAGTATAGCTCTATCATATGCATTGACATGACCTTCAGGTATCCCCATTTTGGGACATCCACAGTCCTTCTGGTCTACATAGCCATTCTAAAGTAAAAGCCATTCTAAAGTAAAAGTGCATACAGCGTTCTGTCGTGATTAATGTGTTTTGTTGTTTTTTTTTTGCCCTCTTGAGTGTCACTTATATTCAGATTGTATGCTAAACTCTGAATTATTGTAAATTGAAGACTTATCTGAACTGAATGGAGACATTTACCAACTCATCTAGAGTCAAACCTATACTATTTTTTTCCACTTGGATTTTGCTATTCGGATTTCAGTTCACTACAATTCAGAATACAAAATTTTATTTTGAAGTCATTTTTAATTTCCAACAATATGCACTTTAGTGAATAACCTGTAGTATATTTATGAAAGGTCACATAGATAAATGCTCCTTTCTGCTCATTTCTGTAATGTGATAAAAAAGCTACAGGAGTAAAAACTTTAAAATATTTAAAACTAAACAGATATGACTACTAAAACTATGGTAGGTGAAAAATATGAATGCTTGCCAAAACATTTAAAACATTCATTCTTTGTGATGCTTCTCCTTTAAAAAAATCCCCCTTCTCTCGTGTCATCTCAAATGATTCATGAGTTATGTCCCTTTTACCTTTAGATCATAATGTGACTGGATCTGGTGACCATCAAGTGATCCAGATACAGGGAGATAGCACGCAATATTGGCTGCACTCTAGCTTCTTATTCAAAGATGTTTAATGAGAAAGAGGTCAGTCTTTGGTCACAGCTTTTTATAGCAGTATCCATCCAAATAAAATGTAGATCATCTTGTATTTCACTCATTCAATATCCATAGAGCAGGTATTTAGATGAGCAAAATGAGTTACGCTAGGTGTGAAACCTTTTTACGTGTAACTGCAGACAGGGCTTATGGCTCAATTGATCAAATAACTCAATAATAATAATAATAATAATAATAAGAAAGGATATAATAAATCTGGTGAAAGTAATCACCACAAATATTTATTAGCAGAATTGAAAACAGTAAAGTATATCACTGAAACGTCTGTAGACTGTAGTCCAATGACAGACCCCAGTTTCCGTTTCCTTCCAATCTCATATCCATAATGCTGTACCTAAAGAATAATAGTCAGGCAGTAGCTGGGGAGATCATAAAATGCACAATATATAAAGTTCTCGATAATTAGAAAGACCAACAGACAAAAGAAACCAAATTAGGTCAACTGCATTTATAGCTACTACCATAAGCAACTCCTTCACAATGTGTGCGATAAAAATAAATAAATAAATAAATAGATGTAATACAACATTATTGCACAAATTATAAAAGTACTTATAATGCAAATGTTCCAAATGTTTTTTCTTCCCTTTGGGAGACTGAAGATAATGTGATAACATTCTACCTTATTGAAAGGATAGAAGCAAGTTTTACAGCCTTCTAGATTAGAAGTAAAAGCTAATATAGTTAAAGAAATGGTAAAATAGTTTGAGCATATGTTGTTAGCTGTTATTATGAGCAGATAAGTAATTTAGCTGAGCTTTTAAAATGAACAGACTAGCAAATCTATTGATGTGTAAGAGGACAAGGGGATAATAAAAAAAAAAGAGTATGATGGAATGTTTCAGGTGATTATAGGATGTAAATGGATGATATAGTTGAGAAAATGAATTGAAATTACATTAAATGGAGTGGAAGATGATCAGTACTGCCAATGACACACATTAAGAGAATGAGTGCGGCGTACATTAAGCTTTTATATTCCTATACAATTAAGGTTATAGTGGCATTTATCTGTCTGTCCATATCTTTGTAATATTTTTCAGTCCATATTGTTGGTTCTTTAACGATGATCTGTTACATTCAGACATTTCTGTTGCAAATATCGTAAAGAAAGACAGTGTGATAATACAATGCAAAACAAATGCATGCAATTGGCAAATTTGCAAAGTTACAATGGTTCTGTGTCAACAGGCTAATTCTCTAGTGCAAAATATTAATGGAATTTTTTTAAGAAAGTGTTTCTGTACCCCTATACTGTTCCCCACACCACATCCTCCACCCTGTTTATTCTACTGCCATCAGAGACCTACTTGCTTGCTTGTGTACTGACAAGAGACAGTTAAACCAAAAGATAAAACCCTGTCTACTCAAAACAGTTCAAAGATCATATACAACTATGAAACCAACATGAAACAGTGCTAGTGTTGTTGGAATTAGAGGTTTGAAAGCATTGCACAGTGCAAAAAAATATACTATGCCGGAGATATAACATATTAAGAATAAATTGTTATCAGTCTCAAGCAGGCTCTCAATTTGGAAAAAAATCTCCTAGCATGGCTTCTACCCAAACTTGGATAGAAAAGACATAGAAGGGTTAAGGGGAGAGGAACAAGGGTCCATAGCTTCAGGACAAAAGAAAAGAAGGGGTGTGGGTTTAGAGAAAAGAGAGAAGTAGAAGAAGAAAAAAATAGTGACTGAACTTATGTATTTGGCACTTCTGACATTTTTGCACATCCCGATAACATTCTAAATTAGCTATAGAAACTGCAAATTAAATTTACAAATATTTCTCCTTTCTGTTTAATTTGCTTTACAAATTGTTGAGAGGTGTCCAGGCATAGAGTAACATATACAATAAATCAGGAACATCTCATAATTCTCTGCAGACATCACATAAGTGTATAGGTGCATGTATAGAATTCATGGAATAATGTGTGCATGTGGAGTTATGTGAGATAAGATGCTGATCAGGACTGGCAAGAGACAAGAGATGACAAGAGATGACCAGCAGACCAGAACTGACAGACACACAATCTGTTCATCATGACTTATTTGCGACCTAACAAATGGCCTTTCTTATGAATGTCATAAGCATGGCCTCTTCTCATCCTGCAGTTACATGTAAACAACTTCAAGGACACTATACATGTACAACCTAGTCAACTCAGATACTGTAGTTCACTGGGTAGTGTCACGGTGGGACACTCCAGACCTGAGAAACATTAAGATTATGGGCCATCAACCCAAGCACAAACTCATACAGTGCTGAGATAACAAGAGCCCTACAGAATGCCTGCAATATCCTACAAAAGACATCCCAATACACCTTTTGTTATCATAATCCACATTCTGTATGCTAACGGATTGGATAATGATTTTATATTTGCACCATATTGCTAGTTACCTCAACCCAATTAGCTCTTTAATTTCATACACTGTGGTGAGTAAAAGCAGAATTGTCATCATCTCAAAGGTGAAAATGCTGCATTAAATTTGGGTCTATTTGCCCTTTCAAATTTTACATTTATTTTAAATTGTATTAATATTGTACTATTTAATAAAACTGCTTAAAATACCGCCAAGATATATGTCCCTTTTCCATATTAATAATCAACTTATCCCCAGACTGCATTATAAATTTAGTAAAGTAAGAAAATACATACCTCCCAACATTAGGGTTATTAACTTGGGACAGGGGATGCGTGAGCCTAAAGGGGCATGTTAGTGATGCCATTTGCCATACTGGTGATGTCTAAAATGGGCAGTTTGACCCCAAAAAGCGGGCACTGCCACCCAAAGAAATGGAGAGTCACCCAACCCACTAGGCTGAATGACATCCTCCCTGGTTGGCTCCACTCAGGATAGACCATGACACACTCTCTGCATAGTCCTAGTGCCCTACACACAAAGCTAACATTCCTAATCATGAACTTTCCATGCAGGACATGATTCTATCAGCCCAAGACAGTTTTCAAAAGTTCTGGATCTAACTAAAAAGTCAAAAGGTTATATATCTTATATAGGACACATCTTGAGTCTACAATACTAAATAACAAAATACTGCTGTTTTTAAATAAAATCAGCATTTCAGCAGTTTTCATCATCTATAGACTTTAATCAATCTCAGTACAAAAATCTCTAAAATATTGATTTTCTTTAATTAGATGCTGTTTGTTTTTACTAATTGAGAGATGACCGCTCAAGTTTACAAAGGGCATCAGATACCTCATTTTTATGTATTCAACTTGAAATAGACAAGGTTTTATATAGCCGAATAATTAATAGGACAAGCTTTCAGGCGGAGTGAAGCAAAATAAAATGGGAGAAAAAATAAACATATGCAAAATAGAGCAAAATTATATTTATTTATGTGCAAAAATTGCTTCCCTAATGGCAGAAGTCCATTAAACGTCTCTCCTTCTGACGACAACAAAGAATAGAAAACACAAAGGAAGTGCTCAATTTACAAAGTTCCACCTCAGTGAACCAAATCTGATGAAGCCACAAAATCTCCAGAACGGATCAGCTTGTAAACAGGAAAGAAAAGTTCAGATAGTGTACTACTGAACTAAAAACAATTAATTTAACAGATAACCAAATGTAAGCAGTTTCTGAACAATCTAAATTAGTATTATATCGGACTTCAAATTGGCTTTAATTTACCACATTTCACTGTGAAGATATTTGACTATTTGATTATGTAATTTGCTACTTTGTAGTTGTGCCAATTCTCTCTCCTAAAAAAAAAAAAAAAAAGCTATATTGTTTTATGATTTAAGTTATCCAGATTTTCATCAACTAAAGGGCAAATTCAAAGGGTTTGTTTCACTCAAATTATCAAAATGAGAGTTCCGCAGACAACATCACTTATTAGTTGGTAGTAAATAATTATTATTAGTAGTAGTGGTATTTTGCATTTAAAAGTGCTAAAATAGTCCACAGCACTGTACATTTTAGGGGGTATAGATAGAGCAAAAGACAGATATAGCAATATAAAAGGAATGGGAATTGAAGATCCATCCATGAGTTTAATCCAGCATTGAGTGCTCTTTTATACAAAGATCTAGCAAGATTGTACATTTACAATCTGGAGAAAGACAAAGTGGCCAAAGAGAGTGACATCACAGTCGCTGTTTAGGATGAGAGTTGATTAAAGGTACTAGGTACTGTAACTGCTTAAACTTATTGAAGAGGTTCTAAAGTCTGGAATCTGCCGGCACCATCCTTACATTCACTTTTAAACTGCTTTCAATGTTTTAATGCTAAACGAGAGTCTCCAGCAGTCCATCCTCTCTTTACTGCTTTGTCTAGTAAGGAAGCATTACCAATACAGAAATGGGGGCAGTGATTTGCAGAGGGTCAGCTGACCACTTTTAGCCCATCACAGCCACTGTTGGTATGAATTGGTATGGCTAGAAGTAAGTGTGCAATCTCTGGAGGCTGCACTGTGCCAGAATCATTGAGTGTTAAACTGCTTGAAAATTGTTTAAAGCGACACTGTGATGCCGAACTTACCTTTCCTCAATCTCTTCCTCTTCTCCCCCTCTCTCAGGATCTGTTCTTCTTTTCTTCCTGTCTTCTTTAGTTTTCTTTAAAATCATAAAACAAAGTAGGGACTCTTTGCCTTATGGAGGTTTCCTCCGCTTGACCAGCTTTGACCAGCGGAGGAGCAAAGTGTGCTTCATTTCCACTGGTCAGAGCAATTTTCCCATGATCCTTAGCTTTCCTCCCTGTTCCCACAATGCTTCCTGTCAGTATTGCCGAACGTCCTGTCACTCCGACAAAACTGCCGAGTTGTATCCTAACAGAATGAGAACAGTATCTCCATTCGTATTAGGATGCAATTCGGGACTTTGTTTGGATCGCAATTTCATTAGAATGAATAAAACTCCGATCCTATTCATGCTGTGGCTGCATCTTGCAGCCGCTTAGTAGATAACTCCCTAATTCCCACGGTATCAGGGAGTTATCTACTAAAATGCTAACAGACCTAAATTGGTCTTTTAGACAAATTTACTAATACTAAGTAAAGATTACTTAGTATTAGTAAATTCTGCCCCTACTCGCTATACCACCTGAGCAGCGGGTGGGGGCCCTAAATAAAAATTCACCCCCCCCAATCAAGGTGACTAGGGGTCCCAAGCCCCTAGTCACCCCCCTACCCAAATAAAACCATCCCCTACCTACCCCCCTCACCCTAAAATTAGTGAGGGGGGAATAAAATAACTAACCCGTAAACAAAAATTAAACTGACCATTTGACGTCTTCTTTTTTCTAAAATCTTAATTTTTCAGCCCCAAAAAAGGCCAAATAAAAAGCCATCATAGCCGTCGAACTTAAAATAAAATAAACAACCTGAGTGCAAAAAAAAAAAGATATAAACAGACGCTAACAAAATTAATCCATCTTCACACATGGAGGGCTCCACGCAGACTGAGCTCTGCAGGGCGGACAAGGCTTATAAAGCCTTGCCCCGCCCTGCAAGTAGGCTAAGAACACTCTGATTGGTTGGTTTACACCAATCAGAGTGCTCTTTGTCATTTTACATAGCGTGGGGAAATTCCAAAGAACTTTCCCACGCTGTGTAAAATGACACAGATAACCAAATTAAACTTTATAAAGATAAGGCAAGGGTATTCTTAGTCATATTCAGTTTATTCCAAGTTTACCAATTCTTGCAGCTGGTAAGGGAACTGCAGTTTTGCAACAACTGGGTATTTACCCAGAGCTAGAGGTTATTAAATATTAATTATGTTTCCACCATCCCACAAGTCAAGAGGCTGGAGAGCGCAATGGGAAGAGACTTTCATTTATCCTGTCACCTTCTGAATGGGTGAGGAGCATGGCCTGAGGGGCAAAGTAACAGGTTAAGAGAGAGGAGGGGCATATTGTGTGAAGGAATAGATGGAGAAACCATCTGCCAGGTTGTCAGGGCCCTCCTTGTTAACTCTTTGCTACCTCCTCTGTCACTTCTGGTTTTGATACTGGGGTAACTTGATTTATTTAAATGGACAATGACAAGCAGTAAGAAATAGTAGGAAAAATAGTAAGACAAATTCATAACTAATGATTTTAATGAACCACATTATTCTTTCATGCCCGAGTCCAATAGAGGCAGCTCAATACCCCAACATGAGCATTCTCAGCAGTCACATGTTTGGTGTTTCTCCTTAGAATGTAAACACCCTGTTTCGATTTTAACATCTAAGCTGGTATGACATGTCCTCGTATTTACTGTATTGAATATTGACCATAATTATTCTTATGCTTCCATCCTTCCTAGATAATTGACTGGCCTATTAATGGTGGCTTGAGTGGATGAGACAAACCTAAATATATGCTTTAGGGGGAAGGGAGTTTTGTACCCATGTATACATAGTGCCATCAACACTTTACATTGTCTGATCATGTAGAAAACTGAACTACAATTCTAGGATTGAATCACTTGAATTATGAGACAAGATATAGTGATATGTACAAGCGTTTTATGTCAAGCAATGGAATAGTTAGAAAAAAATATGTCTACATATCAGCTACATTAAACCACTTAGATACTACTGCTAGTGAGATAGGTCATAAGAAAGTGCGTAACAACCAGTGTTTTTATCTTTTATTTTTCTATTTTTCATTTTCTTCTAGAGGCACTCAAGCTATCTTGTTTATGTGGGCGCACATTTAATTATTTCTTTTTTTTACTTTCTTTCTTTCTTACAAAGACATCATTACAGAACACAGAACACAGAATATGAAAGTGAACACAGCATCTTATATTTTATCACCAATTAAAAGCTGTGATTGTGAGGTAACATTAATGATGAGATAAAGTGAGCATCAGGGATTAAGACGTTTGGCAATTATTGATAGTATGGATCGATAATCCTTTATCCAAGGTTTTGACTGTAACACAAGCTCAGACATTTCCAAGATTAATCTGTTAGTTAACAAGATTTAACTATTTTCCTACATCAAAACCCAGTGCCAATTATATGGTCAATGAAAAATAAGTATATTTAAAATTATGTTTGGCTTTATTATATATAAGACTTCATTGTCCGATTGTGAGATTGTGAGATTACAGCCAACACTTGGGCATATAAAGCTATAAAAGAAAAAAAAACCTTTGGGAATAAAAAAAAAAAAAAAATTTCACAGATATTTTTAGATGACTGGAATGAATATGATAAGAACTCTAAAAGATTATGTATATGTCTTGAAATAAAACTTTACAAATAAAATTTTAATCGTTTTTACAGTAATTAGGTCTGTTTTAATGTGCATTTTAGGGTAACATTCTACACCTTTCACTATACTCTAGCCTTGCTGAACCTATTCATATTAAAGAGAAATGTATATTATTTATAGACATTCTTGTTTTTTTTAAAACATTATCCCTTTAAATTTTAAAGCACCAATGACATCAATTCCATGCTTCAATGTTAAATATTTATTACTTTCCATCATTATTATAAAATGGAGTTCACAATCTCTAATCTTATATTAGTCATCATCAATCCAATATCTAAATTCCTCAATTTCTTAAAGGAGAAAGTCTGGCCACTCTGGTTTCTGTTTCACTCAGGGCCACTCACTAAAAAATTGCACACTGTATGAAAAAGTTAATACAACATGTTTATTGATAAAAATAATAAAACCTATAAAAAGCTTTTTGCACCCTGAAGAAGTCGTTAGGGTGATACATGTTTGCTTTTTTCTTTTTTAGTCCACTCCTGTTGCCGTGTCCCTGGGGCAGTCACCCTATTTTCCAGAACATCAGATCTTAAAGCTACTCTGACTGACCATAGAAAACACTCACCAACCAAGAACCCAACCAACTATCCCAGCACTTTATATCCCCATATACTGAATGCTGGCTTAAAGAGACACTATTAGCACCAACACAAAGAGAGATCTAATGCCTGAACTTCATTTATTGCACAGTCTGTTTAATTTAGAATGTCTTTTCTCTTGTGCTGTTAATAGGCAACTAGAGTCAATCTCCAGTGAGTACAGTTCAATAGCAGGAGATACATATTTCTAAAGTAAACACACTGTGCTGTCACGTCTGATTGAAAATGAAACAATTTTTTTTATGGAGGCTTTGGGAATCAAAGCCAAAGGAGGTGTGGTTAGAGCTGTGTAAACAAAACAAAAAAATGATCTCACCCCTAAAAAGCAGAGATTTGAGCAGTGAGACTGCACAGGCATGATCTTTACAACAAATATATTTATTATGCAATAGTTTGGATGTATTGGTTACATTAGTAATGATTTTATGTTTTTATCTCAATTTTATATACACATTTTTTGTTGTTAAGCTTTTGTTGTTTTTTATCAATAAATATGTTTTATTGTCTTTTTCATACATTGTGCATTGGATTTATTTTTGTTATATCACATTTTATATGATACAGTGATGAATCCTTATGGAGTTTCATAGTTGCGTAGTTTGGAAGAATCTTCCAAACTTCAGTCGCAATTTGTTTCAAACTGAATGTAAGTATAGATAGATAGATAGACAGGAAGACAATAGACAGACAGAAAGACAGATTATATAGTATAGAGAAATGTAACGACAGATGGAGATACAGACACAGAGAGAGAATAGCATATGCATTCTATTGTATAAGGGTGTGCACCCTTAAGCACAAACACACACGCCGTGTGTATATATATATATAGATATATATACATTTACATACACACACACTGCTGTGTGTGTGTGTGTGTGTGTGTGAGGGTGCTGTGTTTAGGTGCTGTGTGTGTGTGTGTAGGCGCTGTATGTGTGTGCAGGCGCTGTGTGTGTAAGGGCGCTGTGTGTGTAAGGGCGCTGTGTGTGTAAGGGCACTGTGCGTGTAAGGGTGCTGTGTGTGAGGGTGCTGTGTGTGTGTGGGCACTGTGTGTGTATGTAGGCGCTGTGTGTGTGTAGGCGCTGTGTGTGTGTGTGAAGGCGCTGTGTGTGTAAGGGTGCTGTATGTGTGTGTAAGGGTGATGTATGTGTGTGTAAGGGTGCTGTTTGTGTGTGGGTGATGTTAGTGTTTATGTGTGTGTGTATGTGTGTATATGTAAGGGTGTTGTGTGTGCAAGGGTGCTGTTAGTGTGTGTGTGTGAGGGTGCTGTGTGTGTAAGGGTGCTGTTAGTGTGTGCTCTGTGTGTGTATGTGTAAGGGTGCAGTGTGTGTGAGGGTGCTGTTAGTGTGTGTGCTGTTAGTGTGTGTGGGTGCTGTGTGTTTAAGGGTGATGTATGTGTGTGTGTGCTGTTTGTGTGTAATGTGTGGGGTGGGGGGGCATTTAGTTAATATCCATGCTGCTGCCATCCCTGGTAGTCCAGTGGTGAGTGAACTCTAGCCCCGCAGGGGGCTAAAGTTCACTCTCGCGAGATCTGAGCATTGCCAAGGAACCCGGCGGAGCTGCTGGCAAGAGCCCCCCGGGTCCTCTCCTGCATCCCTCCATGCTGCTGTGGGTCTGTGAGGTAGATCTTCGGCCCGCAGCGGGAGGCAGATAGCGCGTGCCGCGGGGATTAGGGTGTGCCGGGGTGTGTATGCCTATGATACAGACAGGCAGAAAATGTGCTTCAGAATTTAATGATATTATGATAAATGATAAATGATTGTCAACACACATGCACATCTCATATAATTTATAAAGCATTATAAAATCCTCAACTGTAAAGCATTTTTAATCTTCTATCTAGTCAATATGGAGAAGATGAGATGATGCCTATGGTACTATTGAGGCATGACTTCATATCTGATACACGCATAAAGAGCAACAGTCATTCCTTCCCAATACCCAAACACCAGATATTAAGTTGTTTTTAGCTGGCAAAGGGTTAAACTAATGGATCATCTCTACTAAATGATATTGAAGAGCAGATGTGCAGGATCATAACCTCTCTGCTAATCAGTACAGCTGCATGAGATATAGATCTCGGCGAATAGATATATTGTGTTTTATTTGATATAAACTCATTTCATTATCTTCATTTTCCTGCCATCTGCTGTGAAATCTTTTGATTTTTTTCCTGCTAAAATCTGGGTAGCATAAGGTAACAACGTGTCTTGATTTCTGCTCTGCCCTATTTGTAATTCGTCACTGCAGATTTCTGTTAGCTGTTGAGAGTGACATTTTGTTGATGGCATTCAGAATGTTTACAGAAGCCCTACTTTAAACTATTACTTTATATATTATACACACTTTGATATTGACATGTTAACGAATAACGCAAGAGGCATATAGACAAATTTAATCATTAATAAAGGAAATTAAAGGAAAACTCCATAACTACTAGAGCTCACTCTAAGGAGTCACCCATTTTAAATGGTTTAACTTCTTACTCGGCTTTGCAGCTCCCGTCTCCACTACCAAAGCTGTAGGGCCAGAATTTCCTAAGCAGTTGATCACTCTCAGCTATTGAGCTAAGCCCCATTGTACGGCTTAGCTCAGTAGATATAGCAGAAGTTCCTGCTTAGGAACTTCTGGTTGTCCAAGGTTGGTACTGGAGGTGGAGAGTTGAGACCAGCGAACCCCAGGTAAGAATTCAAACCACTCAAAATAGCTTGACTCTTCACATTGGAGGGTGTCAGGGCACTCCTGGCACCATATCCACTATAACAAGCTGTAGTGGTTATGGTGCTTAAAATGTTCCTTTAAAAACAAAAAATCGAGGGAGAGTGTAATTTGAGTCTTCAATCAAAAAATATCTTTGTTGACTCTTACAGTCAACAGTAGTCAACCTTTGGCACTTTAGATGTTGTAGACTAAATCACTCACAATGCATCTATAGCCATAATTCTAGCAAAACATTAAGGGAGATGTAGTCAACAACATATGGAGTGCTAACCCTTTTCTTTAGCTGACATCTACCCCTTTACAGGAACTCTGGCCATATAGAAAAAAAGTAAACCACCTGATGTTTAAAGCTGATTTAACTCCTCAAGGGCTTTTAGAAAGACTTAAGCCTCTTAAAATAAATCATAAAGTTCTATGGCTGCCTTCTCCCAAGTCTGCTATGTATATAAAGAATGGGAGATATTTATCAAAATTATCTTAAAAGAGACTGTTTTCTTATATTAAATAAACGTTTTTGAAGAAATTTACATTTAACAAAACCACAAAATTTGATTTCAGAAAAAAAGAAGAAAAGAGCACTTTTCGGTTGGAAAAAGTGGTGAACAGATTGAAAAATCTGTTGCATTACTGAAAAAAATGGCATATGTATTTAAAATTGATGGAAGAAACAGATGGAAAAATATGACAGATTTAATAAAAATTTGCAGAAAATTAGATTTAAAAATGTCAGAGACACTTAATAAATCTCCCCCATTGTATTTCTAGAGAATTTCCACAGTGACAAGCTAAATATACAAATAATGTAATGTAAGCCCGTATTTCTAGATAACATTTTCTTATAAAAAACTGATACTTCTTACATCATATTTTTGGGACCACGACCAACTCCGCCAATCGATGATTCCAGCTTCCAGTGGGTAGAACTTTCCTACTCCAGAGAGTATAGCAGGATAGCGTTTACAAGAGCTAATGATTATAATCCCAGGGAGTATAAGGAGTATAGCAATACCCAGAGTAAATATAGCTGTCTCCTCCACACATGAGACAAGGCTGTTGAGGGTGAAGAGGAACAGCTATATTCACTCTGGGGATTGCTATACTCATTATTCTCCATTGGATTATAATCATTAGCTCTTGTAAGAGCTATCCTGCTTTACCCACCGGAAGCTGGATCTTGGTCTTGGGTCCAGGGTGGGCGGAGGACAGTGAGACCCCAACCAAGCTGTAACGCTGGCTGCAGGGTTTACCGTGATTATGGTGTCTGGTGGAGTGCTTGGAGTATTCGGTGAGCACCAGGAAGCATCGATTGGTGGAGGCACCCAGTCGGGGCGCCAGGGACTCCGTCACAGGGACTAATCTCCAGTTGCATGTATGTTACTTATTTGTATAATCGCACAGGGCAGACTATAATTCTATAATTAGAGTAAAAGTTGGAGTAAAAGTCAAGGTATATGTATATGCACAGAGTGTGGTGGGAATGCTATAGAGCTGATTTATGAAGGATGGTGTGACCCAGTGTAATTGGTTTTCAATTTGTAGTGTGGTCTCTGTGTATTGTCAGATCGTGCTATCTTCCATCATTAGTGCTTTTGCTGTAAGCCTTGTGTTGAGTTATAAAGTAGAAAGTAGAGTGTACATTCTGAAAAATTTGGGCACCAAGTAGAGGGAGATGGGTGATTACAGCAGTAAAGTGGTGTAGAGTAAGATAGAGAAGTGGAAAGGGGTTCAGTGTATAGGGTGTAAAATCTAGTTCACTAGAACACACAGCCCCAATCCCATTGCTATGGAGGAGGTTTGGGGGCAGCATGGGAGCAAACAGTGGTGTATCCTGGTTTTGTGCTGCTCTAGGCACACACACACACACACACACACTAACTCAGACACACACACACACACACTAACAGACACACACACTCACTAACAGAGACACACACACACACACACACTCACTCTAACAGACACACACTCACATTTTTTTTTTATTCAATCCCCGAGCCTCCTTATCTTTGGGAATGCTGGGGTGGATTCTCGTTTCCCTGGGGTCCAGTGGGGCTGCTGGGTGGCCGGCCGGTGACTGCAGGCGGCGAGGAAGCACTGATACTCCTGTTCAGCTCCCTTGCGCTACGCTGAGTGATGCCGGGAGCCAGAATATGTTGTCATATTCTGGCTCCCGGCATCACTCTGCGGCGCGCGAGAGAGCTGAGCAGAGAGCTCACTAATCAGTGCTCCCTCACCAGCGCTGCCTGCCTGGATTGTCAGTTAGCCGCCAGGCTAACAAGACATTTGCCAGGGCATTTGGGGGCAGCTTTTTGTTGCCGCCTCCTGGAAAGTGCCGCCCAAGGCAAATGCCTTGTTTTCCTTGCGGCTAATACCTCCCTGGGAGCAAAAGGAATGAGGAGTGGGTTACAGTTGGAACAGTCAGTAAGATTAAACGTTAAAGTGCTCTTGAAGAAGGCTTTCTAGCTGAAACACGTTTGCTTTTAACAGATTTATTTATTTTATTCTGGGTTACTGAATGTTGGTGTTGTTTGTATGCACTATAGATGCTCATTACCATCTCTTTTTATAGTACCCGTTTCTTATCCTCTATTACCATTTATAGTTTAAGTGGAATTAAACTTTTTGGGTGGAATATATTACCATTGTGTACTTCATCCTTACAAGTGGATCCAGTAGCCAGATTTGGCACCCTAGAGCTGATTCATACAGAGCCTGTTACGGCTCTGGGCGATGTGCAGGGCCGCCATCAGGGGGTGACAACCTTAACTGTTGTCACGGGCCCGGCGGCCGGGCCCCACATGTAGCGGCGGAACTGCCGCCGGTGCAGTTCCACCGGGGCATGCAGGCTGATTGGGCCTATCGGGTGGCCCACGCACTTAGGGCCACCCCAAGGGGCCCTATATCTTCAAGGGCCCGGTCAGCGCTGTGGCCGTGGTATAGCACGACCGGGCCCCTTTAAAAAAAAACACGCAGCTGCAGCAATTTCTGCTGGGAGTAAGTGGGCACTTCCTCCCAGCTCACTCCACGCGGGAGGACCGCAAGCAAGGCAGTGAGGGAGAGCCGTGCCGACTACTCCCATCAGCCCCAGCCACCCTCCTGCAAAGAAAATGTAAGAAACAGGAGGGTGGCTAGCAAATGAGCTGTGTGTGTGTGTCTGAATGAATGTATGCATGTCTGTCTGTATGTATGTATATATGTATGTCTGTATGTCATTATGAATGTATGTCTGTATGTATGCATGTCTGTATGTCTGTCAGTATGTATGTTATTATGTATGTCATTATGAATGTATGTATGTATGTCTGTATGCATGCATGTATGTATGCAAGTATCAATGTATGTCATTATGTACGTTTGTATGCATGTATGTCTGTCAGTATGTATGTATGTATATATGTTTGTATGTCTGTATGTATGCCAGTATCAATGTATGTCTGTATGTATGTATATATGTCTGTATGCCAGTATCAATGTATATCTGTATGTCATTATGTATGTATATATGGATGTCTGTATGTCAGTATGAATGTATGTCTGCATATCATTATGAACGTATGCAGGGGCGTATTAGCCGCGAGGCAAACAAGGCATTTGCCTTGGGCGGCATTTTTCAGGGGGCGGCAAAAAACGCTGCCCCCCAAATGCCCAGGGCAAATGCCTTGTTAGCCTTGCGGCTAACAGACATGCCGGTCGGACTGGGCAGGTGGCTGGTGAGGGAGCTCTTCCTCTGAGCGGTCTGCTCAGCTCCCTCGCAGCCGCAGAGTGAGGCTGGGAGCCGGGACGATGACGTCAGCAGCCACTGGACCACCAGGGAGAAAGGGAACCCCCCACCAGCATTCCCAAAGGTAAGGAGGCTGGGGGGGGGTTAAATAAAATAAAAAAATTATGTGAGTGATTGTGTGTGTGTCTGACTGTGTGTGTATGTGTCTGACTGTGTGTCTGACTTTGTGTGTGTGTGTGTGTGTGTGTGTCTGACTCTGTGTGTGTGTGTGTGTGTGTCTGACTGTGTGTGTGTCTGACTGTGTGTGTCTGACTGTGTGTGTCTGACTGTGTGTGTGTTTGTGTCTGACTGTGTGTGTGTGTTTGTGTTTGTGTCTGACTGTGTGTGTGTGTGTGTGTTTGTGTCTGACTGTGTGTGTGTGTGTGTCTGACTGTGTGTGTGTGTGACTGTGTGTGTCTGACTGTGTGTGTGTGTTTGTGTCTGACTGTGTGTGTGTCTGACTGTGTGTGTGTTTGTGTCTGTGTGTGTATTAATGTGGGCGGTATTTGGAATCGGGCCCCAAAATTTCTGGTGGCGGCCCTGGCCATGTGATTTATATTCCAGCCCCATCTATGTACTATATATTGTTTAAATAGTTCACACTGTGTTGTTATTTTTTCTGTTTTTATTGTAGATACACAACAAATGTACGTTTGTATTTTGGTTTATTGGTTTATTTTTTACACTTGGGTTTTTGATGCACAGGTATATTGTTTTGTTTATGTTATATATATTTATTTGAGTGGTGGAGAATCACTTCATATACAAGTTTCTAGATCTTGATTTGTTTTTTTATTATTGATTGAAGTGCATTACACACTTATTCTAGTTATTTGCTTAGTTATATTTCTGATCGTCTAAATTTGGACAAATTACAATTCTGTCAAAACCAACTGCACAAGTCCAATGTCTAGTGAATAAAACCCCAATATTTTATGTTTATTAGGGCTATTTATTAACCAAAAAATTATTGGCAATAGACTAGGGATTACAGATATTTTAATGTCAACATAGCTGAATTGGAATAATAATCCAACATTTATTTTTGTAGCTCGGTTATTGAACATTTCTTTAACAATAGACCTCTAGGATAAGAACACTATCAGTGCTAATCAGGAATAAGGGATATCTGTAGAGAGTTGAACATTACTTTGTTTCAGATCTAAATGTTAGAGAAATAAATGTACGCACTTAGTTTAAAGAGTGAAAATAATGTCAGATCACCAGGCTATAGAGTATTTCAACATCTACATTATACCCTCTGGAACCTGTGTTACAAGTCAAAAGTAACAGGCAGCCTCGGGTGATGAGAGGTGTTTGTGTTGCAGTGTTTTGGTAGAAAGCCAAGTGATGTGTAATGAACATATCCACAGGGAGTCAGCTGATGTAAACCGTTTACATGGAACCTTGCAAGACCTATAGCCTTCCACAATAATGTCTGGGAAATGTGTTTAATGTAAAATATATTAGAAGAATAAAGGGAGAGAGGAAAAGGATAAAATGCTGTATATATTAAACTGAATATTTTATTGCACAATGTAATAAGAGCATACAGTGCCAAGATCCTTTTAGATGCTCTGCAAAATAAAATGACAATGTGTAATAACCCAATATTTAAAGGACCACTATAGGCACTGTGGCAAACCTAGCCACTCGGACTATAACTGGACACTATGCCTTTAAGGGTTGCCTATAGGTCTGCAGAGATATGCGTTTTAACCTGTATGTGTCTGCTTCATGTATTCCCTGCATTGTCTGTACCTATCTGTTCCGCCGAATGCAAATGGCGGTTTGTATGGGGATTCTCGTTCGTTTCACGAACGGCACTTTGGAGGGCCGTTCGTGAAGCGAATGCGATACCCCCTAATAGCCCACACACTTAGAGGCGTGTGGCGCTAGTTAACCGATTGCAACATTGTTGCAATCGGTTATTAGAGGCTCTCCTGGGTGGCCGTCGTTCGACTACCGACCATGCGGCGGTCGGCCATCTTGGATCCTTTGTTCCCTCAGCGGGGTTATGTCGTCGAGCGCCTGGTACTAAAAACGGCTACTCGACGGCATGAGCCCCGCTGAGCCTCCAGGACGTTCGGGAGTTTCGGGACGTTCGGGATTTTGTTCCCTAATAGCAATCGGTTCTTTTTGTATGTTTTATATGAATTGTGTTGTTCGTGCGGCGTTCGGTTATTTTAGCAGGGATCTGAGCGGTAATCTCACGAATGATACCCTCAGACCCCAGCTATCTACCGAACGTCCATTCGTGTAAATCCACTATATATTCACCAAGTTATTGATTTTTATGTGAATTATCGGTTCTGCTGCACGAGGGGATAATCCACTTAACGGTGCATTCTGGGAGGATTATCCCTCTCGTGCAGCGGTGCCTGATGGGAGAAAAAGGCTGTAATATAAGTCCCCCATGTAGTCCCCTCCTGTACAACCCCTGTAATGTCAGTATGGAAACCCCTTGCATGGGGAACTGCATAAATACTGTGACCTGTGATTAAACCCTCAGTTGACTCCCAGCCTATGTGTCGTCTAGTTCTTGGGAAGGAAGGGTTACTGCAGTGCTGTTTGGATTACTATATGCTGATTCCCTGGATTATCCTTTGTTGTTCCTGTTACCCAGCGGAGATATCGTGGATTATACTGCCTCTCCGCTACAGGCACCCAGACCACTTCAGCTTAATGAAGTGGTCTGGGTGCCAGGTCCATCTAGGATTAACCCTTTTTTGTTTTGAAACATAGCTGTTTCAGAGAAACTGCTATGTTTATAATAGGGTTAATCCAGCCTCCAGTGGCTGTCTCTTGACAGCCGCTAGAGGCGCTTGCATGCTTCTTACTGTGAAAATCACAGTGAGAAGAAGCCAGCATCTATAGGAAAGCATTGTGAATGCTTTCCTATGGACTGGGTGAATGCGCACGCGGCTCTTGCCGCTCATGTGCATTCAGCCAAAGAGGGAGGAGAGGAGGAGGAGAGGACCCCGTCCGGCGCTGGAGAAAGAGGTAAGTTTAACCCCTTCCTCTCCCCAGAGCCCGGCAGGAGGTCCTTTAAAGGTAACTGTCACTACCCGGGATTTTTTATATTTTCTTTCCGTTACCTATATTTGATATTTACATATTTGTGAGGTGTGAAAAATGTAAAAATTCACACTTTTTTATCATGCAACTAGAAACCACCATATTGTTGTTTTGTTTAATGAACACTATAGGGTCAGGAACATAACCATGTATTCCTGACCCTATAGTGCTATACCCACCATTTAGGTGGCTTGCCCCCCCCCTTAGCCCCCTTAAAAGGAACTAAAACTCACCTTATTTACAGCCCCCCTTAGCCCCCTTGGTGACATCATTATAATTGCTGCTTTTAGCCAATGATTGGCTGAAATCGGCAAGGGGGCTGGGCCAAATACCATTTTGGCCAATCAACACCTCCTCATAGAGATGCATTGAATCACTGAGCCAAGAAGCACCTCCAATGGCCATCTGAGGAGTGGCCACTTGGAGGTGTCCCTAGGGGCAATGCAAACACTGCCTTTTCTATGAAAAAGCAGGGTCTGCATGAAAATGCTTGCATATTATAATTATACTCACCAGAACAACTACATTAGGCTGTAGTTGTTCTGGTGACTATAGTGTCCCTTTAATCATTTTATAAGCTTTGTTCTTTGCACCTGGAATGGGGAATCGTACAGAGAAAAAATGAAACAATGTTTTTCTTTCATCTCTTCCTTTGCAATGTTTGTTTTTGCATTTCCTTGCCTAAAATGAATTGTTTGCTAAATCTTTAATATACATTTAAAAAAAACAAAAAAAAAACAAAAAAAAAACATGGAATCTTAGGGAGTGTAGGTGAGTTTTACTTTTCAAACATTCAATAATGTCAATTCCAGAAAAGTTACAGTACCCCTTTAAAGATGTTAAAGCATATGTCACAAATAGTGTCAAAAAATACTTTGTTTTCTTTACTTTTGTTTATTATGGAAATAATGCACTTACTATTATTATTAAATGTACTATAGAAAGTGATACCTTCTGTTGTAGAAAACAAACAATAGGTTTTAATGAATTATTCTTTTACTACTATAAGGGCCAGATTGCCATAAGACCACAGACTTAGAACAGCAAGGGCGTTGGGATCAAAGTTCTTGCTCACCGGTCAGCCCATTTATCGGCGTCAAACAAACAGGATCTTTTCAGCACTACTCGATCTTCCTCACCAACACTGATCTATTGCATAGGACTGTTGCCGGAGATTACCATTTCCCTGTGCCGGCTGGACAGAGCTGTGTGCACCCACAGAGCAGCATCACCCACCAGGCAATCAGGGATAAGGTTTCCCGCTCCCTCGCCCAAGGTAACCTTAAGAGAGGGGGCAATACACTTCAGTTTAATTTTCTGGCTTTTTTTGAATTAAAAATGTTTTTTTATTCTCACAAATACAGATTCTCAGCCTGTACTCCCCCAACTATTACCAGACTACAGCCACTATCCCACCCACTAAAGCCATTATCCCCTTGCTATAAGCCCTATTCTTCAACACAACTATTATCATTACCCACCACAACCTCTATCCCCTACTACAGCCACTTTCCATCCAAACACACCCAAACGCACTGTATCCACTGTAGCCATTATGTCCCCACTATAGCATCTATCACCTAAATACAGCACCTCTCTCCACACTATATACCCTATCTGTCACTTCATCACTTACCCATTTCCATTAAAGCCTCTATCCCCCTTCTATGGTTCCAACCCCCCACTACAGCCCCAATATCTCCCCACAATAACCCCTATCCCTCCTACTATAGCCAAAATCCATCACCCTCACATGAATACTACAGCTCCTTTCCTCTGCACAGCCCTTATTCCCCCTTACACATACACTACAGCCCCAATTTCCCAACATGCACTCTGTAGCCCAAATATTCTTCCCAAACACAAACTATAGTCTATATCCACCCAAATGCACCCAACTGTCCCTATCCCGCCATATACAACCTACTGTCCTTATTCCTCCAAACACACCCTAAGCCTCTATGCTCAACAGCACACACGCTAAAGACCCTATCTACATACAGCTCTTATTTAGATGCATAAATATATACTTCACAGCAAATAAACCTACTGACACACACAACCACACAGTGGCCTCTTTTCCACACATGCAACCCTACAAGCATCATTCCCTCCACAGACACAACCCTTCAAGCTGCATCCCCACACATATACACAGCCCCATAAGCAGTATCTCCAGAAACAAGCAACACCACAAGTAGCCTACCCTCACAAATGTAGCACATCAAGCAGCCCACATACACAACCCTACAAGCAGCTCCCCACAAACATACACCACTAGCAGAATACCCACAAACATGCAACAATGCAAGCAGCTTTACTCAACAAATGCAACACCACAAGCACCTTCCACATCCTTTTACACCCACAACTTCTTGCATTTACAATTCAATCATACACCTAGTAGCATTAAGAATTAAATGGGGGGGAGGGGTGACAAGGAAAACGGCCATCGGGCAGCAAGGAGGGTAGATCTGGCCTTGACTACTATGTGTAATAGGTAGCTGAGTATCATTATCATTATTAATTATAAAGCACCAACAAATTCCATAGAGCTATACAATAGGTGGACTAACAAACAAATAGTTGTATCAAAACAAATTTTGTGTACTAGAACCAAAGTTGCTGAGGGCCCTGCTCAAACGAGTTTACATTCATGTGGGTTATAATTACATGATTTTGCTATTTCATGACGAAAAGTCATGATTTTATGAAAGACACGGAGGCGAGTATTGCATATCCCTTTCTTTACTGTCCATCAATAGCAGCAAAGGATACAAACAGTAAGAAAAAACAGTAACCATAGTGATAGGACACTCCCATATCAAGTCCCAGTATAATAGGCAGCACCTCCCCACCCAATTCCTCTTTCTTTGGAGATGCTACCCGCCAACAGCAAACAGGAAACCAGGAACAGTCCAGAACTAGAAGGGCACCGGCCCAAAGTCCAACCAGATACTTGACCAGAGGACGTCCGAGAACAGGGACAAAACCAGGAACGAATGATGAAACGTTAACCATAGGGAGTCCATCTCAGCGTTAACCATCGAACTCCAGCTAACTTGGAGAAGTCCTGTGGAGAGTGATGCACTCCATGCGATGCTCTCAGTACTGAGTCAACCTGCGAAAACATAATGACAGGAGCCCAAAGGTTAAATCGGTACTAACACCAATTGCCCATGCCAAGATACGATACATTGGAAATCAAGCCACCCCTTAGTGTCCCCCATTCCCTCTTAAGTCAAGAATCCCCAGGTATGTGTAGTGTCATGATTCAGATGTACATATAAGTCATACGTGATGGAGCGCAATGCCATACTTACCACCCTAAGACGAAATATAACAGGGGGAGAAAAAGGTTATACAAATAAGTTAAAGGGAGGGGCAATACTCGCCTCCATGTCTTTCATAAAAGCATGACTTTTCGTCATGAAATAGCAAAATCATGTAATTTTATGTCAAGACACGGAGGCTCATATTGCAAGTTTAAACGGGTTCAGCAGAAGGTCCCGGTGGGACGGCAGAAGTGCGGGGACGTCTATTACCAGTTTCAGGAGTTGTGGTAACCACGACTGGGTACCCCAGAATTGGGTTAGCAGGACCAAGTCCGCCATCTGGTGCCGTACTTGGAGTAGCACTCGGGGAAGCATGGCAAATGGAGGGAAAGCGTAAAAGCGTGCGCCGGACCAGTCTTGTAGGAAGGCGTCCACTGCTTTCACGGCCAGGTCTGGGCGCCAGCTGTAGAACCGGGGTAGTTGGGCGTTGAGCCTGGAAGCGAAGAGGTCGATGGTGAAGGGCCCCCAAAGGGACGAGATAGTGGAAAACACCTCTGTATCCAATTTCCAATCGCTGCTGTCTGATAGATAGCGTGAGCTCCAATCCGCATGGGTATTGTGAAGACCGGGGAGGTATTCCACCTGGACCATCAGGTCCCTGGCTAAGCAATAGGTCCAGAAATCTTTTGCCAAACGGGCCAGCATTGCTGAGCTTATGCCGCCCAGGTGGTTTACATAGCGAACCGCTGAAATGTTGTCCATACGCAGCCTGATGCATGCACTGGCCGTACCATTCGCAAAGCTCCGGGTCGCAAAGGAACCGGCTAGTAGTTCCAGGGCATTGATGTGGAGTCTGGACTCGGCTTTTGTCCAGCGACCCCCGGTAGTCACACCGTTGCAGTGTGCGCCCCAGACATGGAGACTTGCGTCCGAGTCCACCGTGAACTCCGGTTGTGAGCCGAAGATGGCCTTGCCATTCCAGGCGGATAGGTTGTGGATCCACCAGGTCATCTCGTCTCGGGATTCCGAGTCCAGGGAGACCAAATCTGCATATGAGGCCCCTTTGCAAAGGTGTGCTATCTTCAGCCGTTGGAGGGCCCGATAATGGAGTGGAGCTGGGAACACTGCCTGGATAGAGGAGGCCAGTAGGCCAATAAGTCGTGCCAGGTGCCGCAACGACAGCTGGTGGCGCGTCAGGGTGCATTGCAGTTCCTTGCCGATTGAGCGTATTTTGGCCGGAGGGAGACTGAGAGACTCTGCTTCCGAGTCCACCGTGAACCCTAGGAACTCCATGTGTCGGGAAGGGGATAGGCAGGATTTTTCCCCGTTGAGCAGGAAGCCCAGCCGACATAGTAGGTCCATTGTCCATTGTTCATTGAAGGTGTTCTAGGAGGACCCCCCGATCTTGTGCCATGAGGAGGATATCGTCCAGATAGACTATCAGTCTTACCCCTCGACTGCGCAGCCAAGCCATGGCAGGTCGCATCAATTTCGTGAAGCACCACAGAGCTAACGATAGTCCAAAAGGGAGGCATGTGAATCGCCACGTTTCGCCTTTCCAGAGGAATCGTAGTAGGTCCCTGGACGACTCGGTCACCGGGACTGTCAGGTAAGCATCTTTGAGGTCTAAGTCCCGTAGGATGTGGATGCCCTCCATTTTGAAGTGGCGGTAGCGCACTATGGAGTTTAGGGCCCAAAGGTTTATAACGGGGCGCATCTGGCCGATTTTCTTTTCCACAAGTAAGATGTTGCTGAGAACACCAGTATGAGGCAGCGGAGCTCGTTCTATCGCTCCCTTCATGCGGAGTGACAATAGCTCCTCGTCTATTAAGGCTCGGTTTGCCTTTGAAAATACCATAGGGTGAGGGGGAAGAATACGACACGGGGTGTCTACCAATTCTATGTGAAACCCCCTCACAGTGGCCAGAACCCAGGAATCTGAGGTGATATCTAACCAGGCATGGAAAAAATGACGGAGTCTGCCCCCTACATAGATATTGGAAAAAGCATGAGGTAGGTGTAGTCTTACCGTAAGGGCGTCTGGAACCGGGGTTCCCTCTGGAGCGCCATGGTCTTCCACGAGACGGGAAGAAGGGAGACTGGTGTCTCGTGTCCTGATAAGGTGGTCTCTGAGTATAAGAGCCTCGTCCCGATCCTCGGGAGTTGAAATTTGACCGGCCGGACAGACGGCCCCTGAATCTGCCGGCCTTGGTAGAGACCCGTCCCTGAAATACCCTTTTCATGGAGGACTGGGCCTTGTCTAGGGCTGTGAAAGCAGCTACAAAGCGCCCCAAATCCTTGATAAAGGAGTCACCGAATAGTAGGCCCTGGGCATCTTTGCCCGCTTCTGTGAGGGCGAGGTTGGCCAATTTAGGCTCGATTTTGAAGAGGATGGCTTTACGCCGCTCTATAGACAGGGAGGTGTTAACGCTACCTGCTATGTAGATTGCCCTCTGCACCCAACCACGGAGTTCTTCCGGGTCGACCTGCCTGTTCTCAGTTCTGGCTAGCTCGGCCAGGTCGAATAATTTAGCCAGGGGGCCAAAAATGTCCAGGTGTTTGTCCTGGCAGGATTTTAATGCTGAATCCAAACCATTACGGAGATTCCAACCCATCTTGGAAAGAAACTGCGTCATTTTTGGGTCTACAATGGGAGTCTCACAGACTTTATTGGGGATCAGGGGTCTAGGACATTCTGCCCTGAGCTTGTTGCAAGGCGGCGCCGTACCCAGTTCTCCAGGTATTTTGCTACATGGGCGGCTGGGAGCCATTCTGCCGACCTTGGGTGATGGAGAGCATCCGGGTCAAACATAGGTTCCCCAGCCGGGTCCATGAGGGTTGAACCCACGGTAGTGGGAGAGTCGCTGCGAGAGCCACTAATTACCAACCCTGATAGGACAGGGGCAAAAGGGTCAGTGTCCTGCCCGTCAGTATCATTATCGGAGTCATCTCCGGACTCATCAACAGCCTCCTCACAAGACCCGATTTCTGAGTCTGAGTCGCTCTCTGCATGTGCTCTGGCACATTTCCAGTGCCGCGCCCGTTCTGCCTGGCGCGGAAAGGCTCTTTTGCGTGACATAGGCACACTATCATGGGTGGATATTTTCACACCAGTCTTGTTGGTTCTGGAGGCGGGAGGGCTTAGGTGTCTAGATTTGGCCTTGGCCTTTCTAGGATTGTCCCCTGAGGGGTTCAAAGAGGAGCGCGCTAAGCGCATAGGCGTGGCCGGTGTTTCTGCGGGCACAGGGTGTGCCAATAAGGCTTGAGATATAGTCTGGGACAGGGCCGAGGACATAGAGCCCATGGCGGCCATAACGGCGCCTGTAACGGAACATTGCAGTGCCAGGGCCTGGGCATCATCCAGCACCGACATAGGGCCACCTGCAGAAGAAGGGGGGCCAGAGCTGGCAGTGTTAGGGTTATCCAGTACACGGGGTATATCCATATCCCCAGGGGAAAGAGGGATAGCAGACCCTTTAGGTTTAGGCATAATAATTATAAGTGAGAGTAATCCCAGAGACACAAGTAAAATATATATTTATGTAGAAAATATATAGACTATATTGAGCTGCTAAATATTAGGAAGCACTATCCTAAGAGAGAAGGATGCAACTAGCAGGAATTAATCACCCCAGGCTAGTTATAGCTAAAAGGGGGGAAAATGAAGGGAGCTCACCAGGGTCCAGACCGGCAGATAGGAAGAGGACACGAGGAATGGGGAGAGAAGTGAGTGATAGAAAATGGCCGCCGGCAATCTCGCAAGATTTGCGGCGGAATTCTACAAGAAAAGGGAGAAAAAGCCGAACGTTCGGCGGAAAACAGTGAATGCATATGGAGCCATAGAGGAACACATAGCAAAGGCGAATAAGCCAGGCGTTTGCATAGAAATTCGAACGCGGAAACAGGAGAATAGAAGGTGAATAAGGCAATCAAGCGAATGGGGAATTCGTGGATAGCCGAACAGTGTGTGGGATAATAGGAGAAGAGAAAACTGCCGAATGTGATGATGAGAAGGGGCGTAAAGGGCGCCAAAGTGACAGGCAGGCCGGCAGTGTAATGGAGGGAGTAAAAGGAAGCCCGAGAGCTTTACAAAGAGGTACCAGTAAAGGTAGAGTAGAATTAAGCTGGAAAAGAGGGGGGGTCTGGAACCCTGGGCTCAAACAAATTATACACCATAAAGTCAAAGTATACAATAAAACAAGCAATAATTAACCAGTGAATGGTACAAGTTAACAGCAGAGAAAAAGTCAATAGTGCAGAAAAACAGTAGACAAAAACCATAAGGCTATGATAAGACCAAATTAGTCATTTACTTATCTGTTTGGTAGCAGCAAAGAAAGAGGAATTGGGTGGGGAGGTGCTGCCTGTTACACTGGGACTTGATATGGGAGGGTTCTATCACTATGGTTACTGTTTTTTCTTACTGTTTGTATCCTTTGCTGCTATTGGTGGACAGTAAAGAAAGGGATATGCAATATGAGCCTCCGTGTCTTGACATAAAATCCAGTATCACTAGAAGACATCATTCATGGCTCATGATTTGTATGTCCATGGACTATTAAAGCTAATTATTTGATTGAAACAGCTATGCTTAACGCCTCGAAAGGGCCAATTCTATTCTTCAGATAAAACCTAAATTTATGTCTTTGCTGTCACTTAAATAAATGAAGCACAAAACAGACATATCAAAAATGGCAAAATCCAATCCCTTAGGTCTTCAGACAAACTGGTTTCAGGATATGATTAAGCAGACTGCTTCATAATACATTTTAGTTAATTGGATTGACCTAGGGCCCAGCAAATGTCAAATGCTGAAACAAAATGAAATGTCCTCAAACCAAATCAAATCACAAATCATTCCAGCTTTTTAAACATACCTTCAAATACACGACAAAATACCACTTTTAGGTGGAACCTAAATAGCTAGAACAAGCACATAGTTGCACATTACCTCTTTCTGAGAAGGTCTGGAATGAGGACATAACAGGGAATGCAAGGTACCAATTGAGCTATCACAAACAAGAGTAATATTGCATATCATATAGCTTGCCTTCAGTAGGTCTCAAGTCAGGTGTCAAACTTGTTTCAGCTCACTTGTGGCATTACAGAGAGTGTTATGGCACCAATGTTCACTTTTGATCTGTCTGTTTTGCTAAGTTTGCAGCTTTTTAGGTAAAAGAGCAATACAGTCCCACCTCAAGACAACTAGTATACACTGTTTACACCTTCCTCCTATTTTCTCAATTTCTCTTCCTGTTTCAGAATCTGTTCTTATTTTCTTTATTTCTGATATATTTTTCTTTAAAACATAAGACAAAGTAGAGACTACTTTAGGTACAAAAGGTGTGGCTAGGGCTGCATAAACAGAAACAAAAGAGATGTATATCCTAAATGGCTGAGAATTAAGAAGTGGGTTCACAGGAACTTGATCAACTTTACGACCTACCTGTTTTACAATAACTTGCACTTGCGACCAGGTCTTTAGCATGGGGATTCAAGGGATGCCTCACATTAGAGAGCTGGTCTATGTTCGGGGAATTTTCCCGAACATAGATTAGAGGGATTCCCTGCTGTGGTGCGTATGTCTACGCTCAGGTAAATTTCTCCAAACATAGACAAGCGCACCAGAGCAGGGAATGTCTTTAATCTATGTTCAGGGAAATTTCCCCAAACATAGAAAAACGCACCAGAGTAGGGAATCCATCTAATCTATGTTTGGGGAATGTTCCCCGAACATAGATTTGAGGGATTCCCTGCTCTGCTGTGCTCCTCTATGTTCGGAGAAATTTAACCAAAAATAGACCTGCACGAATCCTCACTTACCAACCAATTCGTTTTAAGACCGGGTCATAAGAACAGAACCAGGTCGATAGGTGAGGAGTATTTGTGTACACTAAAACTGCTTCATTAGGCTAAAGTTGCTTTGGTGCTTAATTCTGACACTAACGACTAGTATGCCACAAAACATGATTTCCTTTTTTCCACTAGATGAATTTCTTGTCGAATTTCTTGTGATTACTGTTTAGATTGACAGCTATCTCAGTTCTGCTCCATCAGTAGATGAAATCACAAAACACAAATGCTGAAATACCTGACAAGGATCTCTAAGCCCATGCCATCTAATGATCAATTGACACACTGGTTACTTTTTGCTAATTGCAATTATCTTAACTTAGCATTAGCATGAAATTCTATTATTTCAGCCACTGGCATCTGAATAATGAAGACAGTGAGACTTTAATCTGTAATATTGGATTGTACCTTATCTTGGAGTTCAACATGTAATGGTATATCATGATTCATTATCACTCTATAAGGGGCTTGCAGCACATCACAGTGCTATGTGATGTGCTCCCTGAGTGTTGATCCATTGTATGACCATTTAAAGAAACCAAACTGCTTAAAATAATTAAAGGAAAACTAGTACATAAAACTAACTAGAACTCATATATAAAGCTAAATATAGCATGTTTAATTACCAATATGTCACTTCAGTTTTTCTTTAAAAATTAGCCTTTTGAACTGGCTCTATGGATTGCATACAATATTCTTTTAATTGAGTGTTTGTCTACAATGTTTTTCCGTCTGTCTTTATTATCTTTCAAAACTCTGATGGTCTAGAAAGGTTTTATTTGTTTGCTTGCGTCATTGGATCAGCTTGCTGACAATGTCAATATCGTATGAGTCACTCTAAAAGATCATTGTAACTGATCGCCTGGCACCCCGACTGGGTACCTCCATTGAAAGATGCTCCTAGCGCTTCCTGAGGGCTCCAAGCACTCCAGCAGACACCTCCAGACACTGGATGACACTCAGTCCTGGGAACTCTGAAACCTCATCGGGAATTAGCTCTAGTCCTTACAAGGACTTTCCCCGTTGAATCTCCTGCAAGCTGGAACAGCAGACACAGGAGCAAATCTTCTTCCATCCAATAACTGGACGACACACAGTTTTGGAGTGTAAACAGGAACAGACAGAGCAGACATAACTTCTAAAATATACATCTGATCTCCATAGTTACATATTATTAATCAGCACACTTCAAATATAAACATATCCCAAAATCCAGACAATTCCCTTCAGTGGTTAAAAAGTTAGTTGGAAGTCCTTTTTGACAGAGGAGGGACAAATCAGCCAGTTCCAACTGATCTGGCAGAGTCCCTGGTACAACGCCCTGCTGGAGAACAATGGAGGGGAGGGGTTGAGTCCTTCCCATGGATTCAAAGGGGCAGAAAAAGTGTCCCAAAATCCAATAAGCCCAAACAAATTTATAAGTTTATAAAAGGCAAACTCTCCAAGGGGCCATAGTCAGAAGGTAGGAGGCGGGCAAACAGGCGAGGTCACTTTTGCCACAATCATTAACGCTGTAAAGCAATACATTCTTATATTAAGGAAATACGGTATACTTACTTATTTTTTATGATTCATGTAACCTCTTTTGTCTTGCTTCTGGTAAAGGGCTACTCAATATGAGATGTGAGGTCATGTGCCTACTGCCTGGTTAATATGCTATTTGCTGAGGGCAGTGGGAGGGCAAGTTCTATTGCTTGCTATACAGTTATCCTGGTACCCAAATACTAAATAACAGAGAGAGAATAAGAAAGCCCCTCTCCTTCCTCACTGCTAAGAAAGGTATGCCGGAGGGATAATAAAATTACAAAGTATGTGGATTAATGTGTGCCCAAGAGTGCATATGTGTATGTAAGTTAATATATGTTTATGTATCTGTGCTAGTGTGAGCTTGTGTATTTGTGTTAATATGTGTTTATGTATCTGTGTTAGTATGTATCTGTGTTGGTATGTGCATATCGTATCGGACAGAATGTGTCTGTGTATGTATGCTAGTGTGTTTATTTACACATCGTCTAAGAAGTCAGAGGTATGCAGTAGAGAGAAAACTAGCCTCATTAGAGATCACAACAAGCAAGGGTACTCAAGGACAAACCAGGCTTGATAGAAAATAAAAAACAAAAAACACTATTTGTAATAAGTTAGAGGGCCAAAAACCACAAAAAGAGCAAAGATAAGAAGAGGATTAACCTCTTATCTGATCCAGTTGTTCATCTGGCTGTGCTATAAAACCCTACCTTAGTACAACTTTGCAGATTCAGCTGATATTCTCCGCAAGGCTGAGTCACTAAGGATATGGCTATAAGATTTAACAGTGAGGGGGCAAACAGCATCTGAGGTCCTGCTTAAAGTCACCAGAACAACTACACCTTAATGTAGTTGTTCTGGTGATTATTATCATTGCCTACAGGGATTCTAATGCAAACACTGCCTTTTTATAGAAAGGCAGTTTTTACATTGTCCTCTACGAACACCTCCAAGTGACCATTCCTTAATATGGCCACTGAAGATGCTTTCTGGGGCAGTGCTGCTCAGTAGGCAGCACTGCCATTCAGCGTCTCCATGCTCAATGCATCTCTATGATGAGGTGCTGATTGGCTAAAACTCAATTAGGGAAAGCATTGGACTGGCAAAAAAAATCGGCAATTCTGATAATGTCACCAAGGAGGCAGATCAGGGCGGGGTTAGTACTGGCAGACTCGCGCGGCACTGGAAATAAGGTAAGTTTTCACCTTTTCTAAGGGGTATTAGGGGTGCAAGCCACCTAAATGGTGGGTTAAACACTATAGGGTCAGGAATACATGTTTGTGTTCCTGACCCTATAGTGTGCCTTTAAAGTGAAGGGTTTATCCATGAACCAAATGTAAGGCCATATTAGCGAAACTGAAAATAGCAATACATTTGAGAATATTTTTTATTTGGTTATTTTGGACTACATTTTGACATTCACTATGGATCCTGACAATTCATATCTGAATAACCTTGGAAGTGTGTGTGCTAATATATGTCCGTGTGTTTGTGAATGTTTACAAAATTTCAGGAAATGTTTGTTTATCCAGAGCAAGGCTGACAATTTGGGTTTTAGATCAGGAGAAAGAGACCCTCATACATTTGTCTTGTCAAAGGCAGTTCACATGATGATGGTGATCCTACATCCTTAGCTGTAAAAGCATATTGTTTATAGAAATTATGAAAAAACTGAATGATATACATTATTAATAAGGTTCAATTCCAGGATGAAGATCTTCATGTCAGTTGCCTGATCACCAAATATACATCAAGATCAGGTCAGATCTGTGACAAGACACATCCTTTAGTCATCTCTACCTTTGAAAGCTTTTTTTTTCTCTTTTTTTTATCTGGTGTATATACATATGTTATCACATCCCGATATATTACACCTCATTTCTGTCTAGGATATGAAATGTGATTTTCATTTCAAGGTTAATTGTAATCTTTCTGTGTGATGTAGATCACTCATTGTAATGTATCATTTGGCACCCCGACTGGGCACTTCAGCAGACACCACAACCACCGTAGCCTTCTCCAGAGAGAAAGGCAGGAATAAGCTCTTACAAGAGCTTAGTAGTGATTTAGCAAGGGAGTATGACAAGCATAGCAATCCCTTGTAGCAGATTCCCCCAATAAGAGACGGCACTCCAAATTGAGGGTGAAGTAGAACTGCCAGAGCTGTGGGTTTATTGTTCTTATATACACATTCTTACACATTAGTACCACCCACAGGGTTTTGGAAAACAACCAATAAACACGTACAATACACTCAGACACTCCCACACAAAATCCTCCCCTCTGCCCGTGATACAATTACCTTACACAATGGGTTAATGTAATTATCACAGGCAGGAAAATACACAGTTTTACACAATATTCATAACTTTAAAAGTATGCATCACATTCACATAAAACTTAAATTTTCAGAATCAGCATACCCCAAATACAAACATACGTCAAAATCATACAAATTGGTCCAGTGGGTCAAAAGTTGGATCGAAGTCCTTTGTGACTAAATGAAGCATGGCTTTTCTGCCCAAAACCGTTTCCACGGAGTCTTCTATCCTGGAGATAATTGGGAAGTAATCCAATTATCTCCAAGGACAGAGGCAAAACTCCATTAGCCACATAGTAGCAAAATACAATAAAACACATAAATATATATATAACTGTGCAGCTATTGCATAAAACAGGTACATTCAACATATCCCCAGATAGCTTAAATCTGGGTGCACATTATTACTGAATGGCGCTCAGATCACATACATACAGTTCAATTGCCATGGAGCCAAAGTCTTTCGTTATACGACTGGGCTCCATGGCATAGCTATCTGGGGTATCAATGTTCAAATAGCGAAAGTACCGAATGACCCGGCTTTTGGGTCTTTGCAGAGGAAAATCAAGCATGGGGCCATAGTCACAGGGCAGGAGGCTGGCAATCAATCTTCTCCAATGCCCAGTGGAGAGGCTGGTTCCGCCACACTCATTAACACCATAAATCCTTAGCCTGAACACATATGCAGAAATAGGCATATATTTAAAAAGGACATGGAATCTCCCCCCTCCTCCCACACGCCACTGTGCCCCCCACAAACTAATATTGTTTTTAGACAATAACAACAAAACTCTATTTTAATTTTGTATAATCTGTGTTTGTCACATTTACTGTTGTAGAGCAAAGAATGCAGGAATACACACACAGACTAAAGAGTACACACAAACAGACTGCTGACTACACAGAGACAGACTGCTGAGTACACACAGACAGACTGCTGAGATTTACAAAGGCCAATTTAAAAGCATATGGAATCCTGAACCCCCTTCCCACGCCCCCAACATTTACTATCTTGCCTTCTTGCCATCCTCTTTGCCCTCCTTTTTCTGGCATATCATTAGCTCCCCATTCATAGCGTCAGTTCGAAGCTGGGCAGAGCAGACATGCACCATCTTCAAAAACAGTTTTACCTCTAAAATGGCGTCCAGACCCTACTGGCTTCATAACAAACTGAGAATTTTTTTTGTGGTATCTGAAGTGTACAATGTACCTATATTTGACTTAATCTGTGAACTAACTAGTTACTAGTTATTTACACACACACCTAATTTGCCTCAAATACTTAGATGTGTACATTTATAACCAGACACATATATAATTAGCCACAAGTGCATTGTTCTAGCTTTGCAATTTCTGGTTAATTTAGACCTTTTTTTAACACTTTATTTTAGTCTTTTGTCACCTCGTTGCTAGTCTTGCCATGTCCTGAAAAATTCTCAAACACCTTTTTCTCCTGGAAGCTAGTTGAGGACTAATCAATCTGAATTATTGATTCTCACAGAATAACCTTAATATGGTGCAGTCAGTGGAAGTCTGCGGAATTACTACCGTACCTTGCATATGTACCTCACCCACTGCTGCAAATCTCCGCCCACTATGTCAAACCCACATAATTCATCTTCGCCTTGATAATTTTAAACTTAAGGCCAAAGTAGCCGAGTTGGAAAATTCCTCCTATTCAGCTGCACTATGTCGGCCTAAAGTTTGAAATTCCCATCTCAATTCCCTGCAATTCTCTCTTTACTGATACAGTATACAGGTATACAGTAAGTACACAAGCTCACTGATACACAGGCTTAAAAAAACAGACAAGTTCACTAACACAAAACACAAACTCACTGATACACACAAATAGACTCACTGACAGACAAAACTCGGACTCACACACAAGCTTACTACAGACAAACTCATTTGTATAGACACACAAGGCTCACTACAGACAAGCTCAGTGACACACACAAGCCTTATACAAACAAGCTCACTGACACACACAAGCTGACTAAATAAAAGCTCACTGACACACACATGCTCACTAAATACAAGCTTACTGACACATACATGCTCACTAGAGACAAGCTCAGTGACACGCACAAGCAATGCTATCTTAAAGGACCACTATAGGCACCTAGACCACTTCAGCTTAATGAAGTGGTCTGGGTGCCTGGTCCAACTAGGTTTAACACTTTTTTCTATAAACATAGCAGTTTCAGTTAACCCCTTAAGGACTGGACTGTTTTTGCGATGTTGTACATTTGCGACCAGGCCTCTTTTTACACTTTTGTGGTATTTGTGTTTAGCTAATTTTCTGCTCTCTCATTTACTGTTCCTATACAAATTATATATTGTTTTTTTCATGACAAAAAAGGCTTTCTTTACATACCATTATTTATATAATCTCATGTAATTTAATTTAAAAAATAATAAAAAAATATGATGAAAAATTGAAAAAAATACGTTTTTTTTACTTTTACTTGAAAAATCTTTTACTCATCTACAAAAGCGAATGAAAAAAACTGCTAAATAGATTAAAAATGTTGTCCTGAGTTTTAAAATACCCAGTGTTTACATGCTTTTTTTTTTGCAAGTTATAGGGCTATAGGTACAAGTACGATATTGCTGTTTCAAAACATACATTTTTTCAAATTTATTAATAGTGACATTGTAACACTATTATCTGTCATAAATCTCTGAATAACACCCCACATGTACATATTTTTTTTAAAGTAGACAACCCAGGGTATTCAATATGGGGTATGTCCAGTTTTTTTAGTAGCCACCTAGTCGCAAACACTGGCCAAAGTTAGCGTTCATATTTGTTTGTGTGTGAAAAAAGTAAAAAACTAAATTGAATGCTAATTTTGGCCAGTGTTTGTGACTAAGTGGCTCCTAAAAAAGACTGGACATACCCCATTTGCAATACCTTGGGTTGTCTTCTTTTGCAAATGGTATGCCATCATGGGGGTAATTCTCATTCCTGGGCTACTATACGCACTTAAAGGCAACGTAACCAACCTGGCCCTTTTCAATGTAAAAATATTTGACCCATATATTTGACCCTGTAACTTTCAAAAACGCCATAAAATCTGTACATGGGGGGTACTGTGATACTCGGGAGACTTTGCTGAATACAAATATTAGTGTTTCAAAACAGGAAAATGTATCACAACAATTATATCATCAGTAAAAGTGCTGTTTGTGTGTGAAAAATGCGAAAAAAGTCACTTTAACTGACAATATCATTGCTGTGAAATGTTTTACTGTTTTAAATCACTAATATTTGTGTTCAGCGAAGTAAAACGGTACCCCCCATGTACAGGTTTTAGGGTGTCAAAGTTACAGGGTAAAATACAAACTAGCAAATTAAATTCTCTGGACTTTCAGCCTGGGTTGGCAGGCAGGTCCCTCAAATTGCAATTAATAAAATTACTTAATTATGTAAAAATATTACGTAAATACGCATGTAGAATTTAAATATATATGCATATTTATATATTTGAAGTCTACGTGTATATTTATATAATTATTTATGTAATTTTGTATATGGACATATGTATATTTCGTATTAATTTTATTTATTTATATATACATAGATATATATATATATATACAATTTCATTCTAAGTGTATTTTGATATAAATATATATATTTTAATATCAAAATACAGTTAGAATAGCATTTCATATAGATATATAATTTTTTTTAAAAATTATTATTATTTTATTTTTTTTAATTAAATTTCTTTATTATTTGTATTTTATAATAATATACATATACAATATATATAGTTATTATATATATTATATATATATACTTGTGTAATTTAATTATAAGTGTATTTTTATATTAATATAAGTACATATTAATATAAAAATACACTTTGTATGACATTATATATATAATTATTATTATTATTTTTTTATTAACATTAACGTGTATTTGTTTTTTTTTACACTTGCAGGGAGACTGCCTGTCAGCACAGGCAGTCCCCCTGCAGGCAGACACATGGACACCTGTTGTGACCATGTGATCGCTGTGTTGAGCGATCACATGGCCACAGGAGTCCTAATCCGCCATGGGGAGACTGTCTGGGCTGCAGGCAGTCTCCCCACAACGGGAGCACCGCCAATCGCCGCCCGGGGAATGACGGCGATCGGGTAAGTACATCTGACCGTTAGGATGGTTCAGGACCGTCACCGGTCGGCAACGCAAAAATGCCGTTAAGGGGTTAAACAATAGTTGGTTGTAAAGCAATCATTTATTTGTCTCTGTTTATTGTCAACCTATTGATTCAAAAACAATTAAAGTTTGTGAGCTTGTATGTTCTTTTTTAGTTAGAATACAGACAGGATTGTTCACTAAAGTGAGAATTTTCAGAAATTAAAGGTGATTTTTACATTTTAGACCAAAATAGCTATAATAACTGTAAACATAGTTGTCCTGGAGAATTTTTCCAGTTTAGCTATTTTCATGTTAAATCTGAAATTCACTTTGAATTCATGGCATTTCTAACTTTACTAAATAACCCTTACAGTATCTATCCTTGGCCTGTACGCTTACAATCTATGGAGTAAATCTCATTCCAGGATCTAAATGTTTAGGTTGATGACTTTATACAAGCTAACCACTGTTTAGGCTTATTAGCACAATTCTTTGCAATACTTTACAAAGGCTTCCTGGAAAACAGTGGGAATACATTTAGTTTGATCACATGAGCTGAAAGCTGGAGTGTGGAATAATAAAAACAAATTAGCAAGCAACTCGAAATGCTAATCAATGAAGCTGTCAATGCAAAAGAGACAGCCTTTAAAATAAATAAAATAATTGTCTCATTTGCATTAACTGTATGAATTCTCGCACGGTCATGATTGCTTGTATGCATTATTAAAGTTGTAATATGTACAAATTAAGGGTTCTGTGTAGTAAAATGAATCACTCAGTGAGAGTCTTATGCTCTGAATATCAGTATAATTTTAGTTCGTTCAGGATTATTTTTTTCACCCTGATTCATACAAATATTTTCTACTAATATACATAATGCATACATAATATACATAATATATACAAGTATGAAGCACACATAGACTTGAATACTTTATTAATACAATAAAATACTAAAGTTAGTATTATAAACAATGAATTAAAGGGACACTATATTCACTAAAACAACTTTTGCTTAATGAAGTAGTTTTGGTGTATAGATTATGCCCCTCACGTCTCTCTGCTCAATTCTCAGGAGTTTGATTACTTTGATTAAGCAGCCCTAGGCACAGCCTCCTTGCATATGACTTGCACAGCTTTACTAGTCACGTCCTGTAAAGTCATCTAATGTTAATACTTTATTGCAAATTCTGTTTAATTTAGAATTTCCTATCTCCTATCTCCTGCTTGTTAATAGCTTGCTAGATCTTACAGGAGCCTCCTGTATATGATTAAAGTTCAATTTACGGAGCCAGGGATAAAACCTTTTAAAGTAAGCTAGCAACTGACTGAAAATAAAACAGGGGAGGTGTGGCTAGGGCTGCATAAACAGAAACAAAAGTGATTTAACTAATAAATGACAGATGATTGAGCAGTGAAACTTCAAAGGCATGATCTATACACAAAAACAGCTTCATGAAGCTAAAGTTGTTTTGGTGACTATAGTGTCACTTTAAAGATCATACAGTTTTCTTGAGCAACATAGGCAAGTACACACTACCAAGGTACATAAAAAAGGTACTAAAAGTACCTCTATTATTTATTCAGTAGCATTAAAAAATAGACCTTCTGTAATATATACAAATAAAATATACAGCCAAATAAGAGTAAACACAGTACTAAAACAACCCCATTTTAACCGTTTAGTAGTCATACCACGCATTGTTCTCCAAGCAACATATTAAAGGTTATTTACCACTATTTTAGCATTGGCATGCGTAGGTGTATCTAATTTAGTATTTAACTTTATTGGGCTTTTTTCACATTTATGTTTTTTCACTATAATATGGTTTAGCTCTATTCATCAGTGCCACTCCAAATACTCTGGTTTATTATGGAACTTTCTCCTGTTGTACTTTATATAGGGTTAGGCCCTTAGAATTTGGAGGACACATTAACCCCTTAACGACACATGACATGTGTGACATGTCGTGATTCCCTTTTATTCCAGAAGTTTGGTCCTTAAGGGGTTAAGGACCAAACTTCTGGAATAAAAGGGAATCATGACATGTTACACATGTCATGTGTCCCTAAGGGGTTAAAGGGACCTTATTCCCATTTATTTTCTTTCAGTCCTAAAACAAGCTCCCTCCATGATGAAAATATCTATCTCTAAAGTTTTTCACAGATAGCTATTTGATGGTGGTTTGCATCTTAGGGTAGACTGCACATATATTTATGTAGCTGTGCTTAGATGGCTCCACACAACTTAGATCATTTGGGTTAAAAGGGATACTGTAGGCACCCAGGCCCCTTCAGCTCATTGAAGGGTAGTGATGTCGCGAACCGTTCGCGAACTTCCCGCGAACGGCTCGCCACGGTTCGCCATGAACCGTTCGCGGTGAGCTCCGGTCAGCTGACACATCCCGGCCAATCTCCAGCAGACCCTCCCTCCCAGACCCTCCCACGTCCAGGACAGCATCCATGTTGAAGCTGCCTTCAACATGGATGCTGTCCAGGAGGTGGGAGGGTCTGGGAGGGAGGGAGGGTCTGCTGGAGATTGGCCGGGATGTGTCAGCTGACTGGAGCTCGTCACGAACGGTTCGTGGCGAACCGTGGCGAGCCGTTCGCGGGAAGTTCGCGAACGGTTCGCGACATCACTATTGAAGGGGTCTGGGTGCAATGTCCTATGTCCCTTGACCCTACAGTGTCAATTATTGCAGTTTCTGAGGGTTAACTCCTCCTCTAGTGGCTGTCTACCAGATTTCCAGAATTGAAACGGATTGAAACGCTCTGCATGAGGACTTCCAGCGTCAGATTTTTCCCCATAGGAAAGCATTGAATAATGCTTTCCTATAGGGAAATCCTAATACGAGCAATACCAGCCATTGCCATGCACCCGCATTATGCCTCACCCGCCGACTGACGTTGGTTGGGGAGGAGCGTGGCGGAACCTGACCCAGCGCCATGGGACATCGTTGCTGGATTCAGGCAAGTGACTGAGGGGGTTTTAACTCGTTCAGCACCGTGGGAGAAGGGGGGGGGCGCGAAGGAGGGGGGCACAGCAGGAACCTATAGTGCCAGGAAAACTGGTTTGTTTTCCTGGCATTATAGAATCACTTGAAATATGTATTCCCTTTAGTTTAATTAGGCTCAGTCTCCATCAGTTTGCATTAACACATCATGTTTAGTTGCATTCTTTAAAGGGACACGCATCCTTTTGATACAATTGTCTTAAAATGTTATTTCATATTTACCTGCTTTGTACCTTTCCATGTACCTTAGGGGGGAAATTGAAGTAAATCAATCTCCTATCACTACTTGGCTACTGGGTCATGCATAAGCAGTTGAAAGACCTCACAATATCATCTGTGATGTTGCAGAAGCACACCGGCCTTGAATTTGAATTGATTCCTTGCAATGCCATGTACTTTTTAATTAAAGGGAAACTCCAGTGCCAGGAAAGCAACTTTTCAATGCTTTCCTATGGGGAAATGAGCGACACTGGAGGTCCTCAAGCACGCTCAAGCACAGGGTTAAGAGTAGTGGGAGTTGGCACCCAGACCACTCCAATGGGCAGAAGTGGTCTGGGTGCCTGGAGTGTCCCTTTAATGAATGGGTAATAGAGATAAGAACCATGTATAGGTTATATTGTGTGATCTAACTAGATCTCAAGATCCATAATATAGTGTGCAGGAAACTAGGCTTGTTATTATGGCGTTAACATGATAGATGTCTGCCTGAATTAAATAGCTCAGCAGCGTCATATGTGTATCCCTTCTTGTATGGAAGTGCCCCTTCCCTGCAAAAAGGTAAGCAGGACGAGGGCATGGTAAAGTAAAAAAAAATTAAAATGCACTGCACTCTATGGGAAGGCTGGACAGAGAAACAGAGCCTCCTCACACACACGGTCTATCTCCTTCATTCACCCTCTACACAGTCACCACCAACTCAACCTGCCACACAGTCACCACCAACTTGCGGCTGCCACACAGTCACCCACTGACTTGCCCTGCCACACATTCATTCCTCAACTCACCTTGCTGCACTCACATCCAACAGTCACCCTCCAATCACCCTGCCACACTGTCACCCACTGACTTGCCCTGCCACACATTCATTCCTCAACTCACCTTTATACACTCACGTCCAACAGTCACCATCTAATCACCCTGCCACATAGTTATGCACCGACTTGCTCTGCCACACAGTAATTCTCCAACTCACATTGCTATACTCGCCCCATATAGGGATCCTCCAATCAGCCTGCCACGCAGTCACCCACAGACTTGCTCTGCCACCCAGTCATTCTCTAACTCACCTTGCTACACTCACCATACACAGTCACCCTGTGTTCTCAAACACCTTTTTCTCCTGAAAGCCTTCACCATCCCCCAACAAAAATAAAAAGGATAGCAAGTGCAATGTATGACTGGGAACTCAATTTTGCCATCAGAATTATATGTAGTGCTGATATACTGACCGTAACAGTGAATGGGCCACATATTAAAATAATGAGACCTGATCATTTAGACTCAATATTCTGATAGTTATGTGGTTGTTACTATAAATAGTGCTGATTATAAACACCAATTGCCAGTCATAGTTTAGGGAAGTTGAAGTTTCTGAATCAGCCCATTATCTTTCAGAGCAGCCACTAGACAAAGATCACTCTGCAGTATCTTTTATGGCACCCGGCAGAGCTCTCCTCATCCCCAAACTGCTTGCGAATCCGACAATGTTTACAGTAAAGGGGATGAGAATAACACATGTATTTTTTTTTTTTCTATGAACACAACAGATTGCTATGAAACCCCAGTTAGGAGATTATAAGAGCAAAATGAGACCCTGAACATTAATTTAAATAAGAATAAAATAAAGATGATCAGAAAAGAATGCTAGGGCAGGCAAAGGCAGGTTTGCGGACATGCAGACAGTTTGGGATTTATACTATTTAACTTGTGTTTGGCTGACCTCATCTAGAGTTGAGTGAACCCGGACTGTAAAGTTCGGGTTCGTACCGTACATTACGATTTTTGGACCCCGGACCCGAACACGGACATATCAGTGTATGTTCGGGTTGGAGTTTGGTGTTCGGCGATTTAATGGCGTTTTGAAAGGCTGCAGAGCAGCCAATCAACAAGCGTTTGACTTGTGTGCCCTTAGAAGCCATCACAGCCATTCCTACTAATGGCATGGCTGTGATTGGCCAGTGCAGCATGTGATCCAGCCTCTACATATAAGCTGGAGTCACGTAGCGCCGCATGTCACATGAGCTCTTATTAGTGTAGGGACAGCATGCTGCAGCTGTGAGGGACAGATTAGGAAAGAATTCTGGTGTTGAATCTGCAAACTACAGCGATTATTTTTGTGGGTGTTATACATCATTTTTGTACCCTGCCCTGAGCCCAGTGCCACAGAGAGTGCAGTGCATTTTCAACTGCATGTGTGCCAGGCACATTACTTTAATACTGTTCTGGTAGCTAAGTGGGCAACATCTAGGCATTTTTAAATACTGAATTTTTTTTGGTGCTAAATAGTACATTTGTGTACGGGATTATGTAATGGGGCGTACACTCAAAGAGAGTGTAATTTTGATAAATAAGAGTCGGTTGAGGTGTGCCGAAACCGACGAGAGTTTAGGCCTGTAAAAAGAGGGCCCACCCGGATATATTGATATGAAAGGAGGGTGTGGTGGGAGGGGAATTTCTGGAATCGACGAAGACAGTTAAGCCAGGGGTTTGCTAGGTTTATATAGGCCTTAAATCCCTCCCACAACTTCAGGCATACGCCTTCTATTTGTGTACGGGATTATGGAATGGGGCGTACACTTAAAGAGAGTGTAATTTTGATAAATAAGAGTCGGTTGAGGTGTGCCGAACGAGGTTAGGCCTGTAAAAAGAGGGCCAAGAAGTATGTAAACATGTTTATTTATTACAACAACAACAACATTATTTAGACATATTATAGAAAGCGAGTCTGATTTCTTTCTCTGGGTTTGGGATGTACTGGTTGTATGCTGAAGATTTCCAGCGACCCATTTTCTTTATGATATGTGTTGGTACTTGACTACTTGAGGCTGCCGTGGCCGCCCCAATACGGAATGAGTGTCCCGAGAAGGAATTTGGATTGAGGCCGAGTCTAAGTAACAAAGAACGTATGTATAGCATGAACTGTTTAGTAGTAAGGGCTTACCTTGTAGGGACAACAGAGGCAATTCTGGATTTCTAATTTGTTGATTTAGTATCAAATTATCTAGCACTTGAACTGGGCACCATTTGGAACCGGTAGGAAAGTACTTAATCTCCACTGGGGGGCCTGTTTGGTTTGTTTTTGTGTGGGGGATTGATAGAACGTAATGATCGTTTACTTTGGTTAAGTTTTTCTGTTTAAGACAATTGTCAGTGTCAGATATCTTTTCTACTGAAAATTCTTTAGGTTTTAGAAACCCGAAAAAAGCTAGATAAGCCGCTGCCTTAATTACTCGGTTAGTGCTATTTTCAAAAGGATTTTTATCTAATAGCTTGGAGATTTCTTTAAAGATATTACTGTCTATGGGGAGTCTTTTGAGGGATTTGGGGTTTTTTAGCCTCTGGATACCTTTTAGTATGTTTTTTATTGGGTATGTGGACAAGAAAGGAGTCTTGTTCGGGTAAAGGGTTAGCATGAAATGTTGTATCCCCATCAAGTAAACTTTGATGGTATTGTAGGCTAGTTTTAACGAGAGGTGGCAAAAAGTTTAAAATGCAACCATAGTTTCTACAGAAAAATTATTTATTATGTTAAAGTCACGAACAAATTTTTTTAACATGTCAAAAGCTTTTTTAATGTTTACTGATAAACCTGCCTGTGAAAGAATTCTACTGTGAGCTAGTAACTGATTTAGTGCATGATTAGGTCTTTGAATTGCGGAGGAGTTATTGGTTGTTCGCTGTAGGGTGTAGTTTGAAAAATTCCTGTAAATTAAAATGAGACAAAGCGTCAGATTGCGTGGTGTGTAGTAGTGAGGCTCAATATATAGAAAATCATCGAGGTAGTGGATTACTACTGGGCACCTGGACTTGTTAAGTAGTAACCAATTCAAGGTTTCTGCAAATATATCGAACATTTTTGGGCTACTTTTGGAGCCAAAGGTCAGCCTAGTTGCAAAATAGTACTTCTCTTCCCACTTAACACCATGTAGATGCCAGAGTGACTGCTTAATTGGTAGAAGTTTGAAAGCATTTGAGATATCCGTTTTGTTCAACCAGGCTGCCTTACCAAAGTTGACGAGTTTGTATGGCATCGTCTATTTTTGCGTATTGTAGTGAGAAGTCTTCTGAGGGTATAAGGGAATTTAAACTTGGGGATGTGGAAGAGTGGGGTGCTGAAAAATCGATTATTAACCTCTTTTTATTATTAAATTTGCCCGTGGCTATACCTAGTGGAATTGTTCTCCAGGAAGTGAAAGGTGGTTTGGTGAAGGGTCCTATCATAAAACCATATTCTACTTCTTTGTCGAGAAGATCTGTTAAACTGGCTGGGTCTGTTATTGCCGACTGTAGGTTGGGGCATTCTATTATGCCTGAAGGGAGTGCTACTAAACCTGTGTGAAAGCCTCTAGTGAAACCTGAGACCAGAAAGTCAGCCAACTGGGCAGAATGATGTTCAGTCAAGTAATGTTGTAAATTGGGTACGTTTATTGGGGTCATTGCTTTCTTAGGGAACAGTTTGTTTGGACACATAGTTTTTGCGTGTGCTCTGAAACAGATTGAGCAAACGTGGAGTAATCTGCAAGCGCTGTAACTACATCCCCCCACGTTAAAGTTATTACAAACTTGTGCTTTCCCAAGAAACACTATAGGCCTCCCTAACTTGTCTTTCATTTCCCTTTGATTAGCAAAATAGTCTGGACTGGCGTTACTAGTAGACGGACCACCTATATTACTAGGACAAAAGTTTGCTGTATGAGATGCTGAGGAACATATTGCACATGCTGGTGTTTTAAGCCCCGTGAAATGTCTACAGAGCAATTCTTTATCCAATTGACTCCAATCAGTGGGAGTGTTGTACTGGGCCAATGAGGCGGCTGACCTGGTCGAAAAGGACTTATGGTAGTTGTAGAACGCGTAACCTCCATATTTGTAAGCTAATTCCACCTGCTTGTGCAGATATAGATCCAGCTCTTCTCTACGGTGTGGGAAAGAAGAGCAAATTACATCCCTGCATCAGGAGTTGAGGTCAGTTTGAACAATGAAAGAGAATACTCCAACCCTCTCTCAAATGGATAATTCTGGTGATCCTCCTGACAGCCATGCTTTATATTTTGATTTATGTTCTTCCAAAGCTAAAATCAAAGATTCCATCTAGTGCGATTTTATGGCTCAGCTGTATTTTTAATTTTTATGTATTTTATGTTATATTAAGTGATTTCCCTATCCACATTTGTTTGCAGGGCATTTGTCCTACTCTTACCCCCATTTTACTTCCTTTTGCAGCCCTCTAGCTCTTTCCAGGACTTTTTTAGAGGCATTTTAGTGCCCAAAAGTTTGTGTCCCCATTGACTTCAATGGGGTTCGGGGTCAAGTTCGAGCCCGAACTCGAACTTTTTGCCGAAGTTCGGCCGAACTCGGCGAACCCGAACATCCAGGTGTCCACTCAACTCTAACCTCATCTACTGATAAAGGCTTATTGGACTCCAGCAAAGGATACAGTCAGAGGCATAACTAAAAACCTTTGGGCACCAGTGCAAAAACTGTCCCGGGGCCCCCCATATGTGTTTCATTCCCTCCCCCAGCTCCTCCATGTATCTCATTTCCCTCCTCCGCCCCTCCATGTGTCTCATTTCCCCCCAGCCTCTCCACGCATCTCATTCGTCCCACCCCCAGTACCCCTGTGTCCCACCCCCTCAGGTGTCTCCATGCCTCTCCTCATCCCCTTCCTGTGTCTTCATCCCTCCCCGCAGCCCCTCCACAAGTCTCATTCTCTCCCCCTCAGCTCCTCCATGTATCTCATTCTCCCGCTGCTTCCCCAGTCCCTCCATTTGTCTCATTCTCTCACCCCTCCATTTGCCTCATGCCTTCTCACCCCCCATTTGCCTCATTCCCTCTCTTACCCCACATTCAGCCTTCATTTACCCCTCTCAGCCCCCATCCAGCCCTCACTTCCTCTTTCACTCTCCACCCAGCCCTCATTAATCCCCCTCGCCCCCATCCAGTCCTCATTAACCCCTCATACCCACATCCAGCCCTCATTAACCCCCTCACTACCCATACAGCCCTCATTAACCCCCATCACACCACATCCAGCCCTCACTCCCTCTCTCACCTCCCATCCAAACCTCATTAACCCCCTCACCCCATCATCCAGCTCACAATCCCTCTCTTAGCCCCCCATACAGCCCTATCTAGCCCTCACTCCCTCTCTCCCCGCTCTTCTCCTATAACTTATGACAGTGTAGCATGGCGAGCAGTACCCAGTCTGACAGGAAGTGGTGTTTCAGTGAGGACAACCTGTCATCCGCGGTGCTTGGCACACACAGAGGGGAGCAGCAAAGTACAGTGCAGGCCCCCCTAGAGTGACTGGCCTGGTCACAGCTGCGACTCCTGCGACACTGGATACAGTGTAGCCCAATCATTGCTCTCTGCACAGTGTGTACACTACTAATCAGGAACATGTTGTGTGAAAGTAGGGAAGTGGCTAAAGGTGCAGGCTTATGCTGTAGAGACCTGCAAAAACTAAAAGTAATTTAGTGCATGAGCTTTTAGTATCCAAACGGTCCCTTTAACCCCTTAAGGACCAAACTTCTGGAATAAAAGGGAATCATGACATGTCACACATATCATGTGCCTTAAAGGGGTTAAAGACTGGGTCATAATTTATGCAAGAGGTCAAAATGTCAAAATAGTACAGCCAATGTTTAGGACCAATAAGTAGTTTAATATAAGTGGTAAAGTCACACCTCAAAGGGGTATGATGTAAATGGAATAATAGGAGGAGGCCACATAATTCCAAAATAATGCTGTCACATTAGAATAAATTCAAAAAGTGATCTGCCAGTTTCCTCAATGCAACCCCAGATATAAATATTTAGATATATATGCGCAAAGTTATTTAACTAGTTTAAAGTTTGATTGCATGGCGAATGTGAGTAGGTGGTTGGATGATAAGTGGGACAGGACTGAGTGTATGTGTGTATGTATGTGTGTGTGGAGGCTGTTTGTGGTGTTGAATGGCTTTGGGAATGCTGCTTGTAAGGTTGTGTGTATGGGGGTAGCTGTTTGTTGTGTTGCATTTTGGGATCTGGTGGGGGAGTAGGGGCTTTAGTGGGGGAACAGTGGCTCTAATGGGGGTATAGGGTCTGCAGTGGGAAAATTTGGGCTTCAGTGGGAGCATAAGGGCAATAGTGGAGTGATAGGGGCTGTAGTGGTTGGGCGGTTGCCATAGTGGAAGGATAAGGGTTGTAGTGGCCAGTGGGGGATAAGGTGCAATAGTGTGTGGGTGGGGGGGCGGTGGTGTCTTTAGTGGGGGGATAGGGGATTAATATTGAGGGTATAGGGGCAATAATGGGGGCATAGTAGACTATTGTGGATGGATAATGACTTGCTATAGTGGGGTATAGGGGATGTAGTGGGTGGATATGTGCTGTAGAGGGGAGATAGGTACTGTAGTGGAGGAATAGAGCCTGTAGTTAGGGTACAGTGGTTGTAGTGTGGGACATGGGCTTATGTGGGGGTTAGTGGAAATAGTTACAGAATATGGGTTGTAGTGGAAAGGATATTGGTTATAGTAAGGGAATAGTGACACACATGGGTGTACAAGGGCTGTAGTGGGGAAATATGAGCTATAGTGGGAGATAAGGGCAATAGTGGATTGATAGAGGCTGTAGTGGTGGGATAGTTGCTATAGTGGAGGGATAAGGGCTGTAGTGGCTAGTAGGTGATAAGGTGCAGCAGTTAGGGCATAGTGGTTACAGTGGGGCAATGGAGTCTAATGTAATAATGTAATATTTGCAATAGTAAGGGGATAGGTGCTTTTGTGACTTTAGTGACTGTAGTGGGGGACAGTGGCTGTAGTTGGTGAATAGTGGATATAGTAAGGGGGAGTAGGGATTTTAAAGGGTAGGGTAGTGGATATAGTAAGTGAATAAGGATTGCAATGGGTGTATATGGGCTCTGGATACATTTTGGCATTTGTTGGGGGATAGGGGCTAGTGGAAGGGGAAGAAGGGCTATGTGAAGTAAGGGCTGTAGAGTAGAGATAGGTACTTTAGTGGAGGTTTAAGGGCTGTAGTGGAGTGATAGATGCTGTAGTGGGGGGTATAGTAGCTAAAGCTGTGTGACAGGGGCTATTGTGGGTGGATAGGTTTTGTAGCTGTGGTATATGGGCAATAGTGGGGGATTGTGGCTCTAAGGACTATTGTGGGGTTCAATATGTGTGTAGTGTGTAATGTGTATGTGTGATGGTGCAGTTTGTGTGTGAAGGGTGCAGTGGGTGTGAGGTGTGCAGTGGGTGTGAATGATGCAATGTGTGTGTGAGAGGTGCAAAATGAGTGAGGGGTGCAATGTGTGTGAGGGGTGCAGTGTGTGCATGAGGGGTGCAGTGTGAGGCGTGCAGTGTGTGTGAGGAGTATGTCTGATTGCCTGTCCAGGACTGCCAGTGAGAGTTGTAGCTGTGGATGCACACAGCACCTTCCGGCCGGACCCAATGAGATCTAGCAGAGCGTTGCCATTGTAACCTGTGGCAATGCTCTAATACAGTGCAGGCAAGGGAGACCAATAATGGTCTCTCTATAAGAGTGTTGGCCCTGCAAGTACCACAGCAGGAGAGTGGGCTGGCCAGTAAAGGAGATCTTTGAGCACTTCCCCAAGGCTGTGCCTCCCCTCACTGGCCTTGTGAGAAATCCAGCCCTGTGATCTGTTTCCATCCCTGGAAGCTAGCCTTTTCTTTTGTTGCATTTCTGCTTAACCTAGCTAGATTCCTAGTTTAATAATACAGATGTCGTCCACTATTTGCAGGCATTAAATGATGGGTGGGTAAGATACAGCTTGTGACTCAATTGGCAGATTTGCTTTCCTCTCCGTGTGCAGGCGAGCGTTGATAAGATCAGAATTTCAAAAGGATCCAGAAATTGCATTTTTTGAAAGAGTTATTGCTTTTTCATTCCTTGTGTTCAGCTAATACAAAAAGTGTTAGAGAGATGTTTGTCTTGACGGGGCAAAGCAAGGGAAATAATGTCATTGTTTCCCTACACATATTAAATGTACTGAGAGGCTAAAGATTATGAATGGATGTATTTATCTAAGTTTTATTTCTTCTTATTCAGCGACACAAGGAATTCTCCCAGTTTTCCAAACTGCTTGATTATTTTTAATAACATTTTAGTGATTGAGAAAGGATGGTAGGTGGTTTATCTTAAAGGGCCCTTGTAGGCACTGTAACTGCTTCATATCATTAAAGTGGCTACGTGTCTGGAGTTCCCTGGTGCTTCCATTCATTTTAAACCATTTTTTTCAGGTTTTAATGCTGTACCCACCTTGTGCTATCCAGGCTAATCAGGAAGACTTAGCCTAAACAGAAATGGACAGCTGTGATTGGCTGAGAGTAGAAGATTAACCGTTTCAGTCTATTACAGTGCCTATTTAGGGATGAATTGGTATGACTAGAGGAAGTGTATAATCTCTGCCTTAGTGACAACTCAAATGGGGATGGGGCTCTGGGATGCCAGGGACACTTATTTCATGCTATACTGCTCAAAAAGGATTTAACACTAAATGGAGTGACAGTAACAGGCACCATAACCAATACAATTAGATAAAATGGTTATAGTGCGTACAGTGCCCCTTTAATGTCCTGGTAAACACAGAAAATCTAATGAATATATTTGCATCAGGCTGCTAATGCTTATAAGAAATAATAACTTTTAAAGAGTCACTCTGGGCACCATTGCGATTTCATATAAATTAAGTCATTATAGTGCCTGGAGAGGTGTTTTAAGGTTACATGTAAAGAGTACATGTAAATCCTTGAGTATGGATCAGGCATTAGGCATTCGGTAAATGCCATGATATCATGGCATACTTGTTCATACACGGTTAAGACATATTTTTTTAACCCCTTAAGGACCAAGCTTCTGGAATAAAATGGAATCATGACATGTCAGACATGTCATGTGTCCTTAAGGGGTTAAGACATATTGCTTTTGTAAAGAGAAGATTGATTTTATAAAATAAATTTACAGATTGATGCACAAGTAAAAAAAAGATTTTTCTTACTCCAAATAAAGACATTAATACCGATGAGATAACTTAAATCCATTCACTGCAATAGGGGATTTAAAATGTATGATCAGTAAGCATAAAAAGTACACCATGCAATTGTACTGATTAAAACAGAATAAAAACCAAAGAAGTTACCATCTTGGACATAAAATATACCTACTGGTAACAGCAGGGCATATGCATATAATCTAAAAAATACAAAAAACAAGAAAACATAGTGCAGACTGTATATAAAGAATGCTAAAAGGAAGTATTGACAGTAAGTCACTAGATTCAGAGCCATGCTAGGCTCTGTGCATTAGGCTTCAGGGTGCCTTTACAGGCTATAGAAGGTGGCTGGATCAGGGAACAGCAGCATCCACAGGAGACTTGGAGAAGTAGTTATACAAAATGTATTAAACCAAGATATATATATACAATACAATAGGGACTGGGAATAAAATACAACAGTGAAGAACAAAGGCCGGCATGTCTAAAGTCATTGCGATATAGACAAAGTCCACAAGTCCCTGGAAAAACAGCAATCATGTATTGACTCAATTGGGGAGTATTCCTCAGTGGTGGTGTCTTCATTCAAGTCCTGTCCTTAAATATCCTGCTTAGAATCTGGATCCGATTCACCTGGGTTGCGTCTTCACGTCACGTCCGCCGGGACGTGACATGTCACTTCTGTTCATATGAGAATTGACATCATGAGTTCATTCCCTGAATGCCCAAACGTCCATTATAACTACTTAAAAGCCTATTACTTCAATGATAAATAGTATTGGCACATATCATTCTTACAAATATATACCAAGTCTTAGTATACAAACAAATAAAAATAAAGTAGATAATAGAATGACATAAAAAAGAAAGCAATCATAGAAAATATCAGATACAAAGAGATTTGTTGGATGCTAAAAGAAGGGTAGCAAGGTCTAGAGCAAGATAATATAGGGGACGAAATGAACATAAAATAAATAGAAAAATATATATTGAAAATATTGAACTAATGATACATAATTTATCCGCCTATGGTTATTTGTCTTGTTGCATGCCGTGCATTGTCCTCAGCCATAAAATCCTACATTCTCATTAAAGGTAAATGCATCCGTTTTATCTCTTGCCATGTGATTACGGTCCCTGGGAGTTTTGGTCTTTTAAATACAGTATTTGGGCATAATGGATTATTATGGTGCTGCTGCTGGCCCTTTAAGAACCAATTGGGGACATATTGTGACTTTTGTGAATAATGCCCCTTTAAGACTGTGTCCCCTGTCCCCTAAAATACTTTGTTTGTACCCTTTTCCTACTTGGTTCAGTAAATGGGGCTTACTGAACCAAGTACCACACAGGTGGACCACCCAGAAGTGGAACTGTGCAGGCAATTTACGAACCAATTGGGGACATATTGTGACTTTTGTGAATAATGCCCCTTTAAGACTGTGTCCCCTGTCCCCTAAAATACTTTGTTTGTACCCTTTTCCTACTTGGTTCAGTAAATGGGGCTTACTGAACCAAGTACCACACAGGTGGACCACCCAGAAGTGGAACTGTGCAGGCAATTTACCTCCCAGGCTGGGAGCCTGCTGTAGGTAAATTGCCGACCGCTGGGTGGCCGCCGTTCGTGCAAAACGAACATGTGGTGGCGGCAATCTTTTTTCATTCAAATGCGGTCTGCGGTGTGTGGAGCCAAATTCATGGAACTGAAATCGGCTATACAGTTTGGCGAACACCGCTGACCCTTACCTTCTCCTACACTGATTTTTCAGCTGCAGAGACGAAGTCCCGTTCGGCAATGGGACTTAGTCATTTTTTCAGTGTGAAATTGGGCGACTGCACAGCCCAAATCTATGGAACTGTTTTGGGCATGAAAATGTGCTTGCGGTCGGTCATAAAGGACTTCCAACTAACTTTTTAACCCCTGGATGGAATTGGCTGAATTTTGGATATGTTTGCAATTAAAGTATGCTGAGTTCGAATGTGTAATTTTTATGAAGATTAAATGTATATTTTTAAAGTTACAGTGTATGTGTAAAAAGTGTATTTTTCCTGCCAGTGATAATTACTTTAACCCATTGCGTTCAGTAATTGTATCACAGGCATATGGGAGGATTTTGTGTGTAATTGCTGGGAGTGTTTTATTGTAATGTATGTATTCTATTGGTTGTTTTACAAAACCGTGTGGGCGGTACTATGTTTGTAAAATGGGCATAAAAGAGTGTTTCATTAAAAGCTTCAGTTCTTCTTCACCCTCAATCTGAGTCCTGTCTCTTATTGGGGGAACCTGCTACAAGGGATTGCTATGCTCTGCATATTCCCTTGCTATAATCACTGAGCTCTTGTAAGAGCTGTTCTGTTCCTGTTACGCTCTCTAGGGAAAGAGAGGTTCACCCACTGGAAGCTGGATCCTGGCCTTGGGTCCAGGGTGGGTGGAGACGGCGAGACCCCAGCGCAGCTGCATCGCTGGAAGTGGGGTCTGCAGTGCTGATGGTGTCGGTTGGAGTGCTTGGAGTCCTCAGCAAGCACTAGGAGCATCGATTGGCAGAGGTACTCAGTCGGAGTGCCAGCGGTCCGTCACAGGTGGCTTCTTACCACCTGGCCCTTGATATTACTGACTCCTCTATGTATAATTCTAGGTTAATCAGTTAAAACCTCTTTTAAGACAGGAACTTGCTGTAAAATGTGCCAGTTACGTTTAAAAATACTTCTCACCTTTCTATTATTACTGCTAAAATCACAAATAAAGGGTACTTGATTTGTTTTCAATGTAGGGTTTTATGGCTGTGGACAATGCACGACATGCAACAAGACAAATAACCATAGGATTATAATAAAGAATTTTAACTCAGAAACCTGGAATTTTAAGAGAGTTCATAACCTGCCACACCAAAAATTTTGTTTATTTACTTATATGCCCATGTGGATTGAAATATGCAGGCAGAACAACAAGACCGTGGCATATAAGAATAGGGGAACACATACGTAATATCCAAAGAGGATACGAAAACCATAGCGTATCACATCACTTCAAACTGTAACATAATAACAATCCCAGAGATATGAAATTTATGGGAATAAAAAAAGTACAAAAGGATTGGAGAGGAGGGGATGTGAACAAAGTTATAGGAAAAGCAGAAATGGAGTGCATCTATATTTTGAATACAATGATCCGTCGAGGTCTTAACAGTGACTTTGAAATATGCCACTTTTTAAAATGAAAGGGAAGGGAAGGGAAAGGAAAAAATAAGAAAACCTAGGTACTGTCTCTTTTAATAATATCAAATTAAGGATAAAGAATGCTTGAATAAGATGGAATAAGATTGATACAAGAGCTGTTCCGCCCAATTAGCTAAACCGAGGACCTTTTTAGGTACCTCAATTGACATTAATATGTTATGATAGTATAATGATAGAATATGATTTGTGTATAATTTATTTAGTCTAATAAGATTGAAGTAAGATTGATAATACAAGAATACAACTGTCGTTTAAACTTTTATGCATAAAATGATCATAGTGGGATTAATATTTGTGATGTGAGATCCATGTAAAAATGTTGATTAAATGCTTAGTTTATTATGGGGGGTATGGACATATGAGAGTATTAGAAATATATTATTCTTAGAAATATACTTCTTGATCCACATCTTTTTTTTTATTTATATTGATTTCTGTAACATGGACATGATATAGAACCTATTAAGGACATTTTCGGCAGGATGGAACGCATATTGGAACGCATACCATAGAGAAAAGATAATTCTATAGTCCCATTGATGAAACCGGAAGTGATGCGACGTGACCAAAAATGGAAATGCAATTGAGCATTCAGAATGAGGCTTGGAACACAACATACATCCAGAAGGAAGGGAAACTGAATGAATATCATCTGGAGGAGTTTAGGAGTTTAGCATCAGCACATAAGATATAAAAGGGAGCAAGATGGACAGATGGGATACACGCCATAGGACGCGTATCTGGACTACATTCTGTATATAACTTTTTTATTGATTTTTATTATTTTTTAGAATTTAATTGTAATAAAATTTGCCTTTTAAAACCATCTTGGACTCCAGCATTTTAAAAGAAGGGTGTGTGGTCCTTAACCACATTAAGCATCTCTACTGAGACAATATGCAGGTTCCACACTTGTGAGTATGAAAATTGCTTTTTGTACAACATATTGAGGTGTAAGGGGATCTGTACCATTATTTTGTCTCTTTTATCCCGAGAAGAATAAGGAAACGAAAAAAAGTTTTTCCACCATAACCACAATATCTAAGATGGGAGTGGTCACCCAAAATGGACCAATAAGAGATATATACCAGAGCTAAGTCATAAAGCTCTGGAAATTGGCATCCCGCCGGAAGTGAAGTGAAGACACAACCCAGGTGAATCGGATCCGGATTCTAAGTGGGATATTTAAGGACAGGACTTGGATGAAGACACAAGCACTGAGGAAGACTCCCCAATTGAGTTGAAAAGCGTTTGCTGTTTTTCCAGGGACTTGTGGACTTTGCCTATATCGCAGTGACTTTAGCTATGTAGGCCTTTGTTTGCACTGTTGTATTTTTTATTCCCAGTCCCTATTTTATTGTATATATATCTTGGTTTAATACATTTTGGATTACTACTTCTCTAAGTCCCCTGTGGATGCTGATCTTCCCTGATCCAGCCACCATCTATAGCCTGTATAGGCACCCTAAAGCCTAATGTACAGAGCCTGGCACGGCTCCGAATCTAGTGAATTACTGTCAATACTTCATTTTAGCATTTTTGTATACAGTCTGCAGTATGTTTTCATGTTTTTTGTATTTTTTTTATTATATACATATGTCCTGCTCTTATAAGTAGGTATACTTTATGTCCAAGAGGGTTTTCATTCTGTTTTTATTGATTGTAGGATGTTGGGAGATACACCTTGTGTTACACGTCTTGCTTTCTGCATACACTTGAGCGCCTGCACACCTTTTTTCCCTTCTATTTTGAATTGTACTGATTAAGAAGAGGAAGCACGTTATGAAAAAAGATGGCAAATGTAATGTATATGTGAGAAAACTATTGTATTGTTTTGTATGACAAATACAGAACTTCCAAAACTACATTGATACATGCAATGTAAAACAAAATCCTGATATATCAACACTAGGTCAACAGTTGGTCATTTAACCAAATGAGCAATCTGTGGTGTGATGGCCGAGAATTCCTCTGAAACAAGAACAGGATTTAATTCTTCTAGTGAGAATACAACAACCTGTATGTTGATTTATTTAGACCAGACTTTCTACAGAAACTGATTGCACTTAGTAGCTTACCTTTCTTGTATAAAGTGTATATAGCTTCAAAATTAGTTTGAAGCTATATGTGTAAATAGCTGTTTAGGGCCCCGGATCCCGGTTAAAAAGGTGATTTTACTAACCTTTTTCCAGCGCCACATGGATCCTGTCATAACTGACACTGCACAAATCACTGGCTTGATAATCTCAGCCAGTCCAATGTTTGCTCATAAGAAAGTATTAGAAGGCTATCATGCATGCACTGCAAAACGTCACTCTGCACCAATCATAAGATCCTATTTGCTCCTAGGCACAAAAAAAATCTGAATCATTATATGATTTACTCCATACAATGAATGCATCATAAGCATATGAATTACATACATCCATTCTATACATATGTTGCAGTTCAGGGGTGCCTACAAATAATATTAGGTGCTCATGTAATTTGTTGTTTGTCTGAAATGTCTAAAATATTGAGGCGATATGAAGTTGAAAAATAATTTAGCATTCTTTAGCACAATCACAAACTGATTTTGTTCATTCAAAGTTTGAAATATACAGTTTGGCTGTGCATGGTTATAATATAATTTGCAATGAAATAAGAGATATACAGTTAGCTAGATCACTGTGTAATTCATGATAGTTGGATAGTCGCCATATGGGCAGGGGAGGGATATTGGAACCTAAACCCAAACCCACCCAATAAGACACCAACACTCTTAGGTATGGGTCAAAACATTTATAGCTTTAATAATATTAAAGTTAATAACTTATCATATACAAAATATACTAAGGCCATTGCCTGCCTCAACCGCCAACATTATAACATCTCCCCCATGTTATATCTCAAAGGCAATGACCCATAATATAACTATTACTTAACAATATATAACAACAATATCAATATGAATATGTAAAGTGCCAACATTTCCTTTGTTTACTCCTGGTAGGGGTATACCCAGGTACCCCTACACAACCGAGGTTCTAAGCCACCAACAGGCTTGAAACCTACCAAAATGTGTACGAACAGTATAGCATTTGAACGACCAACTAACTACCCTTACTGCTATTGTGACGGAACCGCTTGGCACCTCGACTGGGTGCCTCCGCCAATTGCTGCTTCCTAGTAGCCTGGAGTACTATAAACACTGCACCGGACACCATAAGCACCGTAGCCCCTTAGCCGTGCAGCTTGCCTGGGGTCTCACTGTCCTCCACCCACCCTGGACCCAAGCCCAGGATCCAGCTTCCAATGAGTGGACCTCTCCTACTCCAGAGAGTCTAGCAGGTATATCTGGGTAGCTCTTACAAGAGCTAGTGATTATAGCCAGTATAGCAATCCGAAGCAGGTATAGCTGGTATAGCTGTTCCCTACAATCACAAGACGAGGCTCTTCTGTGACCAAATGGAGAACCAACACCTTGCTAACCAGTGATGGAGGGAGGGACCAACTCTGCCAGGTGAGTGAAATTAGTGAAGGGATTCTAAAATGGCTGGCCTATTTATATCATCCAGTTCCCAAACACTAGCCCACCAATCCGATTAAGGCTCCCCCCCAGCCCACTTCCTAGCCCTGTCAGGGTCCTATTCCTTAAGCTGCGCATTCTCCATTGGATACATATTGCTGCCAATTTAGATAACCTAATGTTATCTTAGACCTTAGTATTATCTCTGATGCTCTCTCTTCTCCTCCCTTGCATAATCTTCTATAACGAGAGAATGGATATCTGATAGAATCACACAAGCCACTGTTCTTAAAGTGTATAAATCCCAAGTCTTTTTGTTAGTTGTGTTAGACATTTTTTTTCATTTAAAGCTGTCTTGTCATATTTGAAAAGACTGCCACAAGGTAACATATCCACACACGCTGGTGTGGGATTGAGGTAAAAGTGCTTACCTTACCTTTCACTGTAGGTATGCCCTTTAAGAATAAGGGCTTTGATGACACCACCTTTCCATAGTATAAAACTGTAGAATTTCATAACCTCTGAGAAGTTATAAAAGACAGTAGGATCTATATTGAGGGAAAGTACACACACCTACGATCATTCGGAGAAAGAAATGTAATCTCCTCAAAAGATAAGTGCTTCATTCGTTATTGCTCTTACTCTGGATTTCTTATGGGTTTATCTTAAGTGACAGGTGCCCCTGGAGGTAGCATCAATATGTGTTTAGGAGCACTTCACTCTTGTCAGTTTATTATCGACTGCATTCAGAATACAAGAGAATCTATTAGAAAGAAGTTGCTCATGTGACTGCATTGTGCATTGTGGATCCCTTCCCATCAATGACCTAATTCATATAAATGGACAGCAACAGATGTGCTACACCAGACAAACCACTGCGATTAGCAGGATTTTACTAGGAAAAGCCATGTCTGCTACAATATGAGATATAAGATTAATAACCAATAACTGTAAAGCTTTTGGGGTTAGATTTTTGGACCTATTGTCTGAAAGGTAAAATAAAACTTTTATTGATTAAATAACAAGTTTGTGTAGCAAACATGTAAATGTTAAAATATTGTAGCATTCTATAAAACCTATAACTGCCTCTGGGCTAAAGGACATTTATGTTCTAAGGATAATTTTTGCATGAATTTGAAGATATGCAGAACATGTCAGTAGTCTAAAGTTGTATTATTTATGTTATTGTGCATTGTGGTATAGTGTGTGTATAGAGGCTGTAGATTGTGTGTGTATAGTAGGTGTCGTGTGTCTGTAGGGATGCAGTGTGTGTATGAGGGTAGAGAGAATGTGTACAGGGTGTGTAGTGTTAATACAGAGTTTAGTGTATGTATAGGGGGTGTAGTGTATGGTTTTAGGGGTGCACTGTGGGTAAATGGGGTGCAGTTAATATTTATAGGGGTTTAGTGTTTGCATAGGGAATGTAATATATGTGTATAAGGGGTGTAGTGTGTGTAATGGTGTGTAGTGTGTTTATGAGGGATGGGATAGGGATTTTACTAATTTTATTATTATTAAGTTAATAAATATGTTTAAAATAACTAAAAATATGTTCACTCCCCAATCCCTCTTTTCAAGAGGGATACAAAGGATTTCAAATATACATCTTTTTGCATTACAATATATTTAATATATTTTTTATTTATAATTCAATTGTCCTTTTTTAAAGATGTACATTTCACAAGAATGAATGATGACAATTACATCTAACTAGAGTAAGAGAGTAATCTTATGTTTCAATATTTAAAAGTAAGAAAGCGGAATCATGCAGGGTTAAAGCATTATTATCAGGCACTGTTACTGCTCTTTGTCTCTCCATTGACTTCCTAGTTATTAAGATGCTGTAATTGGTCCAAAGGATACAACTAATTCAACTTGATTGAGATCTGCTGTAAGCCAACTGATGCATACAGAGTTGTTTATTAAACTCAGAGATTGCAAATACAAAACATATTTATGCAATTTAAATGCAAAGCTCATTAAATTACTGTACTCCAGCATAACCGAAACGGATTCCCAATATGAATGAGCTCTGAACTGGAAGCCATCCAGATCAGCCCAAATTGCCCTTAAAGAGCATTGAATAACTCACAAATCACTCAGGAATGCATTCCTGATCTATATCTCACATTAATTAATAAATAACCCAAAAAATCAGACTGCAGTCTAGCTACAAAAAGATAAGAAAAAAAAAACAGACCAAAAAAGCAATGTTCCCCCGTACCCCATATTAATTAAAGAGAAAAAAATTACACCAAAGGCAATAGTGTGATAGTTAATACCCTTCTGGGCTGTAACGTAATCCACATGGTCCTTAATCTAGGGTTGCCATAGCCACAATATTTTCCTGGTCACACATAATTTATTAATCAAATAAAGTTGATTGTCAGCACATAAAAAATGCTGCCCTATATTATGGATAATATATATGCTACAGGATTTCTGATTAATTTATTACCTGATTTACTACCTGCAGCATGCCATTTGACTTCTGCATACTGCAGGGCAGCAGTTTTAGTATGTATCCCATCACTTAGTATAAATTATATGTGTCCCAGAAAACATATGTTTATGTAGATGGGGAGCCTGGTCAATAGCCCCTCTTCCTCTCAGCTAGGAGCTTTTAACAAATATTTCTTAGTATTTCTTAGTTAATAAATTTCTTAGTTAAGAAATGTATACAAATTACCTGTCAGTTACACTACATTGTGTAACAAAAATAGCAAGATACTAGTGAAACAGTTGCCTGATGAAAAAGGGGGGTGGGGGACGACGACACTATCATCCTCCTGCCAAAAGAGTCCTGCATGGCGGCTTCAACCTCCAAAGTTCATTATTCTCTGGCAGTGCCCATGAGGAAGCTAAAAAAAAGTATTGAGTTCTGCTAAAAAACTTTTCAAAATCTTTATAATTTGACCAGACTAAGAAGAATAATTATTGGGTTAATTTCTAAAGAACAACCATCTAACAGGGATATTACATTGGTTTCCCTAGTGAGTGCTCTTAACACTGTTTTCCTTTTTAAAAAAGTGATTCTGTACAGAAAACTTAAATGAAAAATAAGAGAGAGGGAAAATGATAAAAAAAAGACATAAATGAATCAACCAACTATTTAATTCACCATTCCCTTAAACCCTGAATTTGTACAATTTCAAAGGCAATTTCACACTCAATGAACAGTTTCTCTCATTAAACCTATATAATGGCATTCAAACTTCTCAAATTCCCATTAACATAATAATAGAACAAATTTAGAAAGACTAGGCACCAAAGAAATATCCCGTAGCATTTAATAGGATCAGTGTATTAAGATTAGTGTTTGCTGAGAGCAGCTCCCCTATGAACCTAAAAAGTTTTGTAAAAATGTAATTGTTACGAGGAAACTTAATCCTGACTTGTTTATATTTCACGTTAATAGATGTTTGTAGATCAGAAGGTTCTGAAAGTGTTTTAGCTGTCATGAAATATTTAAAACCTTTAACCCTGGATGTGTTTCATATTACACCAATGCAGAGAATGAATACTGACGATAACCACCATTGTGTACAGATTTCAATGCTCCCTCAAAGAAGAGCTCAGAGTGCATTGTTATGCTGACATTCATTTGCTTTGTGTACATGAATAGAAGCGGTACTGTTGTGTGTGTTTTTTTTTTCCCCTTTACATTCTTTTTTTTTTTTATCTTGTATCTTGATAATTATATTACTTTGCCACTTACCTGGGCACCTTCATTTTTTCCCCTTGTTTCTTTGTGATGCATTCAGTTTTCCCTTCTGTGGGATTCTTTTGACTGATGAATTCTGGGTAAGCACAATATTACCAAAGATCACACTCCATATAAGAAATAGAAGTCCTTACATTTTCTCATGCATAACTACAATTCTAAACTGAAATAAAAAAAAAGAAAAAATGTAAAAAAAAAAAAGGATTAATCTAAATACAAAACCTGCAAAATAACAGTGCCGCTTTAAGTGTTCACAGGCTATGCAGATCATGTAACACAGGGGATCGTGATCTCTTTATAAGGTATAGACAAAACACAGGCAGCTTCTAGCCTTCTACATATTGCTGGATTGTGATTACTGTAATATAGAGCTGGGTTAGCTACTAGTCAGGATAGATTGCCTAGGACCCAGGCTCAGACATGGGCTTCACTTTTGGGTGAGGGCGGGTCTTCCTTGAGCCAGCAGGGAAATTAATTCCCTGTGTCCCATGCCCTTATCAAGAGAACATCGGTGTCTGTAATCAAATGCAGATCACTTTAAAAGCTCCTCCGGCACTTCTCAATGTTTCAGATCACCCCAGCCAGTTATTGACAGAATGTCAGCTCAATACTCAACCAATACACACAGACACACTCAATTTCACCCCTGCAATAGAGTTCTCAGACAGATACACAAAACACTCAAACACTACACACACTCTCATACAAACTACTCAGTCTTCCACACACACAAACAGCACTCCATACAAAAATGCACAACACTCACAGAAAGAAATTCCAGGGGTCTAGAAGGAGTGGAAATCTTAATCAGGCTCTGTTGTTATGTAGTGTTGTGTCCTATCATAGATAAAGTGATATTTTTTTAAAAGATAACTATTTTAAAGAGACACTGTAGGCACATAGACCACTTCAGCTCATTGAAGTGGTCTGGGTGCTGTGTCCCTTTTGCACCTAGTAAAGCAATGTTAAACATTGCAGTTCCAGAGAACTGCAATGTTTACATTGCAGCTCTAAGTCTGCCCTCAGTGGCTGTCTATCAGACAGCCACTAGAGGGCTTCCGGAATTGTAACAGAATTTTCGTCCATTATCTGACGCTGGACGTCCTCACGCTCTGCATGAGGACCTCCAGCATCATATTTATTTTCCCCGTAGGAAAGCATTGAGGTGTAATGCACTCGACAGACAGAGGGGGTATAGCTTACACCCAAAGGGACATCGGCGCTGGGGTCAGGTAAGTAAATAAAGGTGTTTTAACCTTTTATTTACTTAGTAGGAGAGGAGCGAGGGAGGGGAAGGCAGAGGGATTGGTAGTGTCAGGAATACAGGTTTGTGTTCCTGGCACTTCAGTACACCTTTAAAAAAACAATGTTGGAGCCGGCTGCTCACTGAACATATTGAGGATTCAGAAAACACCAAGACCCAATTAAAATCTAACAACAGAAAATGGTCAATAAATATCCACTGTTGTCAATTCTTTAATAAAATTGAGGTTCGATTTAATTCCAACTGAAAGCCAGACTGCTTTAAAAAAACAAACAAAACGCTGTTTAATGTGCTTTAGAAGCAAGCTTACTGGCCTTTTTAAATCACTAACCCTGTTATTGAGAAAACAAAAAAATATATATTATTAGATTATTAGTTGTGTATGTTGTAGGTAGTGGCATATCTACTAAAAAGAGATCATCCACTGGCTGCTTTCTGTCATATAAAAATGGCAACTAGGCAGTTTTACAATACATGTAATGCATAAAACTAGCATTTATCAACAGATTTTAGCAGTCAAATCCAAATGGCCATTTAACAGTTGCTATGCTAAATGTAATTGATCTCCAAAGCCTATATTTTTAATGCAAAATATAGGCTTTGGAATTGATATTCAATATCTAAAACTATATTTATTGGCTTCTATTAAACCTTTCACAGGAGGGAAATAAATTGATCGAAACCGATAAAAGGCTTATCAGGAGCCAATAAAGTGCCAATAAAACATACTGACTGGAATTAAATCAAGACCAAGGTTTGTAGCCCATAAAATGCAATTTATTGAAAAAGTTCAAAAGCACATGAGAACTATATTGGGACCTGGAATGTTATTAATAAACATAGGGAAGATCATCTGCTTAGATAGATTAGCTAAAAAACTATATAGCTACATTTTAAATGGCTTTATTGCTCAAAAGTCTGTATGTTGACCATTGATATAGCACAGACAATTTATCTATGCTCCTTTTCTCATGTTGTATATGGGCTTTGAAGATGAGCGTTGCTCAGATCACCTTGTGTCTTACCAACCCCTATGCTTTCTCTCAAATTTAAGTTTCTAAGATATTGTTATATGTTAGTAGCAACTTCATTAGAGAAACGTGACTTACCCAACAGCTAGCCTGAAGAGATAAGTATTAATTCATGCATGTAGCTGAATAGCTAAACTGTCCATCAACTCATCATCATTCTTAAAGAGAGATTTGGGCTTACTAAAGTATTGTGTTTACATATATTTTCAACTCCCTTCTTGTGTATATTACACAGAGAATGTGAAGGGAATTTTACAAGAAAAACAGTGGTTTGCAACGTTTGGACAATTGTAAAAAGATCGCTATCCATAGAAATGCCGTAGACATGCAAAATATTTATTACAATATTTTCTTTCAGAAGCAGCAATTGTAATTTGCTTATTGTTTGTTTTATTAAGTGTCATATACTGAGCATTTATTCATATCATATCTTTTTCGTCCATGCTATAAATGGTAGGATTGCCAAAAAAGATGTATTGTGTCGCATCTAGTCCCAGGTCAACTGAAGTAATTAGCAAAAACAAGATGCACTTTAAATGATTCTGTAAACAGTGACAAGCTTTGCAGCTTCGTTCAAAACCACCAGAAAAAAAATGTGGTTATTTTACTGCAGGACTGAGATTGACGCTCTGTTATCTGAGACAATTTGTGTAGCTCCACTTTCATAATTGCAAATGGCTTTGACAGTAATATAATCATCTAGATCCATCTACTTTGTATTTACAGACCCTACTGACACTGTTACTTATTCCGCTAGAACAAATATTTTCATAGGAAACTGTCACTTCCAGGATTTTTAGTGAAATGTTTACTTACCTTCTATTTAACAAATATATGTTTGAGAGATTTGTACAATTCAATTAAATTGTGTAGACATTTACTCTTTTTACCAATGGAAACTTAACACCGCTGATTTGACTCCCTGTCAATCACTGGTCTGAGTTCTGCCCTTTGCACATGTCAGTCACTATAGCATGAGCAAAGAGAGAGGAGGATAAACAAAAATGATGCAACACGTGCCGTGGCTGTGCCTCTGAAATGATTTGTGTGTGATGCCAATTGCTTAAATGATCATATAAATTAAAAATAAAATGGAGCACCACATGAATAAAAGTTTGATACAAGCAATAGATTTTTATAAAATGTTGTAGTTTCCAGAGAAGTGACAGTTCCTTTATATTAGCAGAAGAAATATAGAATATTGCCAGTAGTCATTTCGAAGTTGGATTAAGGTTAGAACTCTATAAAGCCACAATGGTTTGGCATCAGATAAGATGCTCATGTCACTATGGTGAGAAATTTGCATTACTTTTTTCTTTTTCTTTACACGTTTGCCTCTTATTAAACCAAGTTTTATCATCTTTTTTTTTTTAAATTTATTTCTTCAAGCTTTTTCTCACAACCATTCTTTTCTCCCCCTCCCCTTCTGTTTCTCTCTGCTGTTCTTGGTGTTGTCACACGTTCTTCCCTCTACCTTTCCTCTGTCAATGTCATTTCCTGCTTTTCTACCCCTGTAGACCTGTCCGTCAGCCTCCTTGCAGTGATAGTTATTGTGTGTGGGCTGGCCCTGGTGGCAGTTTTTCTCTTTCTTTTTTGGAAGCTGTGGTGGGTGCCTTGGAGGAACAAGACGGTGACATCTAATCCGGCTGCTCCTCAGAACATATCTACCTTCACTGGAGTCAACAGTGAGAAAGAAGTCATGGCCGACAAACTGAAAGATGCAAGCAACTACGGTTTCTTGGAAGCAGCAGTTAAGATCAGTCACACCTCTCCAGACATACCTGCTGAAGTCCAGATGTCAATGAAAGAACACCTAATGCGTCGAACAAAGATACAAAGGCAAACAACGGAGCCTGCCTCATCAACCAGGTGAGAATTTTGCAACACTTATATTTGGTAATAGAATGAGAATACAAAATGGTATCATCTACTGTGTGTTGATAGAGAACTGAGTAAAGGGATTGAAAGCTAAATTATGAAATTAAACCCTCACGACTAATGCTAAAATTAAGAATGTTTTTGATAAAATTACATTTTGAAGCAATTTAATGTATAACAAATTGAATGAATTGGTTTCAGTAACGAACCTTTCGATGCTGAAAACAATTCATAAAAAAAAAGAGAATTTTTATAATGGAACACTGCTATGCCTGAATATAAAACAAGTACAGAACAACAATTTTGTTAAAAAAAAAATGCTTTTCATGGATACATAAGACAATTTAAAAAAAGAAAGTTAATTTATTTGTTCAGCTTTTTCTCAGTAAATATACTCTAAATATATGAAAATAATCAAATACCTCATGTAATGGGTATCTGTGATTCCTTGGCTTGTATTTTTAGAAATTCAGATTCTCAAAATGCCACCAGAATGTAAAACCAATATTTATAAATGGGCATATGTACATACAAAATATATAGTTGACTGTCTAGAACAAATGTTAAAAGTATTACAAGTTGCAATGTGCACATCATTCACCTCCATCCACTACTAGAGTTCAACCTTTTAATTATTAAACGAGATAGCAGGGGAGAGTCATTTACGTCCTTCTGCACAAAACAAGGGGACTAACTGAAGCTCCAATGTAGACATTAGCTTATCCTCCAGGTTAAGATAAATATTGGACCAGAAGAGAAGGTTTGAAGCTATGAAAGGTAAGAGATTTCAATAATATGACTTTTTTTTTCATTGCAATGTGATGGAAACTGCACATACATTGGGGTTGATTTACTAAAATGAGTTGTGAGTGTTTCATGGCAATGCTGCATTTTAAAACCAAAAATTTACTAACAGTTATAAATAAGCAATATGGTGGGAAAAAGCAGGAAAATATGACTCCATATCTCAATTACCAGGTGTTGTTGTGGTTTCTCAAGCGTAAAAAAAACCTTAACTATTGCTTCCCTACTAGGCATGTATGCCAGAATAAACATTAACCATTTTAATGTCAGACAGTTTGGGCACTCTTTATCTGTAATTCTATTTTTGACAATATGAGCGTATGGCCAGTGGTGTATTCTGGTTTTGTGCTACCCCCTTCCAAATTTCTCTTCCTGACAGACACACACCTTAACTGATGCATGCACTGATATACACTCACTTACAGATACACATTCATTGTCACACACACTGTTTAAGCAACACACACTTTCACTGAAACATACACATTCACATACATACACACTCACTCATTCACAGTTACACACACACACATATATAGTGGTGTATTTTGGATTTGTGCTGCCCTAGGCACGACTAAATTCGGGCACCCCAGAATCTAAATTTGACCCCCCAATTCATGTTAAGGCCACTTTTTTGACTGACAGATACATGCCCTCATTGATACATGCACTGATATACACTCACTGACAGATACACAGTCATTGGCACACACATACAGTCATTGGCACACACTGTTTAACCAACACACACTTTCACTGACAGACACACACTGACACACCCACTCACTGACAGGCACACACTCTCAGATACACATAAAATGACATACACACACTGACACACACTCACAGGAACACCCACTCTTACTGAAGGATACACACACTTTCACTCACTCACAGACACACATTGACAGCTACACTCACTCACTCACTCACTCACTCACTCACAGTAAGGTGGACAGCCCCAGAACACAAGCCAAGCAAGGCATTTGTCTGGGAGCTTGTGGTAGCATTTTTTGGCGTCCCCCCTGAAAGTGCCGCCCTAGGCAAATGCCTTGTTTGCCTTGTGGTAAATACATCCCTGCACATATACACTAACTGAGAGACACATACATACTCACCAGCAAGACATGCATGCATACTTACTGACAGATGCACACTCACTCAGTGTCACACACGCACACACACACACACACTGGGACACACATATACTCACTGACAGATACACACTCTCAGTGACAGACATGCACACACACACTGACAGACATGCATACACACACTGACAGACATGCATACATACACACTCACTGACAAACACGTATGCACTATCAGTGACAGACACACACTCTCAGTAACAGACACACACACTCTCAGTAACAGACACACAATAACACTCACTAACAGACACACACACACTAACACTCACTAACAGATACACACAGTCTCACTAACAGAGACACACATACTTTCACTAACAGACACACACTAACACTCACTAACAGACACACACACACACACACTCTCATTAACAGACACACTAACACTCTCAATAACAGGCACACACATTACACTCTCACAATTGTTTTTTTGCTTACATTTTGGCGTCTTTTCCCGGGTGGTCCAGAGGAGCTGGCTGCAGCTCGGCGGGCGGGCAGTCACACAGTGAGCAGTGGAGGCGGGTGGCGAGGGAGCTCTGATCCTCTTGCTCAGCATCCTCGCGCGCCTCTCAGTGAACCTGGAGTCGGAGAAACATCATATTCCGGTGGTGCATGCGAAGGAGCTGAGCAGGAAGAACTCAGAGGAGAGCACTGCCATGCCGCCCACCTTCTACATCAGTGCATGCCAGCCTCGGGGGTCTGGGGGGGGGACCATGAGGTGGCCAGCCAGCTCTCTGGTCCCCCAGGGCAAGAGGCTGGCAAGGCATTTACAAGGGCATTTGGGAGGCGGCTTTTTTTGCCATTCCCTGAAAGTGCCACCCAAGGCCAGCCTTGCGCTAAACACATCACTGCTTATGACCACAAACAGGGACTCTATATTGCTGTTTGTGACTATAATTTTCAACTTCCACCATGTTGTCTTCTACTGCGATAACTCATCTTTAACATCAGGCTTAAATAAATACTGCAATAGGTGAGTTAAAGGGACACCAAAACAAGTTTAGCACAATGAAGCAGTTTTGGTGTATAGAATATGCATCTGCAGTCTCACTGCTCATTTTATTGCCATTTAGGTTGAATCATTTTTGTTTCTATTTATGCAGCCCTAGCCACACCTCCCTTAGATGTGACTTGCACAGTGTTCCTAAACACTTCTATGGAAGTCTATTTCTAAAACAAGCTCTTTTTCCCCTCCTCCGATTTCCACCTCCTCACCTCTCTCTACCTGTGTGCTCTCTGGCAGGAAGTGATCCATAACACAGTTAAAGGGACAGCACACACCTTAAAACAAAAATAAATTTTAAAATTTTACAAGGCTATTTAAAATAAACTATCTTAGCAATCAAAAATAAGAATTCAGTTACACAATATGTCCATATTGTGTTAAGCCCACCACTACGTCGTAGTACCCCAGTATCGGTGGGTCCTACATTAATTAAAGGATGGGAGTTTTATGTGCTAACTTGCAGTACTTACAGATTACATTGCTTCCAGAGATTTTATTGCCTATGGGGTGGACCTTAGTGCATGGGTGACCTGATGCCCCCAGCTTGTGGGTCCCAGTGCAAATTTTCCCACGTGATGCAATAGCTGACATAAAATGGAAAAACCTTTATTAGGGCTTTCTCCACTATGAGATCTCAGTCTCTGGCGAACCCTTGCGAGGCAAACATGAATTAATTGTATTGAGTCACTCTTTTATTCTTTTCAACTTTTTTTGCAAATAGTTTTTATTTTTATTTTCATTAGAGTTAGATGAAAGAAGATTTCTGATGGTAATATTCCCTTTGGAATGATATGGATTTCTGCACAAATTGGTCATAAAATGTGATCTGATCATCATCTAAGTCACAACAATAGACAATCACAGTTTGCTTAAACTAATGTTGCCATGTTTTTATTGAACACACCATGTACACATTCACAGTGCAGGTGGAAAAAGTATTTGAACCCCTAGACTAATGACATCTCCAAGAGCTAATTGGAGTGAGATGTCAGCCAACTGGAGTCCAATCAATGAGATGAGATTGGAGGTGTTGGTTGCAGCTGCCCTGCCCTATAAAAAACACACACCAGTTCTGGGTTTGCTTTTCACCAGAAGCATTGCCTGATGTGAATGATGCCTCACACAAAAGAGCTCTCAGAAGACCTATGATTAAGAATTGTTGACTTGCATAAAGCTGGAAAGGGTTATAAAAGTATCTCCAAAAGCCTTGTTGTTCATCAGTCCACGGTAAGACAAATTGTCTATAAATGGAGAAAGTTCAGCACTGCTGCTACTCTCCCTAGGAGTGGTCATCCTGTAAAGATGACTGCAAGAGCACAGCGCAGACTGCTCAATGAGGTGAAGAAGAATCCTAGAGTGTCACCTAAAGACTTACAAAAGTCACTGGCAAATGCTAACATCCCTGTTAGCGAATCTACAATATGTAAAACACTAAACAAGAATGGATTTCATGGGAGGATACCACTGAGGAAGCCACTGCTGTCCAAACAAAACATTGCTGCACGTTTACAGTTTGCACAAGAGCACCTGGATGTTCCACAGCAGTACTGGCAAAACATTCTGTGGACAGATGAAACCAAAGTTGAGTTGTTTGGAAGAAACACACAACACTATGTGTGGCGAAAAAAAGGCACAGCACACCAACATCAAAACCTTATCCCAGCTGTGAAGTATGGTGGTGGGGGCATCATGGTTTGGGGCTGCTTTGCTGCGTCAGGGCCTGGACGGATTGCTATCATTGAAGGAAAAATGAATTCCCAAGTTTATCAAGACATTTTGCAGGAGAACTTAAGGCCATCTGTCTAACAGCTGAAGCTCAACAGAAGATGGGTGTTGCAACAGGACAATGACCCAAAGCATAGAAGTAAATCAACAACAGAATGGTTTAAACAGAAGAAAATACGCCTTCTGAAGTGGCCCAGTCAGAGTCCTGACCTCAACCCGATTGAGATGCTGTGGCATGACCTCAAGAAAGCCATTCACACCAGACATCCCAAGAATATTGCTGAACTGAAACAGTTCTGTAAAGAGGAATGGTCAAGAATTACTCCTGACCGTTGTGCACGTCTGATCTGCAACTACAGGAAACATTTGGTTGAAGTTATTGCTGCCAAAGGAGGTTCAACCAGTTATTAAATCCAAGGGTTCACATACTTTTCCACCTGCACTGTGAATGTTTACATGGTGTGTTCAATAAAAACATGGCAACATTTCATTCTTTGTGTGTTATTAGTTTAAGCAGACTGTGATTGTTTATTGTTGTGACTTAGATGATGATCAGATCACATTTTATGACCAATTTCTGCAGAAATCCATATCATTCAAAAGGGGTCACATACTTTTTCTTGCAACTGTATTAGTTTTATTGGCCCCCAATAATATTATTACGGTGAGGGGGTAGGTAGAGTTAATTAATTTTTAAGAGGGGTGATTAGGACCTGGACCACTAGCAACCCAGTAGGGCAGTGGGTCTGGCCATGCCAGTAATTGGGGGAGGAGAATGACATGCCCCCTATTGTTTCATTATTTAGAGCCGGTGCCTTTTCCTGGGGTTGGGCGACAGATACTAGTTCTGCTACTGCTGGCAATTCAAAAATAGTACATAAAATTATCATTAAATGAACGATAATTAGCAAATTTGCATCCTCATGGATGCATTTGGTTTATGAATTGTATTAAAATAAGTGCATTGAGAATCTTCCAAATCCTATGCTTAAGATTGGAACAAGAAAAAACTGACTTTAATTAAGACACTGTATCCAGGCAATAACTTCAAGTTAGCTTTGCCCCTCTGAATTCTGTCTATTTTTGACTTGGGTAAATATGAGAATTTCCATTGTGATTAGTATTTGGTAATTTTTACTGGGTTTTGTCAAGTCCGATAAATCAGATGTTAATTAACCCCTTAAGACCGGAGGGCGTACTATTACGTCCTCTAATAGGCGGCTCTAAACGCCGCCGGGCGTAATAGTACGCCCTCCGGTCTTTCTGTACTTACCCCCCGCGGCACGACCGTCCTCCAGGAAGCCCCCCGGCCGTGTGAGAGTGGGGTCCTAGCGAGGACCCCACAATCACATGGCCGGGGATAGCTGGCTTCTGTATTGCCAGCAGGGGGGCTGCCTGTAATGACAGGTGGTCCTCCTGCTGGCTGAAAATAAAAATGAAATAAATAAATAGTGTAAAAAAATAAATAATATATACTTAGATCATATATATATATTATATATATATGATCAAAGTATATATATACACATATACATACACACATGTACACCGTCTAGGTGTATTTTACTATTTATATATATATAATTATATATATATATTAATATCAAATTACACGTACACTGATACTGATTAAATATATATATAATTATTGTTATATATATATTTATATATATTATAAAAAAAATTAAAATGTAAATACGTTAAAAAATAAAATTACAAAAATAATTTAAAATAAATAATTAAAAAATATATAGATGTGTGTTATTTCGTTCTAACTGTATTGTGAAATTAATATATATATATATATATATATATATATATCAAAATACACAAAGAACGAAATAATATATATATTTATACACATAAATATATACGTATATATCACTATATATATACCTATATATAAATAAAAATATTTTTTAAAAATTATATAGATATATACATATATGTACACATACGTATATATATACATATATTGATTCTACATATATATTTATGTAATATTTTTACATAATTAGGTATCTTAATTAATTACAATTAGCAGGACCTGCATGACAACCCATGCCGAAAGTAAAGGGAATTTAATTTGAAAGCACTATATTTAACCCTATAACTTTCCGAGACACCATAAAACCTGTACATGGGGGGTACTGTTCTACTCGGGAGACTTCGCTGAACACAAATATTAGTGTTTCAAAACAGTAAAATGTATTACAAAGATGATATCGCCAGTAAAAGTGACGTTTTTTGCATTTTTCACGCACAAACAGCATTAAACGGACAATATTATTGCTATGATACTTTTTACTGTTTTGAAACACAAATATTTGTGTTCAGTAAAGTCTCCCGAGTACAACAGTACCCATCATGTACAGGTTTTATGGTGTTTTCAAAAGTTACAGCGTCAAATATAAGGCTTGCGTTTCATTTTTTTCACATTAAAATTCGCCAGATTGGTTACGTTGCCTTTGAGACCCTATGGAAGCCTAAGAATGAAAATTACCCCTATGATGGCATACCATTTGCAATAGTAGACAACCCAAGGTATTGCAAACAGAGTATGTCCAGTCTTTTTTAGTAGCCACTTAGTCACAAACACTGGCCAAAATTGGTGTTTTTTTGCATTTTTCACACAAACAAATACTAACGCTAACTTTGGCCAGTGTTTGTGACCAAATGGCTACTAAAAAGACTGGACATACCCCATTTGCAATACCTTGGGTTGTCTACTATTGCAAATGGTATGCCATTATGGGTGTAAATTTCATTCCCCGGCTACTATACAGTCTCAAAGGCAACGTAACCAATCTGGCGAATTTCAATTTCAAATGTAACGTGCTATATTTGACCCTGTAACTTCCCAAAACGCCATAAAACCTGTACATAGGGGGTACTGTTTACACGTGAGACTTTGCTGAATACAAATATGTGTATTTTATTGCAGTAAAAGCAAACAGTATTATGACACTGACCGTTTAAATGTCATGTAGAACTAAAAAAATCCAATAAAATCGTATTTTCGCCCATTTTTTTCATATTAAATTATGTTTCATAGCTAAATATTTGATATTAAATGAAAGCCCTGTTTCCCCTGAATAAAATGATATATAATAAGGGTAGGTGCATTTACTATGAAAGAGGTGTATTACGGTTGGACAGACATGTAGCGCAAATGCCAGGTTTTGTTTACATTTTGTTTTGTTCACAACGTGTACATTTGGCTCCGTCCTTAAGGGGTTAATAACCTTGTACATGATAAAAGTACTATTTTTCATTTTTACTGAAAATGTGAAGTATTAGAAAATATTAGACTTATTCACAAATGTATATTTAAAACATTTATGAGACAAGAAATTTGACCCGGCCATCCTAACAGTAAATCAGTCCAAACTTTCTTTAAGTAAATCAGAAATATGTTAGTGGTTTTATATGATTAGTATACAAAATAAAATTATGTAATTGTATTGTAAAAGTAGGTTTCTTCCAGTAAAAGCATTGGATAACTAAATTACAAGTGCTTAGTAAAATGGCTAAAGATAGAAATAATATAAGACTAAGGAATATTTACAATCCATTGTATGTACGTAGTAATAAATATAAGTTAGATCATTTTTTAATGCAAGTTTAGATATAAACAGATCAATACAGTAAAAATAATCGTATTAACTGTAATGTAGGTTTATGTGTGTGTGTGCGTGCGTGCATATGTATGCTGGTTTGTGGTATTTGTAGCAAATATTTATTAAATTGTTAGAAAACAAGAAAAAACAGATTTGCGCCAAGTATAAATTAAAATAAGTATGAATGTATGTATGTATATATATATATATATATATACAGATAGCACTCTCAGGATGCCAAATATGTAATGTAAAACTTAGCTTTTAATGTCCATAGTTAAAAGATTGACGTTTCAGTTTGCAACCCAAACTTTCATCAGGATATATATATATATATATAGATATATATATATATATATATATCTATGTGGTTAGTTACATCACTAACTAAATAGTGATAGAAATAACTTAGATATACTTAAAAAGTCCCAGAGGAATAAAACAAGGTTTTTCTTTCTATAAGCCTTGAGGAGGTGATGCTTTAGTGTAGATCATCCAAAGGTCCTCCTTGGCGTTCAAATAAAATAGGTTTTCATTGAGGTAGGGAGTTCTGTTATTGGCATCTCATGTAAAATATAAGCAAAAAAAAAGTATATATATATTTAAGGCTAGGCCCAGGGGCGGACTGAGAACCCTCAGGGCCCCCGGGCAAAATAAATCAAGGGCCCCCTTACAGGCCCCACCCATGCTCCGCAGCAAGCCCCACTCTTGTTCCACCTCCAGCCACAACGTACACAATCTTTAGACACAAGGAACAAAAGTGCAATAATCCCCTCGAGGCCCCAGTAGAGACTACAATTGAGGGCTAATGGGCCATGGAAGGGGGTCTTTCTAGCAGAGGCTATCTCAGTTTCCTTTATAGAGTGTGTTAGAAAGAATCCCCTCCAGGCCCCATTAGAGACTACAATGGAGTCTAATAGGCTTGGAAGGGGGTCTTTCTAGCAGAGGCCATCTCAGCGTCCATTAGATAGCCGTTGCTGGAAACAGTCGCCTCCAGGCCCCAGTAGAGACTACAATTGAGGGCTAATGGGCCATGGAGGGGATTTCTAGCTACTGCCGGCAGGCTATGGGCTTGATGCTGCGGCTGACAGGCTGTGGCTTGCTGGCTGCGGCTGGCAGGCTGTGGGCTTGCTGGCTGTAAGCCTGTGGCTTGCTGTAGGTCTGTGGGCTGGCTGCTGGCCTTGCTGGCCTTTGGGCTGGCTGGCTACTGGCCTGGCTGGCCTTTGGGCTGGCTGGCTACTGGCCTGGCTGGCCTGTGGGCTGGCTGGTGGCCTGGTTGGCCTGTGGGCTGGTTGGCTGGAGGCCTGGTTGGCCTGTGGGCTGGCTGGCTTGCTGGCCTGTGGGCTGGCTGGCTACTGGGGCACCTGTAGATTATTTAAAGAAATAATCCATGCACAATAACCACTGCTGCTCTATGTAGTGGATATGGTGCCAGGAGAGCTGGGATCCCCTTCCAGAGTAAGTAGTCAAACCGTTTAAGAACAGTTGATGCAGTGTGTGTATGGGGCTAGAGTTCACTCTCACCACTGCGACCACCAGGAAGCAGTGTTGAGAGTGAACTTTAGCCTGTAGCTTCAGGGCTAGAGGTCACTCTCGTGAGAGCCGAAGCGTTGCCGTGGTAATCGCGGCAACGCTCTGTGCTCGCGTGAGAAGGAACCAGATGAGCTGCAGGCTGAGCTCCCGGGTCTTCTCTTCCTCCCTCCCCTGCCGGCTGCCCGCACGTTGCCTGCAGACCGGGGAGAGAGATCGGCCGGGGGAGGTGTCCACCTCCAGCCTGCTTCCTACTCCTGCTCCCTCAGCAACTGACTTAGAAGCACTCTCCGATCCGTAAGTCGGGGCCCAAATGTCACGCCACGATTGCGTGTTCATGGCGTCACCCCGGTTTGGGTCTATACCCTTTACTTATTGTTCACATACTTGCTTTCGTTGTTTCAGCCCGTTCGGGCATAATTTGCACATGTAGTCATGCTCACATACTGTACTTTGTGGGGTAGTTCGGTTTTCTACCCGCACGAACAGTTCCTTGTTCGGTTCCTTTTTCGCATACAATTCTAAACGTATTTCTAACTCATGCGAACAAGTTTTTCTTTCGGTTCTTGGAATCGCACGTGCAAACATATATACAATTAAACCACCGGTGAGCCATCTCTTATGTATAACATAATTTAAATGATCCAGGGTAAAAAAAATAGTATACAAACTAACTGCAATACGAAACTACGCCCAAAGGGGGATTCTGCTAAACCATTAGAATTACATGCAACAAACACATTTGTATAGCTATCTGACATTGGTCTATATTAAGAGAACTAACGTGTAAGGCAATCGGGAAGATTTGCACGAACACTCTGAACAACCGAGTGTTTGTGCGATTCCAAGAACCGAAAGAAAAACTTGTTCGCATGAGTTAGAAATACGTTTAGAATTGTATGCGAAAAAGGAAAAAGGAATGTTCAAGCTTCTACATGTTAACACGGACTACTCTGATGCTCGGGAGGGGCCTAGCAGATCCCAACCGCCTGATGTCCAAGCCATGATGGCCTCTTTACTATTATCCATTGGACTGATAAACGATAGGTTGGAGCAGTTGGAAACTGCCAACACTCTTACCTTGCCTACTAGACCCACATATACTCTCCTAGCAGCATCTGCACCTACAAACACGGGTAACTCCCTAATTCCACTGAAAGCCCCTGAAGCTATAAACCTATCGCATATGGTTCAAGTTCATCTTAAGAAGGACATTCTGGAAGGCAAGGATGTTAACCTGGTTTCGCTCCTTATTGCCTCCCAGGATGTAATTGAAAATAGGACATATGTGTATGGGGATATCTCAGTGGTGCACAAAGCAAGAGACCCGGGGTTGAATAAAAAATTATCTTTGCCTGAATTTGTCCCGGCTTTCGGGATATATAGGGATGTTTATTGTTCTGTTTATCCCGAAAAAAAGAGAGAAGAACTGGATGTGTACATCATAAGCTGGTGGCTCTGGGGTACAAGTTTGGCGGTACGCCTTTCTACGATTACCACCGTTCTTTTTCAGCAAAAGTGGCTGCAGCATTGATTCAGTTCAACTTCAGTATGGACTGGAGTAGACTGGACACTGAGTTATTCTGCAGACACTTTGCAGGCCTCAGACCCCAGCTTGTGCAGTTTACACATCCACTTCTCACTCTACAAACATGTGCCCTAATCAGTGGCGTACTAAGGGGGGGCGGGGGGCGGACGGTCCGCCCTGGGTGCCAGCCGGGTGGGGGGTGCCATGGCCAGCCCCGCCGCCCCCCCCCATGCTGCAGCCGCCCGAGCGCTCTGTATAGAGCCTCAGGCGGCTGCAGCTTTGCCCGGGCGGTGCGTCCATGAGGGCGGACCGCACCGCCCGGGCGCAGCCTGAGAAAGGGGGCTGACAGGAGGGAAGCGCTGAGCGCTCCCTCCTGTCACTCCCTTTGCTGTAGCGTGGCCGAGCCCAGTATAGTCCGCGGGTACAGAGAGCAGCTGTCTCCTGTACCCGGCCGGACTAACAGGAAGTGCACACTGAGTGTTCACTTCCTGTTAGTCCGGCCAGGTACAGGAGACAGCTGCTCTCTGTACCCGCGGACTATACTGGGCTCGGCCACGCTACAGCAAAGGTAGGGGGAGGGGAGAGAAAGGTGGGGGTGAGAAAGAGGAGAAAGGGGGCGTGAGAGAGAAAGAAGGGGGTGAGGAAAAAGGAGGGGGG
>OW240912.1:105741186-105805628 GCA_933207985.1 Pelobates cultripes | reverse complement strand
AGAGAAATTGAAATTAGGAGGGGGGGGTAGAGAAATTAGGAGGGGGAAGAGATATTAGGAGGGGGGAAAGAGAAATTAGGAGGGGGGGTGAGAAAGAGAAATTGGGAGGAGGAGAAGGAAATTGGAGCGGGAGGAGAGATTGACATTCATCACATACACACAATGCACCCCTTGCACACAGAAAAACACACAATGCATTACACACACAGACACACATACACAAGCAATGCAACCGCTACACACAATGCATCCCTTACACACACAGAAACACACAATGCATTCATTACACACACTCAATGCACCCCTTACACACATTCAATGCATCCCATACATACACAGAAACACACCTTGCAGCCCTTACACATACAAACACAATTTCACACAATGCATTCTTTACACACATATCAGGACATCCCTTACACACTCCACCCCCTGTGAACAAACTCATTGGTGGAACATGAAGGTGGACCCTGGGACCTAGACCTTGAGCTGTGTAAAGGGCCCTCCAAAAAATGGAGCTGATTCCTGTTGATCCCAGAACATTGATTTTTGTGACCACAGTTACAAAACGCCTCCAGAGAGCCTGTTCTACACCAGACCAGTGGAGCCAGACTGCAGCTAGAGCCCATCATCATCCTCATCTGGTTGTAAGTAGGCAATCTAGTATATTATTCGTGGCACTAAGCTCTAATTTACCTCACATTAAAGAAATACTATAGTCCCCAGAACCACTTCAGCTTAATGTAATGGCTCTGGTGTCTATAGCCTGTCCCTGCAGGCCTTTTAATGTAAACACGGCGCACTGCAGCACTGGCGTTAGTTAACATGGCAAATCATATGGGTGGGGCATTGTGATGTCACATGGGGGGGGCGGCAAACTTTACTTTTGCTTAGGGCGGCTAAAATCCTTGCACCGGCCCTGGCTGGAGGGGGCTGTGTGAGCTGTGGCCGCACAGTGTCCCATGGTAGTTAGGGTGCCAGTACAGCTCACACAAGCAAACAGCTGATAAACTGGCCGCACGGCGGAAATGTGTATGTGTGACTGTCTGCCTGTGACTGTATGTGACTGTCTGCCTGTAACTGAGTGTGTGACTGTCTGCCTTTAAATGTGTGTGTGGGGCTGCAGGGATTTTGTAGAAGGGGGCGGGGGTTTTGTATTGGGACAGGAGTCTTTACAAATTGTAAAAAAAAAAAAAAGAGAGAACCTTTAAAATTTTTACAGGTTTTTTTTTAAAAGCACAGGATCTGCCCCGGGTGCCAAATGCTCTAGGTACGCCCCTGGCCCTAATTCAGCAGAAGTCTCACAGAGCCAATCAGTTCCTTTCGCCCCCTCCCCCCCACCCAAAGTCTACCAAAATAATCAAGGATAAACTGGGTTGGGACATTGTATTTTTGGGCAAGTCACATATCTGCAATAACGTCAATGCAGGTACATGTGGGTTTAGTGCATGTAGACTGTTGCACATTTGTTCTCATTGTTTTTGGGCTCATGCTAAATCCATGTGCCCAAATAAAATGTACTCTAAACCCTACCTCACTAGTATTGATATTGTATGTTTTTCTGACCTATTAAGTAGTCACCCTTCGTAACACTTGGTTCACTTTTTAGTTGAGGGATTATCACGGGTGTTTCACATGGGTATCCTTCAATTGCCATCTGGTACGTTTGAATGTTACAATTTACAGTCAGCCTTAGCAGATCCAGAATAGGTAGGCAAACTGATAAATACTGAATTGGAACAGGGATTTGTTCTCAACCCTTTTAAGTTCCCCCCTTTCACCTCATGGAGAACAAATCCTATTGGGATAGTCACTGGCAAATCTTTTCAGAAAAGAAAATTGATCATTGACCTATCGGTACCACATTCCTCCATGGTTCCTAGTATTAACTCCCTCATACCCTCCAATGAGTTTTCTTTACAATACTCCACCATTGACAATGCCATCTGGGCCATACTCGCATCAGGGGCAGGGGCATAGCTCAGCAAAACCGATATTGTAAATGCATTCAAATTACTTCCTATTCACCCCTCACTATGGCATTTGCATGGCATTAAGTGACATGGTTTATATTATTTTTTTAATAGACTCACGTTCGGTTCCAAGAGTAGCCCCAAAATATTTGATATTTTTGCGGAAACCCTATGCTGGTTGCTACTTAACGTGTGCAGATGCCTGAAGCTCATGCATTATTTAAACAATTTCCTCACGATTGAGGACAACTCGCACCCCCCTCACAGTCTTCCATCTGCAATCAGTCTTTTTGAATCCCTGGGGATACCAGTCTCCCCAAAAATTGACTGAGGATCCTGATACAGTAATTAATTTTTTAGGGATCTCACTTGGTTAATATGCTATCCTGTCTTCCTCGTGATAAAACTGAGTGAACTTTGTCAAGTATCAACCTCTACTTAAGATTGGGTTCCTGCAAATGGAAGGAACTACAGTCTCTGCTTGGCTCGCTCAATTTTGTCATGAGAATCATTCCACAAGGCAGATCTTTTATTTCACGACTACTCTATTTGTTCCCTCACCTTCCCTCAGACTACTCACGCATCGCTTTGGACCCTCACGCAACTGGACAGATGCTGCGACCAATACAGGATTCACAACCATCTGTGGCAATAACTGGCTCTGGGGTCCTTGGCCTGTTGAAGTCGAGTCTCTACCAGGCTTTTCTAAGACTTCACAATTATTTTAACTTTACCCCATAGTGGCAGCAGAGGTTACCTGGGGGCCTTGCTGGGCTTTATTGTCATGATGTTTTTGAGAAAACTCACTTGGGTGGCAGCCACCCACCAGTTTTTCTCACATGTATTCACATCCCAGGAGTCTCTAACATATCTGCTGATCACTTGTCTCATTTCCACTTGCAGCAGTGGTGTATCCTGGTTTTGTGCTGCCCTAGGCATGCCAAACCTCAGGCGCCCCTCCCGCGCCACCCCACTCTTCCCCCCTGCCCAGCCTTCTAAATACACACACACATTCACTGACAGACACGCATACACTAGCTAACAGACATACACACTCACTAAAAGACACATACAGTCACTAGCAGACACACACATTCACTAACAGAAATGCATACACTCTCACTAACAGACACACACATAGTAACACACTCCCTAACAGACACACTCCCTGACATACACACACTCACTAACAGACACACACACACTCACACACAGCAACAGACACACACACTAACAGACACATACACAATAACAGACACACACACTAACAGACACATACACAATAACAGACACACACACACACAGACACACACACACACTAACACACACTAACAGACACACACTCACTCACTAACACACACTAACAGACAAACACACACACCAGCAGACACACACACACACACTAAGAGACACACACACACACACACACACACTAACACACTCACTTTTCTTTTTTTTTTATTCATCCCCCCACAGCCTCCTTACCTTTGGGAATGCTGGGAGTGGGTTCTCCCTTTCCCTGGGGTCCAGTGGCTGCTGGGCTGCTGGGCGGGCGGCGCTGGCGAGGGAGTGAGCTCTCTGCTCAGCTCCCTCGCACCCTGCAGAGTGATGCCGGGAGCCTGAATATGACATCAGTGGGTAGTGGGTAGAGTCTTGAGGAAGCCGAGCAGAGAGCACAGGGGAAAATGCTCCCTCGCCAGTGCCGCCCGTCCATATTTTTAGTTAGCCATAAGGCTAACAAGACATTTTCCCTGGGCATTTGGGGGTGGCTTTTTTTGCCGCCCCCTGTAAAATGTCGACAAGGCAAATGCCTTGTTTGCCTCACGGCTAATATGTCCCTGGCTTGCAGGCATTCCTCAAGACTCTACCCACTGCCTCCCATCTAGCTACTCCTGCCCCCCATTTCAAGACATGTTAATGGATTAAATGTATTGTTGTCACATGCATGGAACCTCACCCACTTGGCACCCTCGGATAACACTAGGAAATCCTACAACAGGGCTTCTCACCTTTTCACCAAATTCACTACTGATTTTCATATTCAGAACAGGTTTGCAATGGAGTCTTTATTGGGTTTCACTTCTTTTTGCCACCTTAAGCCAAAATTATCCTATAACACTATCAAACTCTACCTAACAGGTATTCAACATCACATGCTAATACTACCCCCTAACAGAAAAGGATCTTATCCTCTTATCAAATTAAAACCTTGCTGAAAGGGATACAAAAATACGACAAAATATTACACCCTAAGAGACTACCCATCCAAGGTAAACTATTCCAATCCCTATCTATTTTATTAAATGCTTCTACTTTTGAACCAAATACCAATATAGTAATCAAAACATCCATATACCTAGCCTTTTACGGTTTTCTAAGACCAAGGGAATTCACACCTACCAATCTAACGGCCACAGATTTCCTTACAACTAAGAATATCACTAAAACCAGGGATCACTACATCCTGTCACTCAAATGTTCTAAAACAAGTCAGATGGGACCACCGGTCAATATACCATTCTACCCTACTTACAAAAAATGGAGCCCAGTACTGGTATTAATTAACATAATTAAGCACTTTTCAAAAATTACCTCATCAACCAATTCTTGAGCTACATATTTCCACACTCACTACATCCAAATTCATGCTGTACATATGCATGCTACTAACCGGGCTTGCCTTAATTCAAATCACTATTCAGGCCACTCTTTTTGCATAGGGACAGCCTCATCTGCCTCTACCAATAACACTCCAGCACATATTATCAAAGCCATGGGACGCTGGAAATCACCTACATACACCCTATGTATCCCTGAATCAGTTAAAGAGATTTGTCAAGCCTTTCAAGACTTATCTAAATATGTGATGAATTGTAGAACGAATACAATTTTGTATGATAAAACCGACTGGTGTTTATAAACTACGTTATTATTACTATTTATATGTTATTTCTATTTATATGTTATCTAACCATTACGGCAATATTGCCCCGACCACAAATATATATATATACATATTATTTTAATTTATACTTTGAGTGAGCGCTGTATCTCCCCATCTCTGTTGCTTGTAGCCTATTCCTAATGTAGCATAACTAACTAGGTTATTTGCCAAAGTTTAAATTGTAAGGAATTCAAAGTTAATTCAACCTAAACTATAAATTTTTGTACAAAATATATAAAATGAAAAAAAATCAGATAACTTCTCTATTTGTCTTTTATTGCTTAAAATGAGAAATCCACTCTAAATTCTCAACAGCTCACACTTCAGTGAATAGCTTTGTAATTCTTTAGGAAGTTTGTAGTACTACCTAGGAATTATGATATATTTAATTAAATTAAATGGAAGACTACAATGAGATTTCTCCTAATCTATTGGTTTCCATAGATTCTTCCTTGTTTAGCCCTTTACCCAGAATAGCGCATATTTTTTCCTTGATAAAGCTCCCCCTAACGTCTATATAACACTCACTTAACACACTTAAATTACAACCATATAGTATGTCTTACACACTTACAAACCTGAAATGCATATTGGATGTCAAAATATATACAATGTTTACGTAAATCACTGGAGCACACAACTGTACATTACATCTTTCATTTTAATATTTTTATGTGTGTAAGGGATACATGCATGGGCATACCCCATTAAGCATAAATTAAACCTAAATCCAAACACACACACACACACACACATTATTTTTTTTATGCATTTTTATATTTTTATTTGTGTTTATCATAGGTCTATGTGTCTCGAGTTAATCAGACTATGTCTTCATAATGTGAATAGTATTATAAATTAAAATGTTCCTTGTCCATTGTGCCAACTTACAACTTGTCTTATCTTCCATTTTATATGAGCCATCAGCCTATCGCAGAAGATTCTAAATTATGGCATGACATATAAAGGATTATCATGACATTTGGAAGACTGGATGGCCCGTTGCCATTGCTTTAGTAACTCTGTCTTTTTTTTTTTTTTATTCTTTATTTATTCATGCATGTAGGGTACAATTAGGCCAGCAATGCCCCAACAGCTGTTGCTAGCTTTGCATTCAACAGTAGAAAACATTTGTTGGCATCAATTAACATAGCACATTTTTATGTTTTATAAGTACAATATGCAAGACACGGTAAGAGAAATCAGCCAGTGAGCCCCTTGTGGGTATGGTAAGAGTGTGAGTCAGTTTGGTGGTATCCACTGCGGGGTCTTTCCTCCTTCTCCTCGACTATGTGTGTCGTGTATTTGAGTAGGTTGTTAGTGTTGGTTCCCGGGAAGGAGGGGGTATGGAGTGATGAGCAAGAGTGATTACTGGGTTATGCGGTAGGTTTGGCAGCCCTTACTAAGTGCTAATACTTCCTCTCTTTGTATATTTATAGTGCTCGCTATGAAACTACTTGGATGATCGCAATCTAGGCTATTAGGCTGTGCAGATTAATTAGGGTTGCTCAATAAGCAGAGCGAAGGTAATAGAAAATAAAGGAAAATAATAACATATAAGTATTAAAAGGAAAAGAAAACATTTTCCAACTGTGGTAGATATGGTGTATAGTGATGAAGGTATACAAAGTCCCCTTGGGTGATCCAACCTCCGCTCCCTCAGGTGGGTGGTTGGTTAGGTGAGACTCGTTGTTTGCCTCTCGGGGTGAATTCCAGAATGGTAGCCGGGTTTAGTCTGGACAGTCCTGTTCCCGTCGGCGGTGAGGCTCGCCAGATGCCCGTTGATTGGAGGTGCGCTTCCAGCTCCTGGTATCCCTGTGCTCTGTGGGTAGTCCCGTTATGTGTAAATATAACAACTCGTGGTATCCCCCATTTATAGGGAATTTCTTTGGCACGTAGGTGTTGCAGCAGGGGTTGTAGCGATTTCCGCCATGTGAGGGTGCTCCTGGTGAGGTCTGGGAAGACTGTGATGGAAGAGCCCTCGAATGGTGTCAGAGTTTTCCCTCGCAGTGCCGCCAGGAGTGAGGCTTTGTCTAAGAGGGTTTGAAATGTGAGGACGAGGTCGGCTGTTGCTGATGCCGGTGCTCTAGCTGGCTTCGGCAGCCAGCACATGCCATCTAGCCTCAGGGATTTCACCTGCTTTGGTGGGAGCAAGCCTCCGATAAAAGAGTAACTCTGTCTTTTAATGTGTTATTAGTGCATATTTTTTAAAAGTATTTTAATATATTTTTAATTTGTATCAGAACTAATTCAAGGGAACAATATACAAACTTGGTAGAGCATTTCAAAAGCACTACACAATGGGGTGGAGCATAAGAAACACATTTCTTATGTTCCACCCCATTATCTATTGCTTTTTGTGTATTTGAAGGTGTGGGATAAGGGGATCCTCGATGGGAGTGTTTAGAGCATATTCCCCATTGCCACTGTCAATTTTTTGGAGTTTGTAGGTAGAGCACTTACATATTATAATGGGTGCAAATAACCATTGGTCATACCAAGTCAAAACCATAGAGCACTCCATAAAAAGAATTAGATTTAATTATACATAAATATTTATATTAATTTTTATTTTGCATGTTATGTACAATTCCAATACATTTAACCAAGTATAATACTTATTTTGTAAATTTATACTAAGACATTATCATTTTATTAAATAACAAACTAATTATGAGAATTACCCATCTATTTGTTTAGCATAAAGAACATTTATAATAAGACATGTTTGAACTAAGGTGCTATTGGGCTACAAACTTTTATCAGAAGATTAAGAATGATATCACATAAAGCAATAATTAATAATTATTTTGCTTACTCTTACTCTTACTTAAAATATGGTAAATCTACCATCGAGAGAACAGTCTCCTCATTTATCAGCTTACCATAGATACTATATTACCTTTGGCTTTGTGGTCCAACATTGGGCCCCTTAGATGATTCTTATCTCTGCAGTATAAAGTCTCAGCAAATCTGACCTGTCAATATGAGAACAGTCACATTAATTCAGTTACGTTGCTGAGAGAATGCCATAATGTCACGTTTGGGGAAAGCTGTCAGATAACATTAGAGACAGTCACATTGCTGCTCAGGTGATTTAATGTAGAGTTGTGCTAATGTATGCCTGGGAAAGTGACAGTCTCTGCTCCACGACTTCCAAACAAGACATTATGTTTGGCCTCTTCAATGCTGGAATTTAATGTCTCTGGTAATTTGTTTGTATGTCCCAAACACGCTGCCATTTATGAGATTTGCTTGGGGGAAAAAAATAATTAAAAAAGAAGCAATTTTTTCAGTTTGATACTTCTAAACTAGTGTTTTAGAGACACTATATGATCATGTTTTACTCTCAAATACATGTGAACATGTTCTGCACTGGTAAGCAAACACAAAATAATTAACAAATCTGACATGGATGTTGCTTCTCTCTGTACCTTGAAAGATATTATAATGTCGATTGTAGCAGGAGAAGTTGTATACACTTTTGCCCTATTCCTAATGTAGCATAAATAACTAGGTTATTTGCCAAAGTTTAAATTGTAAGGAATTCAAAGTTAATTGAAGCTAAATTTCAAATTTTTGTACAAAATATGTAAAAGAAAACAAAGAAAATCGGATAACTTCTCTGTTTGTCTTTTACTGCTTAAAATGTGAAATTCACTCTAAATTCTCAACAGCTCAAACTTTAATGAATTGCTTAATTTTGTAATTATTTAGGAAGTTTGTAGTACTACCTAGGAATTATGATAGATTTAATGAAATTAAATGGAAGACTACATGTTGTTGAAATGGCTCAGCGAGAAAATAAATTTTGGGGAAAAAAAAAGATAGCAAAGACTTTCTTTAGTGTAGGTAGTTTTGATCAAGTACCCACATGGGTATTTTTTAACAGCCATGCATCATTTCAAATAGAGGAAGTCAAAACAAGCCTCGGCACAAACGATTATTGTGAACAATATTCCCTATTATGTTTGTGTATCATGAGAAGTAGTTCTCAAATATATTAGATGGGATGAAAAGGTGGATCACCATTGGCCCAAGCATACTATGTAAGGGATACATTTCAGGCCATACCACATTACACTTAAATTAAACCTTAATCCATCACACAATTACAGCTTTCAAATTATACAGTAAACACACAAACAAAACCAATGCCACATGCAGCAACACACTGCATGATGCCATAGCATGTATATCCTTAACTTACATGAGAGCTATGTGTAATGAGATATTTGTCATATTTTCGGTGCAAAGTGAAAATATTGTGAGACATTCTGTTGGTTTCCATGGTAATTCTTGCTAGTTTATCCCTATACCCAGAATAGCACATTTTTTTCCTTGATAAAGCTCCCTCTAAAATGTGTATATAACACTCACGTAAGGCACTTAAATAACACTCATATAATATATATCACACATGTACAAACATAAATGCATAGTTGATGGAAAAATAAAGACAGTTTATGTATCTGAAATATACCTACACAGGATTACGGTTATTATCCACAATTGGTTAGTCCTAAAATTTGCTATTCTCTGTGAATTTCCAATACATCCCAGTTTAGTAAATAAATATGTCAGTGTCCACAACTATTGTGTTGTAGCGGTAAGAAATAGCATAAACACGTCATTAAACACTCCAAGCACCATACCACAACAGCTAGTTTTGCTCCAAAGAAGCAGTGACTGGTGCCCGGTGGACCCCAGCTGTAGTAGCTATGGTGTTTGAAGTGTTCCTTTAAGCAGCTGCAAATCATCTCTATTTGCCACGAAAAAAACAGGAACAGAAGGCAATATCTAAAATACTGATTAAGGAACAATCTACACAAAAAGAGTTTTACATTTTACAAGGCTATTACAAATCAACTATCTTAGTAAAGAAATATGGGGATTCCGTTCCACCATATGGCCATATCATGTTAAGAAATAAGGAATTAGGAGCACATGAGGAACAAGCATGCTAAGATAGGTGATTTTAAGTAGCCTCATAAAATGTAATACTGTATTTGTGTGTGCGCTGTTCCTTCATCTGTATTTTGTATACATTTTAGTCTTTACGGCAGAACATTCTGAGAAATGCTGATTATGGATGGGCCCAATTAATTTTTTCTATAGAAGGCGATATCTAGACCTCGTGAACAGCATGTGCTCTTTTCTTTTCTTATATGAAGTTCTGAACATGTATGTATTATTTCCTACCTATGCCATGTACAAAATCTATGTTTAACGGGAAACTATAGTGCCAGAAAAACAAAGCGGTTTTCCTGGCACTATAGCTCCCTATAGTGTCCCTTATCTGGTGCCCCAATCCCACAGTGCAGAAAGAGGTTAAAAAACCCTTCTGTGGCTTACCTGAATCCAGCGCCGATGTTGCTCGATGCTGGCTTGGGCTCCGTCTCCTCTCCTCCCTGATGTCACCGCTGCACCCGCATTAGGGCTTTCCTTATGGGGTTGTGGGTGACGCTGGACGTCGCCATGCATAGCGTCCGTCCAGTGTCAGTTAGGTGACCAAAAGTTGCATAACTACTCGGAAGTACCTCTAGTGGCTGTCTGTCCCTCTTAAAGTTTGCAATTATTACCTTTGCAGAGTTAAGGGGCTTGGGACACTGCACTCAGACCACCTCAAAGAGCTGAAGTGGTCTGGGTGCCTATAGTGTCCCTTTAATGTAGATAACAAATGTACAGAAGTGAACATAAAGTGGTCTATTTTTCCCCCTAGAATATTGCATATGAAATGCCCATCTTCTGAATCAGTGTAGGGCTCAAAAATTTCAATTACCCATGAGACTGGCAGCAAGGTTTCTTTGGAGGTATTCAGAAACAGATCTGATGATCCATCCTCCAGAAAGTGTGTATGTTTATTTTGTACATAAATAAATGCCAACACATCTCATTCCATAGTAAACTAATCTAAATACACTTCTAAATCCCTAGCGCCCTGCTTGAAGCTGTAATTCAAGAACATTATGAATCTCTTTTCCATTCATCAAAATCTGGTTTTCTGCTCTCGAGACCCGATCTCATGAGTCACATGTTACACTGCCATCTAGTGGATTAATATGTAACAGAAAAAATATTCCGCAAGATGAATTATTTGAAAAAATAAATGCATATTTTGTTTTCTAAACATGAGACTGCCCTGATTCGAAAACACAATAAAAGTTTAAAATTAAGCTTCCTTCACTTGAGTGCATTTGGTATGGTTTATTGAACCTTTTCCTGATGGAAATATTACTTCTAGTAATATATTTATATGTGTATGTGTGAGGAATGAGAAAACGCAAGATGCAAAGTTTGATGGATGTACGTGGAATGAATTCTAGAGAGCCTAAACAACCTCAACACTACAGCTTGCTTTAGTGCATAGTGGTAAAAACTACAAGTATGGAGCCTGCAGAAACCTTTGTGTTAGGAATTGTCAGATGTAAGATAACAAATATAATATTGTATTTGTAATTTGGATACTTTTGTTTGAAACAAAAAAACAAAACATTTCTTTACCACATTAACAGAAACCTTTTCTGGGCGCTCAATGTTTGGCCAAATGTCGGTTGGGCTTGGCAGAATTTCGATATTGAAAACCTGATATAGAACCCAAGTATGATGAACAAATAGTCCACCAAGATGGCCAAGCTGTACTGCAAAATATACACATAATATAATATTATATGTATATTTTGTAGTACACTGAAAGGAGCATTTTCTTGCGATTTGGTTCAAAGATCAAGTAAGAAAAAGTAACCAATAGAGGGAAGAGAGAAGCAGTAAAAAATAGAAACTATATTTAAATATTTATCTATTAACTATTTATCAAATATGTAAATATTAAATATATATATATATATTTTTTACTGCTTCTCATTCTTTTATCTATGTTTCTCATTTCTTACATGTTCTGTGTATCAATACACAAAAGTAAGGGTTGTCCTGAGAGGGAAGAAATGGCACAAAACTGTGCAGCACAGTCATAATTAATTGTATGTGCCAAGTGGCCACTCACATTTTGAAAAAGGATAAAGAGTCTTCAGTATATTTGATGTGGATCTGTTCCAGGTCTTGAGCTTTATTTATCTCAAAATTAGAAAAGACAAAGTGCAATCCAATAAAATAGCAATCAAGTAAATTGCACAATGCAAATTAATTAAAGGATCACTACAGGCACCCAGACCACTTCAGCTCAATGAAGTGGTCTGGGTGCCAGGTCCCTCTAGTTTTAACTCTGCAGCTGAAAACATAGCAGTTTCAGAGAGGGTTAATATGTTATGCTATGTTTAACCGAGGGTTAATCCAGCCTCTAGTGGCTGTCTCACTGACAGCCACTAGAGGCCGCTTCCACGATTCTCACTGCGAAAATCCCAGTGAGAAAACGTTGACGTACATAGGAAAGCATTGAGTAATGCTTTCCTATGAGTGGTTTGAATGCGCTCGCGGCTCTTGCCGCGCATTCGCATTTGGCGCTGACGTCAGCAGGAGGAGGAGAGTTCCCTAGTGTAGAGGGAGCCCGGCGCTGGAGAAAGGTAAGTGGCTGAAGGGGTTTTAACCCCTACAGCCCAGCAGAAGGGGGGCCCTGAGGGTGGAGGGGACCTAATATCCCTAAAGTTTTCTTGGCACTATAGTGGTCCTTTAACTTACAGAGATGGTAGATGTAGCATGTCGCCATAAATTCAAAGAGTTAGTTCTTACGCGTTTCATCCCACCTAGCGACATCCTCAGGGACAATTCTATGCTTTTCAAAACAAAATACAAAGTGCATACCTTTCTTTCAGATTGCTACACCTGAAGGGAAGTTATATGTAAATTGTCATATAAACTGCACTTTGATCACTGGAACACTTTATAATATTGTGAAAGCCACTATTTATATATTTTTCTCATACTTACGTTCTGCGTATGTTAGCTGATTAGAGTGGCTATGTCACTGCCTTTGAACTGTAAAACCTAAGTTTGCATCCCAGTCGTGCCATGTTACCACTAATTGTCCTTAGACACTTGGAAATGTACATTAACCTACATTATAGACTCAAGTTTCTTTGAGCAGGGCTTCCTTCATCTCTTTTCTATAATTGAATTGCTCTATATGAATGCTAATAATATCATCATTTATTTACAGTCCCCTACCAAACATCTTTGTTTTTGGGACCACAAACTAAAGTTAGCCGTTGCCCATTTCAGCTGGTTCGTGATTCAGGTACAATTTGACGCAGAGCTCCTGAATGTAACCGATCACTAAATTCGGAGGAATTGCCGCTTATAGTAGAATGTGGGGTATAAGCCTGATAGCCTGATAATGTCCCTGATAGCGTCAGGACTAACAAGCAATAGGTTAAGGGATTGTTAAGGATCATTATTTCTCAATAACTGCAATAATTACTATTGCAGGGTTAAGGGGCATGGGACATTGCATCCAGACCACTTCAGTCTATTAAAAGATAGATTGTAAAGTGTTCCCTCTTTTAAGAATGAATAAATAATATGAATAGAAAACTTCTGGCAGAAAAGAAAAACTATTTTTGTTTTACTAATATATTTTTTACAAATAATTTTGAAGCATTTACTTAATTAGTTAAACTTTGACATGAACAACATGCCTATTGATGAGCCACCAGTGACAATTCCTAAGAATTACCTCTGAGATTGGCTTTAATTCAGTCTGAAAGAAAGATGAAGCAGTTACTGCTTTAATTTCATCTTCATTCTTCTATAGTAAAACATGAGGCACATTTCCTAATCCCATTCTCCTTTTGCATGGAAAGTATTAAAGAGATATGCTTCATTAACTTCTTAAGGAGACAATGTCATAAGAAAACTCACTTTTAACCACAGACTGCTATATTTGTAAGTACAGAAAACAACTAAATTAAAATTACAGCTCAGATAAAAGTAGTTATGTAAGTTCCTTTCAAGTTGATTGAAGATTAAGATTCATTCAATCTACTCTAAATTAAAATCCTTTTCTCATTTTCTATCTGCCTTGTAATCTCCAAAGCACAGGTCTATGGAATTCTGGTTAAGTAAAAATATATGGGATGTATAGCTCATTCATTCTTGTGAATTAGCACTTCTTTATTAAACATCTAATATTTTACACGTGTGAAGAAGCTTCTTTCATAAATGGTAAGAACTTCAGGAATAATATTTTGTAACTTATTCTTTTGTGAGACAATGTCAATTTTAAGAAGGTATTTGCCAGCCTACTGTATCTTTCCTTGGCAAGACAAATGTGTAACCCCTGTGCTTTAAGAGCCTCTTAGTCATCAGTCCTGTTTTGTATGGATCAGAGCGTACGCTGCAATTTTGCATTCCCTGTTATTTAAAAGTCCAGTTAAGTAGTGGGACCCACATGGGGCAGATAGCACCGAAGTTTGCCAGCGAATTAGGCCCCTTACCAGACTGTGCAGTCTGAACCCATTCTCCCCATTTACGGCATTAATAGGAGGAAGTGACAACATCCTAACAAAATATCACTTTCTCCCAGTGGGTGAAGGCAACCATGAGGGAAGGAATGGAGCTCTCACTCTGCTAGAGACAAAAGTGTGTGGGCAAGAAATGTATGCCTGGGTATGTGTTCAGCATAACTGTCATATTAGTTTTCTAGCCTTGGGCTCCAGGAATTCTGAGGCAGCTCTGTTTACTTAAAGTAACATAGATGGATCGGTGAATATAAATAGAGAAAAACAGAGAGGCATGCAGGCAAGCAGGCAGACAGGTGTACATAGACAGACACTCACATGTATAGATACCTATTGGGAAGTACAGGGTGCGTCAAAACCAAGGATTTGGAAGATAAATAATAACTTATTTGTTAGTAGGTTAAATTTTTTGTTGTAGGTACATATTATATCTGAGTCTTTGGAGATTCATCATGGATAATCTCATGAAGGAACAGCAAGAATACTGAAATTTTATATTCAAAATGTCAGGTTTATTCTTTAGACGGAAAGAGCTCACAGCTGACACTTTAATGTAAGCCGCAATGTTTGCCCGACGTTTCAGCTCCCAATTAATTCCTGTGTGGATATGGAGCAGGTGTACATGAACAAACCGCATATACTTGAGCAGCTCAAGGAGAAATTTGGCTGATAGTGCCTCAAACATTAACTCATATTATGAACCATGCAATGAAAAGAGCCAGACTTTGCGAGGTATCAAATGAAGCTCATTTAAAATGTAATATCATTGAAATTGGTTCATTAATAAAAAAGTTATTCACTCCTCAAACCCTACTCTGAATTTTGGCCCACCCTGTACATATATACAGTGTATAAATACACTAGAGCATATAGATAAGGAAATAACTTAAATAAAGTTTTGTGGTATTTTTGGACAAATTTGTAAATATACAGAAAAAGCACAGAAGACTTACAGTGAAAAACAATGTGAGATCTTGTTCACTCTCAAAGCTCAATATCCAAAAATGAAAAGTACACATACACAATAAGAGATGAGAATAATTCTCTCAACCACACTAATATTTATCACCTTTCAAAAGTTGTCACTATAAAATTGAACATTACGGGACATGGAGAATGAAGATGATTGATCTAGATGCTGTCTACCAATCTTAAGGTCTGTTTTTTTTTTTTAATTATCATTTATTTTTTTAGCTACATCTGGCTTCTTCTGATGTATGATTTAAAAAAAAAATAAAACAATTTTCTAAAGTTCAAATATAAAATGTTCCGTTCTTCATTTACTGGTTTGTACTTTTTATGCCACTGCTTGGAGCCATAGCTGCACAGAAGTGTCAAGTTTTGTTGTTGACCATTAATTTCACTAAGTTTGGGTGATGTGGGGGGTAGTTCTGGGGGAACTCTTTGTATGGAACAGCTTAGATGTGGGGACTGGCTTGAAGCAGATTACCAAGCATTCGTGTGGGGTAGCAAGAACACTTAAGGAGAATTACATTTTTTCCCTTTACCTCCTGCCCTGCTTTTATGTACCCATAATCTTACATTTGGACACTGTTTACTTATCTTTGTAAATGTTTTGAAGACGTTTAAGAGTTAAATTAAAGTAATGTTTTTACTGTAGGCAATTAGCAGAGTAAGGCCCTTTGTTGGGACTTAAGTTTATTGGTAGTCAGATTAAAATACTTAACCGAAGGTGGCTAACATGGAATATCATTTGCTTGGTTTATAGGTGCTTGAATGAGCGAGTGTCTGCCAGCAATGGTCTCAATTTAAGTTGTTTGGGTCAGCATCAGAAATTATCACAAGCTGTTAGAGAATATTTTCAAATTGTTTATCTATAGAAGTCACCATTAATGTATATGGAAGTTTACATAAAGTAATTATTTGAAATGTTTTTCTAACAGATTGTGATAATTTCTGATGGCCCAAATAGATTAAACTGAGGCCAAAGGACATTCTTGCATTTTATATTTTTGCAATAGATGTTTGACATATAACCACTGGAAAAACACGGAAACATATCTTAACTAACTCTTTAGACATTTTTAAAGTGTTTGGTTATCAAAATGTATAACTAAAACAAGAACAATACAATACTAAAAGACAGTCTATTTAAATCAACCGAACTCAGTCTATTTATGCAGAGCTCTAAGAAAGTATTAACTTGGGTATATTTAGTTTCAAGTACCTGAATTGTGTTCTAATTGATTTAAGAATATAGCATTTCTCTACTTTTGATATACTGACATATATAATACCATATTCTAGCTTTTAACAATACCTATTCAATCTAATTTTCAATTGGGAACAGCTGACCCATTTATAGCACTTCTGATGGCTGTGTTTAACATGCCCACGTCCACCATATCTTTTCCATTAGAGCTATTATTGCACACGACTACATTAAAACCTGTGAGATATGCATTCATTTAGTAGAATGCTGGCACAAATTATCATGTTTTATATAGCTCAGCCTTTTAGCTTTCCACTAATAATACAAATATCACATAACAATGACGAAAATGCAGACTTTTTTTTTAAATTACTGTGAGATTCAAGAACCTGTTGTTATAGGCAAGTGGAGATATGTTTTCTTTTCAAAAGAATTTCCTTAGTCTCCATGGTTTTCAGAGATGTGGATGGGACTAAGAGTTTTGAATCTTGACCAATCTTCATTATTTTCAGGTTTTAATTTTTTTTAAAGAAACTCTAAGCAACATAACTACTTCTGCATGTTAGAGTGGTTATGATGCCATGAGCGTTCTGGTGCTGTACCTCATTAAATAGTCAAACCATTCCATGGACACATACCTGGATTCTTGGGGTGCCTTCATGCTGGCCTACTATTTATATATACCTGTTTCAGAAGTTCCCTTTTGGCTTGCTGTAGTGGTTATGGTTTTTAGACAACCCATTTCAAGTACATGCACTCCAGCTGTTGTAAGTACATCTATTAAAATAAAAATACAATACTACCTGCCAGTGCATCTATAATAATATAACAGGGAAAATATACTGCTTGCTAGAATATAACATAAGTTTGATTTAATATTGTTGAATACACTTTCTTAGTGAATTAATATTTTTTGATAAATGTTTAAAATTATTTTTTCAAAATATTAAAAAGTTTCAATATATATCAAAAGGAATCAAAATATATATATAAAAAAAAAATATTCATATTAAAACATGATTTTAAAAGTTTATCCAAAAATATTAAATAAATTTGAAAGCTTTTCAAAAAATATTAAATCAAAGCCATAGTTTGTAATTAAAAAATGCAGTTATGGTCACATTGCATTTCTTCTACATCTGATTACTGTGCAGTTGCAACTTCACCTATCCAGAACTCATTTTGATTGACTTTGCTAGGTTATTTTATGTACTTGCATAAAATCAAATAACTACAATGATAGCAGACAGTGGAAAGTTGGAACGTACTAAATAATTGCATGTGTTTTTTTAATTCCTTGCAGACACATTTCATTCAAAAGGCAGCTGAATCGTCAGATGCATGTGTCTAGTTTTGATTTTGGTACAGACACTCTCCAAGTCACAGAGCAACCAACTAGCATTGGTAGAATAAAACCTGAGTTGTATAAGCAAAAATCAGTGGACTCTGAAGATACCAAAAAGGATGACGGCAAGACATGTGGAAAGATCAACTTCACACTAAAGTATGACTATGAGAATGAGACGCTGATTGTCCATATTCTCAAAGCATTTGACCTACCTGCTAAGGATTTTTGTGGAAGTTCCGATCCATATGTGAAGATTTACCTTCTGCCTGACAGAAAAAGGAAATTCCAAACCCGAGTTCATAGAAAGACACTCAATCCTACATTTGATGAGCCATTTCACTTTCCTGTTCCATACGATGACCTACCAAGTAGGAAACTACACCTTAGTGTGTTTGACTTTGATAGGTTTTCCAGGCATGACATGATTGGGGAGGTCATTTTAGAAAACCTGTTTGAGGCATCAGATCTATCGAGAGAAACATCCATCTGGAAGGATATCCAGTATGCAACAACGGTAAGACGACTTCTTGTTATCTAAAGTTAACATTGCTTCCAATGGCATTAATTTAATTAGTGCTGCTAATACAAAACTATAGTAAGTCTAAAAAAAATTCAAATATTTATCAGTTTTGGGGAGAATTTTAAAGCAGAAGCCAGGATGGTGTGAATACTGTGGGTAGGGTTTGAATGTGTGGATGTAATGCTGGGTTCCGCAGTTGAGTGCAAAGTGCCAAAAATATCAACTTGAATTTGCACTCAAGCGTTGGAGCTATCAGGGGCAAATCTTGCCCAAAGCCTCAAAAATATCTCCAGATACCTTTTCTAGAAAATCATATGGGAAGCAAATTAGATCCTAACACATATAAGATTATGCCAAATGGCAAATGATTTAGGTAAACTAGAAAAATGGTCAGAATTGTGGCAACTGACATTTAATGTGGATAAGTGCAATATAATGCATCTTGGACGTACATCAGAGTACAGAATATTTCATAGTCCTAACCTCAACATCTGAGGAAAGGGATTTAGGGGTGATTATTTCTGATGACGTAAAAGTAGGCAGACAATGTAATAGAGCAGCAGGAAATGCTAGCAGAATTCTTGGTTGTATAGGGAGAGGTATTAGCAGTAGAAAGAGGGAAGTGCTCATGCCATTGTACAGAACACTGCTGAGACCTCGCTTGGAGTATTGTACACAGTACTGGAGACCGTATCTTCAGAAGGATATTGATACCTTAGAGAGAGTTCAGAGAAGGGCTACTGGTTCATGGGTTGCAGGATAAAACTTACCAGGAAAGGTTAAAGGGTATTAACATGTATAGCTTGGAGGCAGTGGCGTACATACCAGGGTCGCAGGGGTCGCGGCTGCGACCGGGCCCGGCCCACCAGGGGGCCCGGCCGCCCCTGCGACCCGGTATGTAGCCACAGGGCCAGCCTCTTCTCCTGGGGGGCCCAGGAGGCGGCCACCCCAGGGCCCCCCGAGGCTGGCCCTGCTGACCCCCGGCAGGCGGCGTGAGGAGCAGTGCGTGAGGGAGCACTCAGTGCTTCCTCGCGCGCCCGCCTGCCCGACCGGCCACCAGCCCAGGAGCCCAGCAGCACCACTGGACCCCAGGGAATCCCCCCAGCACTCCAAAAGGTAAGGAGGCTGGGGGGATTACATTTAAAAAAAAACATGTGTGAGTGTTAGAGTGAGTGTTAGAGTGAGTGTGAGTGTTAGAGTGAGTGTGAGTGTTAGTTTGAGTGTTAGAGTGAGTGTGAGTGTTAGAGTGAGTGTGAGTGTTAGAGTGAGTGTTAGAGTGAGTGTGTTAGAGTGTGTGTGTTAGAGTGTGTTAGTGTGAGTGTGTTAGTGTGAGTGTGTTAGTGTGAGTGTGTTACTGTGTGTATCTTCGTGAGTCTGTTTGATGTCTGTTAGCTAGTGTGTATGCGTCTGTAAGTGAGTGTGTGTGTGTCTTCAGCACTTACCTTTCTCCAGCGCCGGACTCCCTTGGCGCTGGGGATCCCTCGGCCTCTCAGCTCCGAATGCGACCGCGCACGCATTCAAACCGCCCATAGGAAAGCATTACTCAATGCTTTCCTATGGACGTTCAGTGTGCTCCTCTAGCGGCTGTCAGTGAGACAGCCACTAGAGGCTGGATTAACCCTCAGTGAAGCATAGCAGTTTCTCTGAAACTACTATGTTTTCAACTGCAGGGTTAAAACTAGAGGGACCTGACACCCAGACAACTTCATTGAGCTGATGTGATCTGGGTGTCTGTAGTGGTCCTTTAAGTGTGTGTGCATCTGCATGCACTGGCGTACATACCGCGGTCTCAGCCCTGTAACCCCTGCGACCAGGTTCCCACCGCCATGTGTTGCGGCCCGGCCCGCGCGGGGGGGGGACACACGGATAAATTTTCGCACCGGGGCCCCATGGGTCATGTGTATGCCACTGCTTGGAGGAAAGGCTTGATAGAAACATTTAAATACATAAAGGGAATCAACACAGTAAAGGAGGAGACTATGTTTAAAAGAAGAAAAACTACCACAACAATAGGACATTAAATTAGAGGGACAAAGGTTTAAAAATAATATCAGGAAGTATTACTTTACTGAGAGGGTAGTGGATGCATGGAATAGCCTTCCAGCTGAAGTGGTAGAGGTTAACACAGTAAAGGAGTTTAAGCATGCGTGGGATAGGCATAAGGCTATCCTAACTATAAGATAAGGCCCGGGACTAATGAAAGTATTTAGAAAATTGGGCAGACTAGATGGGCCGATTGGTTCTTATCTGCCGTCACATTCTATGTTTCTATGTTTCTATGGATAGCATGTACAGACTTTGTTCTCTTAAAAGGGACACTCTAAGCACCAGAACTGCTACAGCCTTTTCTCTAAGAAAAGGCTGTGTTTACATTATTGCCTTAGGCCCCTCTAAGTGGCTGTCACTCAGACAGTCACTAAATGGGCTTCCTGGTTGCGCAAACTGCATTTGACTTTAAAGGAATTTTGTGAGCAATGAACTTAATATTACTTTCACATATTTTTTTTTCTGTTTGACAATGCTGCAAAGAGGTGTTGAAAACTCTATTCTCTGAGTGTCGAATTGAACTGAATTTAAATTGCAAAACATATTCATAGAGTTGCTGAACACTTGTACAGTATTGATTTTATTAGAGAAAACAACACAATTCTTATTTAGTGTAACCATGACTCTTATGTGCACTGACTTACGCTTCAAAGTTGATGGGTTTTGTGGTTTCAGTACTAGAAGATGCTGTGTGCATACAAGTCCCCTGGTGCAGTGTTTCTCAACCTTTTACAGATAAGTACTCCTACAGGTCTAAAAAATAATTCTTAAGTAGCCTGCCTCGAGAAAGTAATTTCCATTGATTTAAATTCCAAATTAAACATGTAGACATGGATATTTACGTTAATCCCATATTGGAGAACAAGCCTGATTAGAGGTAGTAAATAATCTTTTTAAAATAAATATGATATGATGTGAATATTGTGAATGTAAGGGGGAGTGTTTGAACTATTAAACTGAAGTTTAAAAGTCACAAAATGAAAATATTTAGAAAAATAGATATTATTTATAAATATACACTGACCACCACACACATATTTACACACAGAAGACACTGATACACACATGTACACACAGAGGACATTGACACTCACACACATTTACACACAGAGGAAACTGACACACTCGCTTACCACACAGAGGACACATGCACTGACAGGTGTTCTCACTGATATGACACATACTGACAAACACACTTACAGACACACAGACATTCACTGACAAACACATACACTTACTGACAGACAGACACACAAACAAATACATAGTTACACACAGGAGGACACTGACACACATATTTATATACAGAGGACACTGACACACACATGACATTGCACAGTTACACACAGAAAACACTAACACGCATGTATTTACGCACATTGAACACTGACATACATACACATTGACACACAAATAACTCTGATACACACACACATTTACACACCGAGGACACTGACACACATTTTTACATACAGAGGACCCTGACACACATACATTTACACACACTCACTGACACACACTTACTGATTTGACACACACCGACAGACACACTTACTGATACACACATTCTCTGACAGATATGCTCAATGACACACACTGAGAGACACAATCAATGACACAACCTGACCGAAACACACACACTCACTGACAAACACACACTGGAACCTGCGTTCACTGACAGATGCACATTTACTTACAGACACATACTCACAAATTATTTTTTTAAATTGTATTTTATTTTAAAATAATATTTTTGTACTACCTTTGGGAGAGCTGGAGTGGTACTTTCCCTGGGGTCCATAAGATGGCCAGCCAACCACCTCTTGGCATACTCTCTGCCTGGGGTGAGCATACATCCTGGAGGTATGCGTATCATTGGTTGAGAAAATAGACCCTAGATGATCTAGGTCACGTTTAACAGACTTCTAGTACAGTGCTTAGATACAGATCAATCTTTATTAATATTCATAAGTGTATGAACTTAACAGGACCTCTATTTTCTATCCATTTACACTGGCAAGTCAATAACTTTTAATGTGTGGTAGAGTAAATACAACAACATTCTTCAAGTCTAGGCACAAAGCCAGAAGAGTGATTAGTGGTAGCACTGTTTTGTATATATATTTTTTTTAATCATCAGTACTGTTTTGACTCAGATTTTAAAAAAATATATAAATAATTAAAAATAAATAAATCAATATTTACAGTATTTAGTTTAGCATGAAAAATTACATGCAACGTTAAGTTGTTAAAACGTTGGAAAACATTCCATCATACCAGTAAAACGGGGAAGATTATTTATGTCCTCCAACACCAATGAAATATGTTCTGTGTGGGATAAACGCCTGGACGGTTTAAAGATTGTATCATGTGGGACATTGGGAATGAAGTTGTAGATGAATAGTTTTGAACTTGCATTAACAAGTTATAATGCAAATCATAAACACTGCAAAGTATGGATTGAGGGTATAGGGAGTGACTTCACCAGGAAACTGTATCAGATTGAGTCCATGAAATAAACAGGTTCCCAAAAGATATTAAAGGACCACTATAGGCACCCAGACCACTTCAGCTTAATGAAGTGGTCTGGGTGCCAGGTCCATCTAGGATTAACCCTTTCTTCTATAAACATAGCAGTTTCAGAGAAACTGCTTTGTTTATAATAGGGTTAATCCAGTCTCTAGTGGCTGTCTCATTGACAGCCACTAGAGGCGCTTCCGCGCTTTTCACTGTGATTTTCACAGTGAGAAGATGCCAGCGTCCATAGGAAAGCATTCCTATGGACTGGCTGAATGCGTGCGAGGCTCGTGCCGGGCATGCGCATTCAGCCGATGGCGATGAGAAGGAAGAGGAGAGGAGGAGGAGAGTCCCCTGCCCGGCGCTGGAAAAAGAGGGAAATTTAATCCCTTTCACCTCCTAGAGCCCGGCGTAGTTGAATAGATATTTATATTTTAATATGGACTAAATTAATCTTTTTGGGTCAGTAAGATTTCCATATTCCATATAAGACTTTTGAAGCTACGGTTATAGATAAATATAAATATGCTGGATTTTCTTGATTTTAGTGAATGACTGTGAGTGTATAACAATGAAAGAATAAATAACAGATGCTTTTGCAGCTGCAGCGTAATGCAGATTACTTGTTACTGTTAGCCTCCGTAAGGAATTTTGTTGCTGAAGGTCTGACTCAGACAATGGAATCTGTCAAAACAAAGGGAAGATTTATAAGTGTTGGCGAAATTAAAAATAAATGTATTATTTTGCTTGGTCCTTGAAAAAAAAAAATAAATATAGAAATACACACAAGACTGTCTGTCTATCGATTTTCTATCGTCGATAGATACTGTATATATTCATATAGTCTGCGATATTATCTTTTTGCATTAGTTCTTTTGCATTAGTTTCTTTTTATATGATTGCAAACATGGGCTCATTCATTTCTCCTTAAATCTTTGTACCCTGCACAGTTTCAGTAATAACAGTTGTGTTGTATGTATGAGGCTACTGCTGAGCGGACAGGTGATAACACTGTGCTCCTGAAATATTATTGCTGTAATGATAAAATGTCACCACCCTGCAAACAAATTGATAAACAACAGTATTTTATGTTAGCAGTATGAAAGAAGATTTTAATTTACAAGTTCTGTAGATTATTACGAATGACATATCATTGTGAAAAGGCTGTGGCTGGTCTTTTATCTAGATCATTTATAAACCTGTGAATGAATAGGGAACCTGAAGTCTGGAAAACCACAACCTGCCTTTTGTTCAAAGCACCGTTAGTCAGATATTTCATTATACTGCAGTGCTCCATTTTCTTTTAACATGTATGTTTAAGCAATACTGACACACTTACTTTCTAAATTGATGTTCCTTAATGCTTAAATCCAGCCATGTATATAGTTATGCTTGGAAGATGGCACAGTGCATAAAAGTGAATAAGAGGGTTTATTTTAGAAACTGTAATAATTACCTGCTATTGTTAACTCCTCCTCTATTGACTTTCCACCAGACAGCCACTTGAGGGACTTCAGGGCTCAAACAACGCTGGACATCCTCCCGCTATGCATGAGGACTTCCAGCATCACCGGAATCCCTATAGAAAAGCATTGAATAATGCTTTCTTATAGGGAATTCCTAATGTGAGTGCGGCCATTGCTACACATGCGCATTAGGTCTCCCCCACCGACATCAGACGGAGGAGGGTGGGCGGAGCTGAGCCAGCACCGAGGTATATCGGTGCTGCACCCAGGTAAGTGACAGAAGGGGTTATTAACCCCTTCTGCATCATGGGTGGGGGGAGGGACCTTGACAGAGGGGGAAGCTATAGTGCCAGGAAAACAAGTTTGTTTTCCTGGCACTATAGTTTCTATTTAAAAGAATCTCAGGAAAGCATAATTTATTGGTAATTTAAATTTTTTTGATTTAATGGTGTAAATTCTTCAGAAGTGACCGTTCACCTTTAATAAAATATTAGTCATATAAAATTGGAAACAGAAACGAGAGAATAAGGGTATAACTTTCCTTATTCTTTCATTTTTGTTCGCAATGTTTGCTATATAGGGGCTATCCTGTATCAGTCATTCCAGCCAGATGCTATCCCTCTGACTTTATATTTTGTTTATGAGATAAAGTAGGAAAAGTTATATGTGTGTGAATAAAGCATTAGATGCAGCTTCTCAAAATGTCAACTTTTCCATGTATTTCAAACTTCCATCAGGTCTCTGATGATCAAATTATTATATAAAAAAAGTAAAGGATGTGGAATTAAAAATAATAAATACTAAACAAAATAAACCCCAGCATTTTGTAAATGGTCAGCCAAGGTGTTAATTCTGAAAAATCTTGTTTTTTTTCAACATCAATACTTTGCTCTCGGTGGCAATAAAACAAGGAACTTGCTTTCATGAAATCACATAGCTGATGTGATGCTGCGACATCAATTTAGATATAGTACAGCTTTAGGGGTACATTATAAAGAAAATAAATACATTTCAATGATAGATTCCGCAACTATAGTTTTATTGGTTTGGGTTGTAAATTCCCTTTTGTTCCCAAGTATTTGACTAGTGACAAATATCGAATGCAGACAACTACGTTTTCTTTACTGCTACTATATTTTCCTCTTTTGGCTGTTAAAGAATTCAGTTTGACTAGTGATTCTTGTACTTTGAGTTTATACTGCAATCTAGTGTGCATGCTGTTTTTTCTGCAATCTTTCAACTGCCACTTGACACATACTATATATTTATTATACCTCTACCCTGATCTAAGCACTGGCAGGGTCAGAATTTACACTAATGAATAATTTTATTGACCAGAATACATTATGGTAACACATTCAAGCAATAAATCACAGCAATTTATTTGGTCAACTCATACGGTTTTCACATTCATAATGTAATTATAATACCTTTCAGATATACATAATTTTTCAATAAGACAGCTTCAGGGAGGAATGTTTGAGAGAAACATACAATAGTAAGGGAAATAATGAAGACTAACACAGACATTGTGAATATGAATAATGTAGATTAAAGAAGGTTCAACATACAAGTACATGAAAAAATGCAATTTGAATTGCTCATGTGCAATTTAATCTCAGTGAATTGTCAAGCAGGCTTGATCTATGAAAGGTCATCACATATTCAGCTCTAGGTACTAAATACCATATTACACAATTCTAGGATACTTGAATGGTTAAATACCTGTAGCTCTAGTCCCTGTATAATTCTGCTCAGAACCGTGGGTGTCTCTATGTGGCAAAAAGACTAGGGTTTTCAGCCCAAAGGTACTTTTTTTGGATGTTCCCCCATATATTGACTTAAAGCTTAATGTAGTGGTTCTGGTGTCTCTAGCCTGTCCCTGTAGGTATTTTCAGAGAAAAGGCAGAGTGTTCATTGCAGCCTAGGGACACCTCTAGTGGCAGTCACTTAGACAGCCACTTAAGGTGCTTTCTGGGCTAGTAAAGCACAGTGTGCAGCACTGACATTCAGCATCCCCATGCCTTGCATAGAGACGCTGAACATTCACTATAGAGATGCATTAATTCAGTGATGCTGATTGGAACAGCGCAGCATTTTGTCACGCATTTTGTCAGCATTTTGAAAGCATTTGGATTGATATTATCAAGTTTGTTGATCTCAGCCAAGGAGGTGGAGTGTGATCGAGGCCAGCCTCGTGCCCTCCCTCGCAACCCCCTTTTATATTTCTGACATGAGGGCTTGGAGCCTAGTCTGTGTCTTTACAGCTATAGTGACAGGAATACATGTTTGTATTCTACAGTGAGAAAGATGTGCAAAAGTTGAAAACATTCAAGACAGTTGCTATTTTTCCCAGGATTGGATGTCCCATAAAACTTACACCAAGACCATGCAATGCTCAGAGAAATTGCAAAAACACCCACGAGTTACATCTCTGCAGGCCTAGGTTAGCATGTTAAACATTAATGATATTACAGTTAGAAAGGACTGAACAAGTTCGGTTTGTTTATAGGTTGCCAGTAGAAAGTCTCTTCTCTCTCTAAAAATAACATGGCCGCTTGGCTTAGGTTTGCATCTGAACAAACCACAAGACTTCTGGAACAATGTCCTTTGAACAGATGAGACCACAGTGGAGATGTTTGACCATAATGCACAGCACCACATTTGGCAAAAACAAAACACAGGATATCAGCACAAATACCTCATACCAACTGTCAAGCATGGTGGTGGAGGGATGATAATTTGAGTTTGTTCCAAAGTCAGGATTTGGGAATCTTGCAGTAATTGAGTCAACCATGAACTCCTCAGTACACCAAAGTATTTTAGAGTCAAGTGTGAGCCCATCTGTCTGACAGTTAAAGCCTGACTGAAATTGGTTTGTGCAGCAGGACAAGGATCTCCAGTACACCAGAAAATCTACAATAGAATGTCATTAAAAAATAAAAAAAATAAAGGTGTTGCAAAGACCCAGTCAATGTAAAAATCTCAACCCAATTTAAATGCTGTGGAAGAATCGTAAGAGAGCTGCGCATAAACAAATGCCAGCAAACTTCAATGAACTGAAGCAACGTTGTAAAGAAGACTTGACCAAAATTCCTCCACAAAAATGTGAGTAACTGATAAAGTCATACAGAAAATGATTATGTCAAGTTATTGGTGCTAAAGGTGATTCTACAAGCAATTGAATGATAAGATGAACTTAATTTCACACAAATGGCCTGTTCCCATGACTGTATGTGTAAGTCAGGCATAGTTGCCTGTAAGGTCAGCGCCTACATGGGTGAAAAGTATCCAAAATAGCTTTAACATTTTTTATAATTAAAATTCTAGAGCTGCACACTAATATACTAAATAGACTTAGCTTTACTGAATTTTCACATAATGCATATAACAAATAAATTATGTTGTGCACAAACAGATTAAAACAAACAAAAAAACAATACACAAAACACAGAACAGAAAGTGCATCTAATAAGCCCTATCACAACTTTTCAACAATATAACCTATTACCATCTTTGTTGTTTTGTATTTTATTAATCCATCTGTGAGTACAAGGTAGTACTAGCACATTATTACTGGTTTATGGGCATCTCTAACAGAAATTATTTAAAACATTTGAGCTTTCCTAAGATACAACAATAATAATGTCCTCACACTGCACTTTCTACAGACAAATATCTGGCTTTCTCAAAAGATCTCCCTGCATGGCCCTGCACTCCCTCACTATATTCAGGGAGTATTGTGGTCTGTACCAATATCATATATAAAAGAGTGCCCTTGTGTTCCCCCTAAGTACTTTTCGATGACTCAGAGTGCCAAAGCCAGCACTCTGAGACATTGACTGAGCGCTGGAACCATAAGGGCACTCTTAAAGTGGGCCGTACCTGATATTGATACAGACAATGGATTCCTCCCCCCCTCTACCCCCACTGGACCATCACAGATCCTTTTCACCATTTACTGGACCAGCAGGGAAGGTAAGAAGGGAGGAAAAAACATACACACAATACCCCCCTATATACACACACACACACATACACATCCAGGCCCCCATACAGCTCTCTGGCTTTGTCACACACACACAACATTCTGCCACTACAACACACAACACTCAGTCAACACACACCACTCACAAAAACAAAGACCATGGATGTAATAGGGCACCCCAATCTGGCACCCTACCTAGGTCCCTAGGCATCCTTTATCTACCTCTGCCTTGTAAAAATGTTCATGCATGTATCCTGTATGCATGTATTATATACAGTAACATACATAGTTTCACCTTCCTGACCAAGAAACAGACAAAGGCAAGAATTATTGGACTCTATTGAAGCTTATATGTCTCTATCGCCAAACCTTAGCTATACAATCACTTACATCTCAAACATCTGCATTGTAAAGACTTGTTGTCATTCCCGAACCTGTCAGACAATCTTTCCGTTGGCTTTTACTTCCAGTTTGTCTTTATTTTTTCAGTGGGTAACCTAATACAGAAGACATTTTTAAAGGGATTATTTAGTGCCAGGAATCCTACTGTGCCCCCCTCCCTCGTGCCCTCTCTCGCAACCCCCTCCCACAGCACTGAAGGGGTTAAAACCCCCTCATTCACTTACCTAAATACAGCCCTGATGTCCCTCAGTGCTGGGTCAGGCTCCGCCCACGTTCCTCCTCCGCAGACATCAGCAATGGCCGCACTCGCATTAGGATATCCCCATAGGAAAGCATTAATCAATGCTTTCCTATGAGAATTCCGGTGACACTGGAAGTCCTCATGCATAGCGTGAGGAGGTCCACATCATTTATACTACCAAAGTTTCCTAAGCACCCAGAAGTCCCTCTAGTGGCTGCCTGGTAACACATGTATCTTTAACTGCCCTTTCAATGCAAATTCTTCTTTTGAGTGGTATCTCTTAGAGTGATGGTAATTGGTTCCTAAAAACTTACATGGGCACTATGAGCTCTTATCTGGAAGCAGAGGGTCTGTTTATCTGACAGATGCCAATGACCTATACAGTCTTCTAGTCAGCCTTGTGATATCCAGTACAGTAGGGTAATAATGGAACTCTATCTGCCCTGAAAAGTGAACACAGCTAGATCCTGTGGTAAGTACATACCCATATCTTAAAAAAAAAAAAGTCATTGCTATAAAACAGCCATGCTGACTCATATCGCTGTCAAAAGGAGACAATAGAAGATGTTTTAGACGTATATAGATGTATATAGAATGGACAACTGGAAAAATACCTTATTCTGTAGATGCATAAAGGATAACGAACATACTCAGCTGTTAGAATCCTACAATCATTGTGTTTTTTTTTATATTATATAATCTATTAAGCTATTTTGCTTAACATTAAATATACAGACTGAATATTATTTTTACTTATTAATTATTATTCTATTAAAAGTTTTGAGGGTTTCATGCTCCTTGTAACGCTAAATCAGTCTCTTTTCATAGTTATAACAATGCAAAAAATATATATATTTTATCAGGTCAGAAAAAAGTCACAGTGGTGCTCAGACACAAGACATGATCAGATTGGGATTAAAGTACAATACAAAACGTCAAGGGTCCTAGTTTGCTGAAGGGAAGAACATGCATCAAGAAGAGAGTACTCCGGGGGAAAGAGGATTCTAAAGAATAAGAGTCTTTCTTTGCTTTAATGTACCAGGCAGGCGTTTTCAGAGTGACATTAGATTCAATGTCAAGGAGCCATGAAATGATTCACTATCACATCCATTACCTTGATATGGGGTTGTCTGCCCTCGGATTTACCAGCCTTGTTTTACAACATATTAATGTCAAACATTTATTTTAGTACACTGTGTATCATTTAAACGTCTAATTTAATTTGCCATAATGCATGCAGCTTGATTTACCAAAAAATCTTACAAAATAGAGAATGCACATTAGAATCACTATAAATAGTTATGCAAATACTTTAATAGACCAATAATAGCTACAATAAGCATTAAGCAAAATATAAAGTGCTTATTGTACCTATTATTTGTCTATTAAAATATTTGCAGAACTCTTTATAGTGATCCTAGTGTGCATTCTCTATTTTGTAATATTTTATGGTTTGGGTGCTTGAGTAATAGCACCTAGTGATAATTTTCTGGTATATTCTCTCCATATGGAATTGTTGTAATAGCTTGATTTACCAAAGCATGATGTTATAAGAGATAAGCTTCTTAAAAGTTAAATATCGTAAGAGGCCTAAAATTTTACTTTTCACTACTTAAGTTTAGGGAAATTTTCAAGATTTATAAATTAAAAAAATAAATAAACACATAGTTAAACTGCATGCAATAAAATAGGATGAATTACATGCTAAAGTTTTTAATATTGAGAATAGCTCTGTTATGCTGTTGTCTTACGATTTTTCTTGTTTTGTTTTATAATTCATTTTTCTTGATAAAGACATACTATTGTTCAGCTGAGTTCTATATTTCCATATCTTATATTTCTACGTTTCTGGAGAAATCTGCACAAAATCTCCAAGTGATCTTCATGATTTAAAAAGGAAAGACTTGCTTTGTCTTGACCTAGAAAATACATTGGAACACATCAGCCTCTTGATTGTTTATTATAATCATGACAGTTGGAAGCCATTTTGCATTGTTACCGAGGAATATGTTAGCGAAGTGAATATGAATTAGTATAACCATGCCATAAAATTGCACAGTCCAGAAGAATATTGATGAAGGATTGATGCTGGTCACATTTAGCTGCTAGAGGTTTGACATCAGCATCATCTGCTATATTAGACCATTACTCTTCAAATGCCTTTATGGTTCTGATTGTATTGTTGCTAAGCTATCTACTTTGTTCCAATATCCTGGCCTGCCCTTTATATGCTGTTGACTTTGAACTTGTTTATTGGCTGTCATGGTGATCTACCTGTTTGACTTTTGTTTATGATATTGGCTTCTGCTGACTGTTTCCTTCTAATCTATCTGTACTGCACTGCTGAGCAGCATGAGATAGAAATGGCTTTTTTAATTAAAACAAAATGTATATAATATACAAAATCACAGGCCCATCTCTATTACATGGTAACTATAAGCAACATGACATATTGTTAAGAATCTATTGACACCATCTAAAGCTTGACCGACTATTTGGTACCAGCTCGATACACATATCCGTACACACATAGAACACTCTATCTATAGCAAAATTAACCCCTGCGTTATCAATATTAACATGGATGATAATGACAGACTGAAAGGTCTGGGCATATTAGCCCAGGGCTTGCATGTTATTACTGCCATCTATGTTGGACATCATTTGAAAGTGATAATTCCACATTATCAAGTCGACTTGAGAAAAGGCAGTTTGGGAGTCAAACCATTCCCAAATAACATCTCAGAAAAACTGCAGATGATGCCCAATGGCTGTTGGCAGCATATCCACTACACCGAGCTTTAGTAGTTATGGTGATTAGAGTGGCCATTTACTAAAATGTATCCCATAGAAATAAAAATATCTAATTAGAGTAGACAAACCGCAAGGTAAAATATACAGAAAATAAAACCAAATGAGTCAAAGTTAATACATTCACTAATATGTTTAGAATATGTATATAGACTTAATATAATAATAATAATAATAATAATAATAATAATATTATTATAAACAGTATTACCATACCACAGTAATAATACGTACTAAAAAGTAACCAGTGTGAATGCATCAACTTCTTTGTTTGGAGTATCCATCCTGCTATCATAGATTCCTATAACTGATGCCCCTTGAAGCATCTAGTTGTATTAAGAAATAGTGCCTATTGCTGCACTACTTGATTAAAGAGACACTGTAACTGTGAAGTGGTTATAGTGTCTGGAGCCCCCTGTCTCCATCCTTTAATTCAGTGTTAAACATTTTTTAATGTTTTAATGCTAAATGAATCTTCAGCAGCTAATTGGGGAAGCATTAACCTGAGCAGTGTCAGCTAATAGCTTTCAGCCAATCACTGGTATAAATTGATATAAATAAAAAGTGTGTAATCTCTGCCTTAACCAGTGGGCTGGGCTATGGAGGGCCAGGACCCACCTCATTCAGTATTAAACTGCTTGAAAAAGGTTTAGCACTGAATAAAGGGGTAGCTCAGAGGGACTCCAGGCACTACAACCAATCCAATAAGATGAAATGGTAATAGTGCCTAGAGCATCCCTTTAAGGTTCACTGGCCACTAGCATTTGTGACCAGCAGTGGCGTTTTTCAATGTGTCACGTCATTAGTTTCTGGAACATGTATTTGCTTCTAGTTATTTTCCACGTTAATATATAAATCAATTTTCTTATGGTACAAGAGATTATTTACTATATAAATGACCCATAATGGTCTAAAATTATTGTAATCATTGTAATAGTTATTAAAAAGTAGAATATATTTTACGTACATAAATATAATAAGTACTTTTTCTTCCTTTTTGCATTTTGATTAATGTTCCATTAATTACATTAACTAAGATCCCTGCTATTTGTTTGCATACATCTTCCTCCTTGCCACTTCAATGCTAATTTGTGTCCTTGAGCACAAATAATGGAATGTGTGCAGATTACATCCATATGTCTCTCAAATGACCTCATTAAAGGCAAATCACCTTATACATAAGCAATCAGAATGGCTTGAAAAGTCTTTCCTGGTTAAATGCTTCAGCAGCCCTCTGATTAAGCTTTGTAGCTACTCATGAGTAGCCACGCAGCCTCATAAGACCCTTTGAGATGGTTTCATCAAACTTGGCTTTCCCGCAGGTACATATTGATTGATTTTGATTTGTAGATTGTGAGTCTGTAAATCATGTTTGCTCTGAACTTGGCCAGCATTATTGATCTGAATACCTGAAGTCTTTTTAAAGTTCTCTGTTGGGACTGCATTTACCCCAAGCCACTTCTAAGTTTAGAAGCTTAGGTTATGCATACAGTGTTTGTTTGAATACGCGTTACATTGAAAGCTTATTGCCATTTTGCTCATGCTTCTGTGAATCATGTCTGCAAATCAGTGCATTGATTTACAACATTGCTGCTCTCATGTCTTTGTGGAGCTGGCCGAGGGAAGTTTCCTCTATCCAATCCTGTAGATCAGCTTGTCACATGAATTGCTGTTTTTAAATTAACTCCTAGTGTTGAAAATGTATTTTCAGCTGCTCAGAGTGAAATGTTCTAACTTCAGTTAAATTCTGAAACAATTTGCCATTGACAAAGTTCCCCAAAAAATCAAGTATGAATGTCATCTCATCACATTTTCATTGTAATTGTCTCTATTCGTTGGCCTTTTGGCAGCTGTTAGGAAAAAAAACATTCATGTGTAATCTAATTATACAGAAATAGAAAGGATAAAAATAAAACATACCGGTAACTTTTATTCTTCACAATCAAAAGATTGACATTTCAGTTTGTAATCCAAACTTTCATAAGGATAAAATAACATAATAAAAAACAATCTTATATACCCACCAGCATTATACACTTAACCAATAAGAGAGGGGATTCTGAGACCGCCAGAGCCGAAGCCTGCACGGGTTACTGATTGACCCCGATTACGTCATCACGTCATGTCCGGCGTCATGACGCAATCAGAGGTCGTCACCATTGAAACCGGACGCCAAGTCTGTTCTGTGTTTCTAAACCAACACCAGGAAACTAAGACTTCTATGGCAACCAAGTAAACAGAGATAAAAAATACATCTCATACTTATGACAGGGGTCTCAGAGAATTGCCGTCATAAAAACAAATACATAAGCTCGGTGGGCTAGAATGCAAAGAAGAAACAGGATAAATACAGTGTGCAGTAATAACCACCTAAGACCATATTTATCAAATTATGGAGAGCAGAAAAAACTGCTGGTGTAATCATGCAGCACATAACCAAATGTTAGAGGTGTAGAATTTCCTACATAAAGGTAAATATTGGTACCAAAAAAAATCACAGTGGTAAAGTACCAAGGACCAGTCGATCGCCAAATCCTGCTACTTCCATCTAAAAAACATAGCTCACATCCACCTATATTTAACACCAGATGTGACTTTCTTTAATGACGTTGTTCTTTCTCACCTTGACTACTGCAATCCCCTTCTCAGTGGTCGTACGTGTTCCCAGATTGCACTGCTGCAATCTATAATAAATGCGGCGGCGAGGCATGTCATTTTCCTGTCCGCCCACATCTCCCACACCTTCCCCCTCTGTCAGTCCCTACATTGGCTTCCAGTTAGATATATGGCTCAATTTAAGATTCTACTGCTTGCTTACAAGTCCCTACATAATGCTGCTCCAACCTACCTATCCTCCCTAATACAAAAGTATGTCCTGTTAAGGCCCCTGCGCTCTGCCGAAGACCTACGTCTATCCTCTGTCCGTACTCCCACATCTGATGCTCGCCTCCAAGACTTCTCCAGGGCTGCACCTTTTCTTTTTCTTTTTTTTAGTACTTTAATTCTTTATTTTGCAGTGCACATAAATTATACAGGCTGGCGAGAGGTGCCCCAAAAGCAGTCCTCTGGCTTTTTCTCACGCTTAACATGCGGGGCACATGAATAACAGGCACATTTTTTTTTTTTTAATTCAAGCTTACACATTTGGATTTAAACGTAGATTGAAGGTATACGTAAGTTAGAACAGTGTGATAGCCATGCTATGAGCAATCCGAGTAATGCAATTGCGTATCATTAGTTAAGATAACATGCTAGAAACATGAACATATGACGTAAGATAACCATCGCGTAAGATTCGCTTTACGGTGCTAGATTAGCTATGCTTATATATATAAAATCTATCCGCATGAGTGTTGCTTATCAAAGAGTTTTTTGCTATTCTGTTAACATGACAGGTATAGTACACGAGTGAACAGAACTCAATAATATATGTTTAGCATTAGAGATCAAAGCTTTGCTTTTGCAAAAATATACCTAGGTAATAAGTAGACATACAGTAAGTTACATTATGCCGCTGGGTCAACGGTCCCACATCAGAGTCCCTGTCTGTCGACCTAACTTGGCCTGCAGCCATCTACCAGAGTCATAAGATTAGCCGATACCCTGGCTAGGCATTTGTCTTACATACGAGTAATGTCCTCTGTTGTGAGCCATGCTGTTTGTCGAGAGCTAGGTATTCCCCATGCCCCAGGCCTGTTCCAGAGCCTGCACCATGTTGCCACAAACCTGGGTCCTTTTTTAATCCAAATTCTTCCCAGTTGTGAGGTTTCACGCAACTTTACCAGGTTGGCTTCGGCGTTTTGTTCCCTTCCGCATGTGTGGTCTGTGCTTCGGTTGTTTTCCCCGGGTGGCTCTAGGCCCGTGAGGGTGTAAGGTGGCGTGGCGTGTCTTTAGTATGGTCGGGTCGCCTCTGGGGGATCTCTCGTGCCTCTCCTTGCCAAGTGTCTCACCGTACTTCCTGTCCCCACGTCCCTGCCCGGCTGCACCTTTTCTGTGGTGCTCTACCCTTCTTCATTAGAATTTCACCCAGTCTCCACTCCTTCCAAAAAAATCTTTGAAAACACACTTCTTCAGGAAAGCATATAATTTAAACTGTTAGCGGGTTTTCATGGAAGCGGTAGTTTTAAAACATCTGTATATATACGTTTTGGGCACCCCTGCTTTAACCAATTATAGGCAAACTAGAGGCAAACTACATGTAAATCACAGGAAAAATTAAAGAGAATTAGAAAGTTTGGAGAAAAAAAACACCAGCTAAATATTCATTGCCTAAGACATCATATCTGGAAAAAGTTGATAATAGAACATCTGTAACCCAACTAAAATCTTCTTTCCTCACACCTTATACCTGCATGACTATTTTAAACTGTGTTTTAGAGATTTTTTTAGATCTATTATTTTCTTTGTCATTTTTGGTGCAACCTGTTTTTGTGCTAGATTTGTTTAAGTAAGCATTAATTGATGTAGAAATTCTAAGTATAAAAAAAGAAAACATAGGCACTTTTGTCTTAGTCAGACTGAATGTGCTTTTAGTGCTTATTCTCAAGTTTAAATGGACACTTACAGTTACAGGCAGACAGTCACACACTATTAAAGACAGCTACACATTCACAGGCAGAGAGTCACACACACACACACACACACACAAACCTCTATTTCTAACGGCACACATTCTGCTCTGGAGCCATCATGCATACTCACCTTCTCACGTATTTTGATATCATATTAATTCCCATCCATATATATATAAAGAGTTTATATAAAATAACTTTTTCATAGTGTAACAGTTTAGAAAGGTACACGAAGTGCCTGAGCATTTTTAGTTGTTATCATACTTATTACTAGGTCTCTCCAGTGGAAGATTTTGTAAGCAATTTGAAATGTTTAGCTTTGCATTTTGCATCAATAGATCTAAATTATATTTTATACAGCAACATGTTTACATATTTAATAAAATTATTTATATATTCGGACAGTCTCATCAGACCCAAAGTAATTTCAGCCCCTGTAACATATATCCGTAACACCACTACATATTTTAATTAATCTCATCGGGGTCTGATAACATTTGATGGAGCATTTTAAAAGAGTTCTCTTGAAATTCATTTTAAATGATGTTCCCTCCTGAGGCCTTTAGAGATATTTTTTTTCTGCAAATCTTCTACTCGATTAAAATTTTCTACTGTAATTGGTCTCTGTGACATATTCTGCCAATTAGTTTGATATTTAATATTTGTCTCAAATACAATATGATTAATCTGATACTTTGGTTTCACCAGTTTATTCATTATGACCAACTCAAAAAGCGATACTGGTCAAAATTGATGAAAACAGAAAATTTGAGAGATTTCATACTTACTTGTGTTAAAGATGTTTTTCCATTTGGCTGTTTTGGTTTGAAGTCACCTGTTGACTCACATACCTTTGCATTTTAGTGAATAAACCCCTAAGTCTACAATAGTTGTAATGTTGTAAAAATTATATTTGGGACTGGCCACTAAACCTGAAATTGATTTGTGCAAGATATTTTCCAATTTAAATTACCACTAAAATCACTCAGGTCACTTTGTCTCAATGAAGTAGCCTGGGGTCTGTGGTTCTATAGGTTTAACCCGGCAATGTAAAACATTGCAGTTTTTTAAATCAAGGGTTAAATTCACTTCTAGTGACTATCATACTGATGTCCAACAGATGAGCTTCCTGCTGCAGGAACTGAATAAAACCTGGACATGTGATCGCAACCCCCATAGGAAAGCATTGATTTAATGCTTTCATATGGGAACAGTTGATGAACAAACATGCATCAGGTCCCCAATGCTCCTCTTTAAGGAGCACTGGATTAGATTGACTCTGGAGGAGGGCATGCCTCCTACATGACATTTGGGAGGAGGAGAGGGGATTTTATGATGATCTTGTGGTGGAATGACACGTATAAATAGAGCCAGTAATACTAAAGCATAAGGAATAATAATTTGTATTCTTAACACGTTAGTGTTCCTTTAATAGCAGACAGGCTTCTAGTTGTAGTAACCATGCTGGCACACACCCTCCCCCACCTTTAAAAAATATATAAAGAAAGAAAAAGTAAAACTCACTTTAGATATTGTACCAAGGCAGGGCTTAGGGCAACATGGAGGGGGGAACCATACCACTGTTGGACATATGTCACCAGCATGCTATACATGCTTATAAAGGATGTTTTTCGTGCACGGGTTTAGCACTAGCAGGCATGGAACACTCAATGTTATTGATACTGCCAGAAGTGGACTTAAACCTATGCCAGGAAAATAAAAATCTCTGTATGTGCAGCATTTCTTTTTTTTTTTTTTATTCTTTTTTGTTGTTGTGCATCAAATGATCAAACAGCCTCAGTACGCCACAACAGCATTATCGAGGTATAGAGGAGTACAATATGCATAACCAATTGGGACATTTGATAATCAGGCACATTTTTGTTAGTAGATAAAAAATAGCTGAGTCAAGATAGCGAGTTCAAGGGTGGCTGAGTATTTCTTTTCTTACTGAAATGCTGCGTGTATGAACTCCAAGCACCGCTTCAAAGCACTGAAGTGGTCATGGTGCTTGCAGTAACCCTTTAATGTGGTGATGTGTTCACTGTTTAGTTATACTGTGACAAGCATGATTTAGGCTTTTAATGCTTTTCACAGTATACCCAAACAGTGAGAACATCACCACGTTTTAGGCTGTTATTGACTAGCAGCTGATTCCATTTTGTAAAATCTTGCCAATAGTTACCAGTACTTCTTGTTTCTTTCTACAACAACAAGAACATTTCAATAAATCCATAAGCAAAAGACTTGCTAGGGAGGCCATTGGAAAAACCGGGCAAATGCCTGCTGGGTCCAAGGCTGGCATAGGTGATCAGGGGACTATCCGAGTGTTTGGACTTGCCATGCTGTGTGCCATTATGGACACGTGAAAAGATCAAAGATTGTTATTAGATCTTTTTTGGATCAGGTTAGATCAACTACTGTTTGCATTAGATCGAACATAGAATAAGCAACATTAACAATTATTTGCTTGGGGGACCAACCTGTCAAGGGCCCCACCTTAATAAGTGTTTGGACAAAATGTTAGCTATTTCTGTAAAGATGTGTTAGATAAGGTATGATCAGCTAGCTGTTTTGTTAGATTTCACTCAATAACAGAGATAATAGATATTTAATGATGGGGCGCTAACACCACTCATGAATGTTTTCAGCAAATAAACATTAATACTTACAAATCTATGTCAGATCAGGTACGATCAAGTGGTTTCTGTAATCACATAATTACAGACATCGTTCACATAATTGCAGAGATATTAGGTATTTCAGAAAAAAAAACATTCTGGCTGCTAGATCTTTCTAGATCAGGTATGATCAATTGGTTTCTATGTTAGTTCTCACATAATTACAGAAATATTTAGCATAATCACAGCAACAGTTGCAAGAAAAAGTATGTGAACCCTTTGGAATGATATGGATTTCTGCACAAATTGGTCATAAAATGGGATCTGATCATCATCTAAGTCACAACAATAGACAATCACAGTCTGCTTAAACTAATAACACACAAAGAATGAAATGTTGCCATGTTTTTATTGAATACACCATGTAAACATTCACAGTGCAGGTGGAAAAAGTAACAAAAGGTCTTTGTTAGGTCAAGTTCAATCAAGGGCTTTCTGTTAGATCATAATCATAATAACATGGTGTATACAGTATTGTACAAGCTTACAAGGTATCTGAGTTTGCATTATGCATGACAGTCTTTTAATTTAAATTCTTAATTACGGTATGTGTAAACTATTAACGGTACAATGTACACTTGGGTCCACTCTAAATAAATGCAATACAACAAATGTAGCATGTCATATTGACCTAAAAAGAGTGCTATAGTAACCACTAGATGATATAAAATGTATTGAAAAGCACATACAATTTACACCTCGCTATTACAATAAGCTGTATGCCTAGCTGTTATAAATACTTTGAGAAAGTGGCAGATCCAACCCCCCATCCCCCAAGAAAACAGAGCAGGTCAAGGCTCTCCACTGCCTGCACATGCAGGGCCGGGCCGGCGCTATCCAAGCGCCAGTCCTGCTGTGTGCCTTCATGGACCGGAAGGGAGATCAGAGATCTCCCTCCCCGGCCCGTTGCCACTCTGCTGGCAGCCGACAGGGGAGCAAGGGAGAAAGGATCCGGGGAAGCTTTTACCTGCAGCTCCGCCGGGTTCTCCTCTCGCGAGCACAGAGCGTTGCTGCGGTTACCACGTCAACGCTCTGCTCTCGCGAGAGTGAACTCTAGCCTGAGCTAGAGTTCACTCTCACCACTAGGACCATCGGGGAATGTAAGCACTGTCCCCCCTCCATGGCCACAGGTAAGAAGGTAGGGGGATATACAATATATATATATAAATATATATATATATATATATATATTCATTTTTTTTATTATTATAATGTAATATATTATTTTACTTTTTTTTTTAAAACAACACACATTGTTCCACACACATATAAACTGCCCCCATACACACACACTGCACCCCTCACACAAATACTGCCCCTCATACACACACACTGCCCCCCCATACACACATACTGCCCCCCCTATACACACATACTGCACCCCTCACACAAACAATGCCCCTCATACACACAATCTGCACTCATCATCCCTTACCCACACACACCGTACCCCTGAATGGCACACACTGCCCCATATACACACAAACTTCACCCCCAGAAACACATTGCCCCCCAGCACACACACACTGCCAGCCTCACACACACACACACACACACACTACACTACCCACTGCCTCCCTACATACATCGCCCCCTCACACACACACACAAACACTGCAAGCCTCACACACACTGCCCCCTCACAAACACACACACACACACACTGGAGCCCTCACACACCCACACTGCACCACTCACAGACTACACCCCACACATAACTGACCCACACATACACACACTGCACTCTTCACACATACACACACACTCACACTGCACCCCTCACACACATTGCAACAATCACACTGCACCCTTCACACACACTGCATGCCTCACACATTGCACCACTCACACACACCACGGCTCCTTTGCCCTACTACAGCCCCATATCCCAGGTAAGTTGTCAAACTGTTCTTAAATGGTTTGACTACTTACTCTGGGGGGGGTCTCGAAACTCCTGACACCATAACTACTACACAGAGCTATAGTGGTTATTGTGCCTGGATTATTTCTTTAAATAATCTACAAGAGCCCCTCCCAAGATCAGGCTCTGGATCCGCCCCTGCTTCAAAGTGGGGGAATTTAGTCTTAGAACAAATAGTTCTGAGAGTTAGGAATCAGTCACAACAGTGCACTGAATAAAATACAAAACATTGAAACAAAAAAATTAGGTTATTATGCTAGCTTTAGTGTACTAGTAATCTTAATTTTAATAATGACAGGAAGTGAGTATTTTGCATTACTTTTTTTACTAAACTCCATAGCAGCAAAGAATACACAAAGAAAAACTGAGGACTAGTGATGTCCCGAACAGTTCGCTGAACGGTTCACCACGAACGGTTCGCCACGGACTCATCATTGAGTAAACTTTGACCCTGTACCTCACAGTCAGCAGACACATTCCAGCCAATCAGCAGCAGACCCTCCCTCCCAGACCCTCCCACCTCCTGGACAGCTCACTAAGAATGCAGCTTCACAATGAATGTAAAATGGATGCTGTCCAGGAGGTGGGAGGGTCTGCTGCTGATTAGCTGGAATGTGTCTGCTGACTGTGAGGTACAGGGTCAAAGTTTACTCAATGATGAGTCCATGGCGAACCGTTCGTGGTGAACCATTCGAGAACCGTTCGGCGAACCGTTCGGGACATCACTACTGAGGACCAATCATAAATAAGCATAGTTAATAAGAGGTACAAGTAACAGAAACACTTCCTCTTGCGGCATCACAAGTTCATCACAATGAGAATGATAAACCATCCGAGTCAAGATCAACATGTAGGATAACACCAACGAAACATCCAGAATACAGGACTGAAGAGATTAAGCTGAAAGAGATAAATAAATGTTTTAGTCCAAAGGAATAATACTACTAAACAAATGCGAAACCACATGCAATAATCAATGCAACAATCAGCAACACATATAGAGTAACAAATAACCATGAAACAAGCAACATAATGACATTAAATGAACACATACACTTAAAAGCAGAAGAGACCCCCAAACTTACCAGTGAATAAAAGGTGTATGCACCATGAACAAGGGTCGGGAAGAGAGAAGACTGGGGAGAAGGAAACTCGCCTCCTGTCACTATTAAAATTAAGTTTATTAGTACACTAAAACTAGCATAATCTTCAATTTTAGAACATGACAGGAGGCTTGATATTTTGCAATTTTAACTAATGAACCATAAAAAGCGGCATTGGCAAAGGACGAAAATAAAAAGGTACCAAACATCAATTCTCGGGACCAGTCCGCCATCTGTAATATGTCTGAAATAGAGGCACCCCTGTTAAAGACCGATGATGCCGCCGTCCCTTGAATGGAGTTGGCCCTGAAAGATGGGTCGATACCAGCCAGGAACAGAAGCCAATGAATTAATCTTGGCAAAGTAATGACTGACCATGTAGGCGAACATGGGAAACAAGTAACAAATGGAATAAGGAGGACCTCAAGCCCGCAGTAGACTCCATATAGCGACACAAAGTTGACGCAACGGAAAGTTTAGTATCTAATGGGGAGAAAAATGATAGAAGACTGACTTCGAGTTAGACTTCATACTACGAGTAATGCAGAAGGTGACTCCTTCCGGAGAAAAGGAAAAAGCGTTTATATCAAACATGCGTACATCAGAAACCCAATGGAAGGAGACCAAGCAAAGTGGAAAGGTAAATTTTGCTGTGAGTTGGCAAAGAGAAAGCATATCATTATTCGGCCAATCGCGGAAGAAGTGAAGGACGGCGTCAAGATTTCGCAGGTGAGTGTATTTGGAACCCAGAGGGTGGTATAGTCGGATGCCACAGTGCAAGCAACATATAAGTAGATCCTGTTCAACTGGACACCCGTGGACAGGTATGTGGGCCTCTGAAATCGCTATCCGCAGCACATTAATAGACCCATATGACTCAAGAAAAAAAATAAATGAAAAGAAGTTTAACACAGAGGAGACAACGGGCAGTAAAGGAATCAAGGTTCCATTCCATACACCAACAGGACCAAGATCGCCAAGGTAGCATTTCCTCATCCCAGGAGCTCAGGAATCCCATAGGAGATCCTTAATTGTCTGCAATAAGTTGTCGGTATGTCAGTAACCCCTGAAAGCCACTAGGGAGAGTTGACCATCCAGGAGGGCTTGGGTCCTTGGGTCTGTAAAAGTTGGTTGGTTTGGCCACAGAGGGGTAACAAGGCTCATTATCACCTGTTGATGATGGTGCAGATGTTCCATTATCATCGTGATATTGTGGGTAATTAAAGATCTTCTTCATGAGTTTCATCAATGCATGAGAATGAGTACCCCCTAGGTCAGTGGTTCCCAACCCAGTCCTCAAGTACCCCCTAACAGTCCAGGATTTAAGGATTACTTAATCATGTCTAAGGTGTTTTTTGGGAAAAAACAAAAAACACTTTCGACACAACAGGGTAATCCCTAAATCTGGGACTGGTAGGGGGTACTTGAGGACTGGGTTGGGAACCCCTGCCCTAGGTGGTTTATGTATCGCACTGCGGCTACGTTGTCCATTCTGAGGAGGATGCAGCAATTGGATTTCCCCTTTGGCAAACTGCGTATGGTGAATGTTAAGGTACATTCCAGATCCTGCCATATGTCCCCTGTCCTCTTCCAGGGTGAAGTCCGGTTGACTGCCAAAAAGGGCTTGACCGCTCCACGCTTGCATGCAGTCCAACTACTATTGCAGTTCCGAGCAAAATTCGTCCTGTTGCATCCATTATATTGGGGAAACTCTACACTGAACAAGAGAGCTATCACACTATTCAGCACATCTGGAACTCGGACTAGTGGAGGAGTAAAGGAACGGTGACAATAGCCTAGCAAACCCATGACACTTAAGTCATGGCTTCCGTGACACTTATATTTGAATATAAATGGACTACATTTTTAATGGCTATTCCTCTCCAAATAAACTTGATTCATTTATCTTAAAATGTCACCTGATTCTAAATGTAATAAGACAGATGGCCAGTAGATGGCAGCAGTACTTATATGTACAATGCAATATTCACCTCCTCCCAACGAGTACTGTTTAGCATTATCAGCAACCACCAGCGTAGTAGTCATCAAATGCTGCCTGGCACCTGTGAATTTGACAGATTATCTCACATAAATTTCAATTAATAAATGTTTGTTTTTGCTAGAAATACACAGAGTTTTAATAAAACTATTATTTACTGAGAATAGAAATGTAGAAAGAAGGAAACAGCGCTAAAATAGACCAATCCTATAAATAGATAAAGTAAGAGGCAGCAACCTAAAAATAGGGTTCCCTCTAAACCCTATGAACAAAGGTAATATACATGACAAAACAGAAGAAGGTTGCACCAAAGCTGGCTAAAGTGCAGCTGAAATGAACAAAGTCCAAAGGGTAAGTGGTGCCAAAACAGAGTCTTTAGTTGGGCCTGATGAGGCAACGACAGCCTATGTGAAGGAGTATTCTCTCTAAGGGTCGCTTGAAGATGGTTTTACAGGATCCGTATGTAAAGAAAGAAACAAACAATAGTGCAGATACATCTGATACAAGGGTTTATATGCAAGAAGAAGAGATCTATAGTAATCCTACTCACGTGTAATAGAGCTGAACTAGCTCTAGTGTGGATGGTATACAGCGGTACAATCCCTGCTTATAGGATACATAGAGAAGTATTGGTCTTTTACTCCGTATGTGGAATAGAAAGACAGATGATAGGGCAGTACGTCTGGTAAACATGGCGTATATAACAACAGAGTCTAATACAGTCCTACTCACGTTTAGTAGAGCTTAAGCCAGCTCTAGTATGAATAGCGCACAGCGGTATAATCCCCACTTGTAGGATACATGTAGAGGGTTAAGTCTTTTGCTGATATGTAAATCATAAGGGAGAAGAGAGACAACTAATAGTGCTCACTGTATAAAAACTCATATAAGGAGTATAAATAATAAAATGTGTACTCACATAGGATTGAGCAGGCGGACTGCTCAATGACTCAGGATACCAAGCAAAATTTTAAAATAATAAATAAAAGAGTAAAATGGCACAATCATAGTGATTTAAAAGTAGCCAAAATACCTCTATTTAGAATACAGAGTAAAATAAGTGGGTATTTTATATATTTTACTCTGTATTCTAAATAGAGATATTTTGGCTACTTTTAAATCACTCTGATTGTGCCATTTTACTCTTTTATTTATTATTTTTAAATTTTGCTTGGTATCCTGATTTTATCTCTCCTGCTGAGTATTACTCCAAAGATATCTGAGGTGGGGATTATACCACTCACGCCTGTGTCATTGAGCAGTCCGCCTGCTCAATCCTATGTGAGTACACATTTTATTATTTATACTCCTTATATGAGTTTTTATACAGTGGACTCACAGGTACTCATTTTTAGCAATAAAAGAACACTCCAAATATCAGAACCACTACATTATTTAATGTCATTTGTAACATTATTTGTAATGTCAGTGCATAGTAATATTATTTTCCCATTTAACTCTATTGTTATTTAATGATAATATATTTCCTAGTGCAAAATGAAACATTAATAATAATAGGGGAGGCTCTAGGTTAAATGATTCAGTTCATTCTATACTTCTATATTCACATCACATTGCCCAAGGCTGATATATATTAATGGTGGGAGTGAGAATGTAGACAGGCCTTAACTATGAAATATACAACACCTGCTGTGCTTCTCTTGGCCTGCTGGCAGCATGTTGCTTTTATGTAGTGGTGATATGTCTATGCTAATGTGTAATGTATTGCATACTGGCAGAATTCATAATTATTTCTTCCTAAAGCAAAATAGGTAGAATAGTGTTGCATTAGTAGTTTGTCCACGGCCAAGGAATTTCCTTCTCAGTTAATGTACCAGTGAATATACCTGATATACCTGAACAAATATTATGGATCAAGTTTAATATGTTGTTTAAATCGATTGTTTTCTTTGTATATAACTGTTTAATTGAACACAAACGTAGGGCGGCTGACCTGTAGCCAAATTAGTATACATAATAATATATATATATACATACAAAGGGCTGAGATAAAAATATAATGCTTAGGTAGTGTACATTACTAATAAATCTCAGTTTAGGCAGGTAGTATAATTTAACAAGTAATATCAGATTTGGATAAAAGTTTGCATGGTACAGAAAGTTTCATCTTCCTCCTAACTGGATCTTTTGTTACACTGATCACTGCATCATGCCTTCTTTTTTTGAGAAAACATCATTTGGCAACGCTGAACCATGTTTAATTTCTTTCTGTGATATGATTTAATTGGTATGTCATACCAAGATGCACCTTGCAACCATGCATCCTTCAACAACACATTGTGTCTGCTGATATCGCCAAACTACATGTGCACCCATGTCATAATTCACAGCAGATATCACACACCTGCAATGAGGCTTATATAAACAAGATCTCCCTATAATCTTGGTATATAAAGTGCACACACTGGAAACATTAGAATCAGTTATACATTCTCAAATTGTCATGTAGTACACAGGGCATGCCAAATCAGATGGGGAGATACAGTCAGGGATTCTGGACAAGAACTGTAAATATATCCTGTATTTTAGGGAAGGTGTTACTATTGAGTGTGCAACAGGCTCCAGAGGCTATAGATCAGGGGTCCTCAAACTGTGGCCCTCCAGAAGTTGCTGAACTACAACTCCCATGATTCTTTGAATTGCATAGATAGCCAGAGAATCATGGGAGTTGTTGTTCAGCAACATATGGGGTTCCGGAGTTTGAGGACCCCTGCTCTAGATCAAGTATAGCATCAGACAGACCTTCGGAAAAGACAGTGATTAAAGCGCTCTTAGTCCAGTCGACCTCTGAAGTAAGGGTACGAAATTCAATGGCGTATTCTGCAACAGACCTATTGCCTTGTTTTATATGCATTAATGCTTTGTCAGCGGTTTTGTCCTATTTGTTTATTCTGTCTACTTTATTACCTGTACCTCTTCTCTTTAAGCAGAACATATAAAAATAAAGTTTGCAAATATAAATCTGGTACTAATGTCTAAACAGAAATGCCTTTCTGAAGAGCATTCATGGATAATGGAGTTAAGTATATTTTTGTGATTTACTGTAGCCATTAAACATTATGACAATACATTCCAAGAGTCTGAATTCTCTAGATAGTGAAGTTACTTAGGAATTAATAGAGCTTTTATTTCTCTTTCACTATCTCTGCTGAAGACTAATGCTGTAGCAGATTGTCCTAATGACATCAAAGGAACCATATCAATCTGACTGTGCAAGTTGTAGAGTTTAGTATTGTTCAGCCCCATTGACACAAACATATTAAGCAATGGCAGAAATAACAGAAGTATAAATCAATGTATTAAGGATAAGGAGGTTGAGAAATGCGTTATACATAATCATTGTTCACTAAACAGCCTACGTGTTCAATCTGCAGAAGCAGATATTGAGTGTGAAAGCTTTCAAAGTCATAAACTCAAATGAAGCGTTAAACACTGACAACTTATCTAAGCAAGAGAAAAAATATATCCTTTCTATAGTTTTAAAAATGTATTTGAATTTTTATCCCTGGTTGGACTCAGTAGTTCATCCAAGGCAGTACTGTTAACCAAAGGACTGAAATCCAAAATTGCAGGTATTGAGGATTTATGATAATATGATAAAATATAATCAAACAATTAAAATTAGAGTTATTCACTATTCCAAGAATTGTGTGGAATCAATCAGGGAATTGCAAAATTTAGGCTGAAACATCCGATCTACAAGAATAGTTCATTTAAAAAATGTATTTCACTAGGTTATTCTGGCCTTCAATTTTTGATATCATTGTTAATTCTACACAATTCATGGTTTAGTGGTTGAGGTCTGGGTTTTTACAGAGATATTCTAAGGGTGATAAGCATTAGTTGCTGACCCTATACTTAAGAGTTCTACAATCGATAGAAACACATCTTCACATCTTTACAGAAAGTCTTATTTTTTGAGGAAAATTACAGTAAAAGTTTAATGAGTGAAGTCAGTGAAATTAACTATGACATTTGATGTTACTTGTGTTATATGACTGCTAAACTTAATGGAAGAGGTAAAAATGTCAGCCTGTGTATTTAAAGATAATAATATTACAAGACCAAAGAAAAATGAAAGTTGATAACTTAAAAATTACTTTGATTTTGTAAATCCATTTTCTATTAATGCAAAGGAAACCCTTGGAATAAATACTTTGTAATGCTATGCTGCATGTCACGAACGCACCCTACTCCAAGTGTGTGCGCGACTTGGTTCTGTTAGTGAAAGGGTTAAAATTCACTATTTGTCTGCACTAGACTGGAATTAATGATATAAATCCCCCTGAACACCACCCACACTTTTATAATACTATAAATATTTTTAACTCTGCCACCACAAAGACAATTTATAAATTAGAATAAAAACCCACCAAATACAATTTAGCACAATATCTACGCAGTTTCATAAATAATAAAAAAATAACTCACTATTAAATTGGTCACTTCAGCAAATGTTAGTATTTACAAGACAAAGGCAGTACTTAATAAAGGAATATTTATTATGAAGAAACAATAGTCACAGTGCATATAAAAACAACTAAAAATAAAAAGGAGAAATTAACAGAAAAACCGAACTACTCACGTAGAAGGTAAAGTGATAGTATTTTATGCCCAGGGGGTCTCCGGCAAAGAAAGATAGCGTCTTGGTCACTAGTAAGCACACTAAACACTTACCCATCAATTAAATGTATACCACCTGTATTCATCTCAGGTTTCCAAGCTGGCCCAGAGGTGGTAGAGGTGGAAGGTAGGGCATATCTATAGAAACAATAAGTGACCTCCCCCTTGTGTACCAGCCCAACATCAATCCAAATAGAAACGTTTGATTTTATTTCCTATTTTGTGCTTGCTACAGAAATAATGATTGCATCAATGCATTTGTTGCAGTTTTCCAATTCCGTACATATGTCACATTTGCTAACTATGACCTAATAAAGTGGACTACACAATTCCTTCCAAACTGATTATGCTGCGCTAGCCATATTTTCACTCTTTTTGTCGGACTTGTTTTCCCCGTTCTAAGTATGCATAAAAGGAGGCATAATTATTCTTATGTAGGTTATTATTAATGTTTCTTTCGGATATGTCCTAATGTGTTTTATACCCCACCTCCTATAGACTGTAAGCTCATTTGAGCAGGGTCCTCTTCAACCTATCGTTCCTGTAAGTTTTCTTGTAATTGTCCTATTTATGGTTAAATCCCCCCTCTCATAATATTGTAAAGTGCTACGGAATCTGTTAGTGGTATATAACTGGCGATAATAATAATAATAATATGACTCTGGCAGACAATGGTCTCCTGAATGCTAACGGCCAGTAGCATATCAAAAGAACCCACTATTTAAGAGGAGATACAAGCATATGGTAAATTAGAGAGTTTGAAGAGGGGCTCTTGAGTCACAGCTTCAAACGAGTTGTAAACTGACATCTATCACATTCCTATATATAATTGAATTAACCCTTTCTGACATCTATTTTCTACAATCAAATTGGCCATACAGCCTCTACCAAGTAGCTAATTCATGTATGCTCTACATAAAACACATTAAATAGCTATATTCTGTAGTGCAACAATGAAGTATGCACCCTTGGCGTGACACTGCATGCTTGCTTTGTCTCCTCCTCTCCTCTTTCCTTTCCTCTCAGTAAATAGCAGTCATTATGTATCATGAATTACCCTTGATACAAAATAACAAGTTTCCAAAGAAAAAAAAAATAGTTTAGTCTGTGCCAAATTTAATCCATTTTTTAATTAGTTTTCTGACAAAACTTGCCCATTATTTTCGTTTTTTTTCTTTCTGACAAATGAAATTCTGATCCATGTAGCGGGCTGTGGCTGCATCTGCTGCTGTTTAGTAGATAACTCCCTAAAATGGTATCCTTGTGATATTGCCGTACTTAAGGTTACCAAATTATGGAGCTGTTTAGTAGGTAACTTGGTATCCTTATGGCCTTAAGTATAAAAATAAAATGGTGGATCTATTGTCCCCCTCACCCCTGCCCTGAGCCCCTAGTCACAACCACCATGGCTACTATTCCTCAACTCACCTTCCTCAATAAAAAAAAAATAACCCTACCTGCCACCCTCATGCTAATAATAGTGAGAGGGGAGGGGGGCAATAAACTAAAGACATGTAAAATAAAAAAAGTAATGATTTCCATTAGATGCCTGCTTTCTTCTTCCATTTTATTTTTTCAGAATCCTAAAAGGACCCAATGGCAAAACATAAAATAAATAAAACGGTAAAAAATAAAATAAAATCCAGATTAAAAAAACAATACATCTTCACCCTGCTAGGGTTTGTTAAACATTTGTTCCTGTAGGGTATATCGAGAGTTTGCAGTTGCTAACTTGTCTTTGTCTTTTGCTCTGTACACCAAGCTGAAGCAGATGTGACGTTGAGTAAGTTAGTGACTGCATCTGACCTGGTGATAATTTTAGTCTGGATTCTACTTATTTAAGTGAAAAGATATGATAAAAAACACTATAATTATTTAGGCAATAAATACAGTTTAAACTACTTGAGGAAAGTATATAAGATAAATGTGGGTAGTAAAAACCTTACAATTATACTTATTATATTACTATTATACTTGCTGAATAGGTTACAATGAAAGCATCTCATCTGTTAAGCATTTTTCTTGAGACACTGCCAGATTGAAGATATTTTAAGTTTGCGATGTGGGCTGCATGTATGATATTAGATGAGCTCTCCTCCCAGTAGGGGGCACGAAGTTCCTGACCACACATGTAAAGACTACAGTTCTTCCCTTAAAGGGACTCTCCAAACACCTTAAGCACTTTAGCTTGTTAAAATGCTTTATGAGTGAAGAGTGTGTCAACTTTTTTTCCATTTTACAAAAAGTGCAGATTTTAATAAAAATTAGCACTTTTATAAATTAAGCTTGCTTTACCCCACACCTGTCAATCAGATCAGACAAACTGTCCCGTTACTTCCTGGAACTTAAGCTTAGTGCCATCCTGAGTAATGAATGGAACTGCTCTTGGGAGATAAACCTCTTATTATAGAAATGTCTGCTCTGCTATCCATGAGTTTATAGAATAAGACTTTTCTTCCTGGCGTGGGAGAGGTATGTCTGTAGCTGCACGCAAGCACACTAAACATTACACTAAAGGAAAACTTTTTTGGTTGGTATGTTTAATTTTTATTTGTAAATTTATTTTTCATTATTATAAATACACTATGTATTGAATAAAAGTGACTCTTTCACCTCAAACTTACCTTTATCCTATTGTTTCTTTTTTTTAATATACATTTTTTGTTTTTTCACAAATAATACAGATAGGATATAGACAGTGAATCTTTAAAATATTTCAAATAACATTAATCTAAGTTCTTAGTGAGATTCATCAAATTAGGATATACAAAGACAAACACTTACATTACAAAACATAAACTCAGATGTCTGGTGGGGGAAAAATATCCTAGGGCTGACTTATTTCTCCTTTTTTCTAGAGTGCTACAGGGCCGTTATTTATAGTATGTTTTTATTTTTTGTTATTTGGTCAATCAAGGTAAGCCAATAATCTCACATATCATATTTCTTGTGTGAATTCAAGTAAGGTAAGCTCAAATTCCTTCCCATCCTGATTTGTTCAAGGATTTGAGTTTTAACTAGGACCCACGTTATTTCAGTATTACTTTTCCAATTACGAGCTATAATAGTTTTAAAAGCAACTAGACAATGGGTATTTAAATTTTTATTTTTTCAAGACATCTTAGGCCAATACATGTCAGGATGTCTCTCCAAGCTTACATTAGTTTTATCACATATAAACTGAAAAGGCGTCTTTAAGGCCTTTTTAATTTTCAAGCAACCCCACCACATATGTAAGAAAGTACCCTCTTTTTGAAAACATTGCCGGCATATAGAAGGAGCATCTTGATACATCCTTGCCATCTTAACCAGGTCCAAATACCATCTATAAAAAATTTTATATTGTATTTCGATTACATTTTTCCTTTGAACTTTGGAACTATTTTATTATTAAAAATCCTTTTTAGAGTTTTAGGACTTATTTTCAATAGATGATTTTGCAAAAGGTGTTTTACTCTAAGATACGTAAACATTTCCAAATTAGGAAGATGAAATATTTGAAATAATTCTGCAAATGGTAACATTTTGTCTTGTTATATAATCTGATCTATTTGATAAATTCCTTGGATTTTCCAATTTGATAACATTACATTTTCTACATTACATTCTATAACCGATATACTTAAAAAATCTAATACCGCATTATGTAAACCCAAGATTTTCTTAATCCCAAGCCAAGTAGAAATTATTTGATTAAGTATTACATTATTTTCTATAGAAGTAATTTTTCTTTTTTGAATATTCCAAATAAGTCCATTAAGATCTTTTAGTGCAAGAGCCTCAGATTCTATTTTATACCATCCTTCCCTAGACACATTTTGGGTTTTAATTCTATAGACATGGGCTATTATATTAGTCGAGTACTGAAATCTAATATTTGGGTAACTTATACCCCCATCTTCCTGTCTTTGAGATAAGATTATTTTACTTATCCTAAGTTTTTTTTTTTTCCTTTTGATATAAAGGAATAAAAAGAAGTTTGTAGGAGGGAGAGCCAACTATCTGGAACTTTTAGAGGAATCATTTGGAAGAGGTAGTTCCACTTTGGTAATATATATGAATTTATCACATTAATTCTACCCCACCGCAATATTTCTAAATATCTCCATTCTTTTAAATGACCACTATAGGCACCCAGACAACTTCAACTTAATGAAATGTTCTGGGTGCCAGGTCCATCTAGGATTAACCCTTCTTGCTGTAAAGATAGCAGTTTCAGAGAAAACTGCTATGTTTACATATGGGTCAATCCAGCCTCTTGTGGCTGTCTCATTGAGAAGATGATTTTCACAGTGAGAAGATGCCAGCATCCATGGGAAAGCATTGTGAATGCTTTCCTATGGACTTGCTGAATGCGCACGCGGCTCTTGCCGCGCATGCACATTCAGCCGATGCCGACCGAAGGAGGAGAGTCCCCAGCCTCGAGGGAGTCCAGGGCTGGAGAAAGGTAAGTGATTTAACCCCTTCCTCCAACTTCAGCCCGGCGGGTAAGGGGCCATGAGGGTGGGGGCGGGGGCGGGGGCGCCCTCAAGGCACTATAGTGCCAGGAAAATGAGTTTGTTTTCCTGGCACTATAGTGGTCCTTTAATAATTGATTTGAAGATTTGAGGAGATTCTAATTTCCATCATTCTGTCTATATTTTTTGTAATCGTTATCCACAGGTAATTACATTTCTTCTTAGCCCAAGTAAATACATATGACTCTCGCATTTCCCTCTTAGTGTTATTATTCAGTCCCAATCAAATCAGAATGGTCTTATCAATATTCAATTTATAATTAGAAGCCTCACTATATTCGTTAAATTCTCCCATTAGTACATCCAAAGATGCTTTAGGATCTTCAGTTGTTAATAAAATATCGTCTGCGAACCTCTTACCACCCCAAGACTGTTTATCTCACTGGCACCAGTGGGTTTCTTGTAAGAAGCATATATCCACCTGTTTTCTAACAAGTTAATTGTAAACCTGCATTCTTTTACTAATGGTGTTCATGCCCTGTGCATTCACTGATATAAGTTTAACCATATTCGTTAGTTTTTAACCAACAAAGCCCCAGGGCCCCACACAGCATGGGAGTAAACATAGAACATACACAACATTCATATCGAACCTTGGAAATATTCCGTAGCTCAAATCGACAATTATACACTGAGGAGAACATCGAGTACTCTTCTCGATTATTCTCAAATGGGTCAGGCTTATACCTCGTACCTAATGTCTATTTAAGACATAAAGTAGGGGACATTAATGGCTTGCGCTAAGCATGGAGCTTAATTTATACTGCTAAGTTTTTTTTAGATGAGTTCTATAATTAATATATCGATATCTATTTGCTATTCTATAATTATATAAATAATATATCCTCAATCCCTCTTAAAAAGTTAGGGTTGAGCGTGGTGTTTATACTTTACTTATTTTAGAAGCCTATATAGATATATCATCCTTCAGATTTAGTTTACCTTCTGTACTCCTAGATACATATTTAAATAAGGATTTGATTAACCACCAAAAATTAATTTTTATAAGACTTAATTTTTTTAAAATGTATGTACCGTTACTTAACAGAGTGAAAGCCTGATATCTGGAGAAATAGTAAGGTAGTGGAGGGGTTAACCCTAAATGTAAATATAGTTGAGGAAAGAGAGAGAAGCACTACCAAAGAAGTATATAGTTTAAAATGTTTTAAATTTTAATAGTGAACAAAATACAAAGTGATTATTTCACATATAAAATCATATTTGGTCTAGATGTATATATTTCAAGACCCAAAAAGATCATATGAGAAAATATAAGATTTAAAAATCCAAAAGCAGACAGTGTCTAATTGTCAAAAATATGAATGACAATTAGGGATAAATAAGTGGACACTGTCTACTGTAATAATACTATTGCAAAGTATCTAGGGTATTTAATGGTTAATCAAAATAATTGAGTGAAATAGTAAAAGAATCACAAGATCAGTAAAAGTTGATGACCTAAAACTGTCATTATTTATATATGTAATTAAATATGATGGAAATAAAGTGCCAAAACAAAATACACAATGAATAAATAAAAGAAACAGTTGAATTTAATGTATAAATGGTGTATAATTGAATTCCTCATTAAGTCCCTGTGGTGCAAGAGTCCTAAATGAGTATATCCATTTAGATTCTTTTTGCAACAATTGTTGATTGAAATTGCCTTTTCTTTGATTAAATATCAATTTTTCAATGGCCTGAAATCTTAAATTGTCAATATTGCCATGATGAAAGTTCATAATATGTCTTGCTACCGGTGTAGGGGTTATGGTGTTTTTTATTGAATTGATGTGTTGGAGAATCCTTCGACGAAAAGGTTGGATTGTCTTGCCGATATATTGGATACCACATTTGCATGTGATCAAATATACTAGCCGAGTGGTACTGCTGTATCAGAATAAGATTAGCAGGAATCAGATAGACACTTTGAACCTCGGTCATAAAATCGTTTGCCACCTGTTTGTAGGCAGAAAGCCACTCATGAAAATAGAATTACAATAGCTATTTATAAGGTTGTAATTATTATGGCCTTCAGCATACAACCCACTAAAGTGGATGCTTTGCTCTCGGGATAGCTAAGGAACAAACACACTTTTGTTTATAGAAAATAATGTACACATCTTAAATTCTCCTGTGCTGCAAGAGATTAAATTAGTGTCAGAAAAAAAGTGTGTTTTGTGACCTCAAAATAAAAAAAATAAAGAAATAAAAGTATTAAAGTTCAAAGTTCACCATGTCCCCCATGACAAATCATTTTCCTGGGGGCATTAATTTGGCAGCCTTCAATACCCCCAAACATATGGGTCTATTTACTATTGTCTGATATTTTACTTTTGAATAATATTGAAATACAGTTATTTGAGGTTTGTTTAAATTAGTTGTTTGAAGTCAGATCGTACAGGGGAGCCGAAAATCACCTACCTAGGAGAAGTAGTACTAGACAGAGCATACTCTAGATTCAGAGCTACCACCTCATTCCGCCAGAATGGTAGAATTTCATGCTTGAGAGTTGGAAGACCTATCAGCCCACATGTATTTGGACTTATCTGTAGATTTATTCAGTCGCAAGAAAATTATAGAGGTGTAAAGGAGCAGACAAACTTGTAATTGTCTGATGGATTTTTAGACTTAAATTGGACTATTATATATAGTTTTGTCTCCTGATTAATGCCATTACTGCTCCCACCGTACTCCTTCCATTTTTACTATCTCATTGTTATTTTGACTCTTTGTATGTGAGTTCACAGGTTCATTTTGTCTACTCTGACTGCTATATTTGTTATCCAATACCTCATTTATTGTTTAATGTCTATGTAAAGCATGTTCACAGATCTAACTTGCTTTAACAGCACTTTAACCCTATAGGCTTTCACATAAAAAAAAAAAAATATATATATATATATATAAAATATATATATATTGTAGAGGAAGACTTGCACTCATGGTCTTTTGAAGATAAAAAAATATTCCTTTATTAGAAGGAACCGTCAACTATCAATGTTGATGGTTGATCCTGAGGAAAGCCCCGAACAAGGGCTGAAATGTTGATGATTCTATGGAATAACTTCTAATAAAGGAATATTTTTTATCTTCAAAAGACTGTGAGTGCAAGCTGTCCTTTACTATATTGTATTTTTGGCTATGGCTTACTGTGCACCCGGCATTTAAACATTTGGGTCAGTTTGCGTGCAAGGATATATATATATATATATATATATATATATATATATATATATATAGCAAAAGGACCATACACAAAGAACTTAGCTTTTATTTCATATTATCCATAAAAAGTGTTCCCATTTGGGAACTTCCATCATTACAACAATCAAAAACAAGTGCACAGTAATGAAATATATTCCCAAATAATAATTATAGTAATTTAAAATGTACTCACTGACCCCAATCGAGCAGCACTCAAAGCTGACCAAAATGCATGGGAACCGAGTCTAGGAGGCAGGCAGCTTGAGTTCCAAACTGTTGCCCAGGCAACATGGGGGAAGGCAAGTATGAAAGGAGTGTGTATATTATGGGGAAGGAAAACACCTATCAAATATCAGGGGAGGAAACCCACATAAATAATCTGAGAATGGAGACCTGCAAACATACAATCTCAGTATATACTTCAGGGAGATCATGCCAAACTAGAGTAGACATTTCTTACCTAGATTTCAGTAAGGCTTTTGACAATGTTGCACATAGAAGGCTTATCAATAAACTGCAATATTTAAGTTTGGATTCCAATATTGTTGTAGTCAATGGAGTAAATTCGAAGTATGGTTTTGTCACCAGTGGGGTACCTCAGGGATCTGTACCCATTCTGTAATATTTTTATTAGTGATATTGCAGAAGGTCTTGATGGTAAGGTATGCCTTTTTGCTGATGATACTAAGATATGTAACAGTTGATGTTCCAGGAGGGATAAGCCAAATGGTTAATGACTTAGGTAAACTAGAAAAATGGTCAGAATTGTGGCAACTGACATTTAATGTGGATAAGTGCAAGATAATGCACCTTGGATGTAAAAACCCAAGGGCAGAGTACAAAATATTTGATAGAGTCCTAACCTCAACATCTGAGGAAAGGGATTTAGGGGTGATTATTTCTGATGACTTAAAGGTAGGCAGACAATGTAATAGAGCCACAGGAAATGCTAACAGAATGCTTGGTTGTATAGAGAGAGGTATTAGCAGTAGAAAGAGGGAAGTGCTTATGCCATTGTACAGAACACTGGTGAGACCTCACTTGGAGTATTGTACGCAGTACTGGAGACCGTATCTTCAGAAGGATATTGATACTTTCAGAGAAGGGCTACTAAACTGGTTCATGGATTGCAGGATAACACTTACAAGGAAAGGTTAAAGGAACTTAACATGTATAGCTTGGAGGAAAGACGAGACAGGGGGGATATGATAGAAAGATTTAAATACATAAAGGAAATCAACACAGTAAAGGAGTAGACTATATTTAAAAGAAGAAAAACTACCACAACAAGAGGACATAGTCTTAAATTAGAGGGGCAAAGACGTAAAAATAATATCAGGAAGTATTACTTTACTGAGAGGGCAGTGGATGTATGGAATAGTCATGGAAAAGTGGTAGAGGTTAACACAGTAAAGGAGTTAAAGCATGTGTTGGATAGGCATAAGGCTATTCTAACTATAAGATAAGGCCAGGGACTAATGAAAGTATTTAGAAAATTGTGCAGACTAGATGGGTCGAATGGTTCTTATCTGCCGTCACATTCTATGTTTCTATGTTTCAAACACATATATATACAATAGGAAGAGTAATTGTCTCAAAACAATCTACCCAACTGTGTGGGCAATCCGTAAAATAGAGGGGTAAGAAGAGTGTCCAAGTAATGCATAACTTTATAACTAGACAGAGGCATCAAAGAAGAGTCTAACAATTAACAAGATAATATTACACAAGTTGATGTAGAGGGCAAGATGCTACAGTAGTAACCAAATAGTGGCAGAGTGTAACCATAATGAAGGTTATGCGGTGAAGGCACTTATTTTGAAATTACAGGAAGCATAAGGAATATGTAAGCAATAATGCCTGCAAGGCTATTGCTAAGGCTAGAATCATCAATACTGTACTAGACAAAACTACATGGCGAAAGTCATGCAAAAATCAAAAAAAATCAGGATATATAGAATAAAAGATTACAGACTGTGAGTCCAGACAGTATGAGATGAAATTGAAAAACAGCTGAAGTTCAGGATATTTAATAGTAAGGCCTTAATGTATGCAATATGACATTATAAATGCACATAAAATACAATCTAATGTATAGAGTCCAAGGAGCACCCTATTGTAATGAAAAATAAATGTAAACTGAAATGTCAACATTTTTATGGACAATATGAAATAAAAGCGGAATTTTATTTTTAACATTTTACTAAAGTCCCTGGAGTTTGGTATATTGGTTGTTTCTATGTACTTTTTTGCTGGAAAAGCATTGGGCATGTTTCAGACCCAATCCTGGTCCTTTCTCAGGACAGCATGTACATACATCAAAATATATAACATAACTACTTAATCAATAAACTGATGCCCTGCCACAGTGAAAGACAAGAACAGGAGCTCACCATGGTGCATCCATAAAATGCATCCCCTTGAAGTGTGTGACACCAAAAAGCTTCCCACTGGAAACTGCTGGCGGGAATAGTAGCGTGTCAGACATGGTTCATCTGTGTAATGCATCCACTTGCAGTGTTTAACACTGAAAAGCTTCCCACTAGAAACCACTAGCGAGAACAATAGTGTCACGGTCTGTAACAATAAATTCAAAAGTGATACATAATAACCAAGCACCAGTAACCCTAATGCTCATTAAAATACAAAGGTAAGATACCTACATTTATTGTTACAGACCAGGAAAATGTGTATATGACATTTGATTATCTACCATTATGAATAAGTTGGATTTTCACAACAGGTATCCTTTACAAAATTTGCAGTGGTGCCCATACCCACTGGGAACCTGAGGTACCATATACATGGACAATCCATTATGCAGAGTTTAGAAATATACAAGGGGGGCATACTGACCATATTCGATTCCATTCCTTTCCTTTTTGTATGCAGAATTAGGGTTTCATATTCTCACAACATTCTCACAAATATATAGAGCTTCATTAAACCAAGACTTTTGAGGAATAGCCCAAGGTATTCCAAATGTCATGCTAAAACAGATTAATTATTTACACAAATAGATTAATTTATTTGGAAAATTAGTTAGAGAATTATTCCAGTTTTATTATTTTGGCCAAAAATGTGCAGTTCTGATGTTTAATTCCAGCTCCTACTTGTTTAATTCTTATTCTTATTTAGTGTAACATCCCCTATACTTCAGCTTTTATTCCGATCTGGCAGACTGTCACTTTTGAGCCTCCTGTCCATACTGGACACCGACCACTGTGGGCACGTCCTTTTTATCACAAGGCACAGGTGAGCTTGTGTCATGACATCAGAGGGGTTGTACACACTAGAAGCCAATGAACTCTCACATTTCAGGACGTGGTTACACCAAACACACCACAAAACATATAAAAGCTTATTCAGCCCAATGCACAATGCTTTGTTCTTTTTTTTTTTTTTTGCTTCCTTGTGTCCCTATAGAGTGTTACTTTGTCTGTTTATTGTCCTTTTGGCATTGGCCCAGCTTTGTCCTGACTATTTTGTGTCTCTGGCTCCCTTGACTTGGCTTTGGTTTTCATTTCTGTGATATTCTGGCTTCCTTTGACTTTGGCTTGTTCTGATGTTCCTATTTTCTTTTTATTTTACTGTTAGTCTGGCCACTCTAATGACTGGTATGTTTCTTTTCTCAGTCTCTATTGTTCTGGGGGATTTACATACGTCATGTTAGGTATATCGTTATATTTACTCGTTATAGATTTGTTTTTATAATGTATATATATTTCTGAGGTCTACAGCGGAGATGGCCATAAAGTAGATACCCAGACATGCTAGGACTTCTACCCACAGAATGTGTTGCTTAAACCACTCTCAAATGCTGCATGTCAAAGGTTTAACTTAAAGGACCACTATAGTGCCAGGAAAACATACTCGTTTTCCTGGCACTATAGTGCCCTGAGGGTGCCCCCACCCTCAGGGACCCCCTCCCGCCGGGCTAGATGGCGAGGAAAGGGGTTAAACTTACTTTTATTCCAGCGCCGGGCGGGGAGCTCTCCTCTCCGCCTCCGATCTTCCTCTTCGGCTGAATGCGCATGCGCGGCAAGAGCTGTGTGCGCATTCAGCCGGTCTCATAGGAAAGCATTTACAATGCTTTCCTATGGATGCTGGCATCTTCTCACTGTGATTTTCACAGTGAGAAGCACTCAAGCGCCTCTAGCGGCTGTCAATGAGACAGCCACTAGAGGATTTGGAGGCTGGATTAACCCATTTATAAACATAGCAGTTTCTCTGAAACTGCTATGTTTATTAAAAAAGGGGTTAATCCTAGAGGGACCTGGCACCCAGACCATTTCATTAAGCTGAAGTGGTCTGGGTGCCTATAGTGGTCCTTTAATTAAACACCTAGGTTCCATCAGGGGGTGTGACAATATAAAGCCCTAAAAGGTTCCCAAAGCCTGTTATTTATTTCAGAACATGGCCACCCCAAACATTGCACCTGACATGTTGCATATACATGTACTTTCTATTAGAAATAAACTTCTTACTTGTCAGAACAGATTTCCTGGCCCTGACATATAGCAGCTTGTGTGTACTTTTCTTAGAGGATCTTTGTGGTTTGAATAAAAGATTTAAACATTTGGAAATTTTTGAGCTTCCAGCACTGTACCTGGCATTAAAAAACATATGAAGACAAGATGGCTATATGCTGTTCTCCAGGTGAGGTCAGTTAAGAACTTATTTTCTTCTTTTCACATTTGTCCTTTGGCTTTCCCCTTTTGAGAAACATAAACCTGAGATCTGGTTGGTTTATTGTCTCGTGATCAAGCTGCGTGAATGGATTTTGTTTTTGTAGTATGTTTGTAAAGTGCATTCCTCTATTTTTATTTCCAAGGAAAACAGACCAATTGTTGTGTCAGATACATATTTGTTCAACAGCAGTAGGAAGAGTAGAATCGAAGTGTTTGGGGAAGGTACGTTTTTGGCCTTTGTGTTTTTGCTATTTGAGCGTGAAAATAAGTATGCAACTAATTCATTGTTTCTAAATATTAAACATTATAATATATATTTGAAGCATCAAGAGCAAGGTGGTAAAATTCATTGTGGAGTGTGCATGAAAGATCAAGTTAAGTACTGTAGTTCTTTTTAATTGAGCCACAAAATACTAGTGGTGCAACAACACGTACACAATACATGCATGCTGCTGTATTATAGAAATAACTTTAATTTGTTTCAATTTGAGATGTGCAATGTCAAGACATCATATCCCATTTGCCTCCTGTTGTTCTTGCAAGTGTATTTATTTATCTGTTTCAATTTGTTCACTAGGAGAAGGCAAATTAAGACAGTAGTATTGTCATTCCTTAGAGACATGAGACATTTCATAAGAACAATAGCGACATAATTGCATCTGAACAATTCGATTGACGGAGCATTTTGAAAAAATTTGACTTATGTTCCTCGATTTAAGAATTAAATCTACGGTGATCTTACAACCGTGTAATGTATTCCATTTATAACACCGTTGTTTATTAACAGTTCCTATTAGACTTTTTTTTTTTTGCTTTTGGGCAAAATGGTTTAAAATAATTTTAATACATATGCGTCAGCGAATTTGAAGTCTAAGATTGGTTGGAATTAAACTCCCGGAAGCCGAATTTATTCGCAGCTACTCATCGTCAGTTAATCCCTCTCCTGTTACTGATATTATGAGAGAGTTACTGAAGAGATAGAAACAATGTCTCTCTCACTACACAGGCCCTCTGTATACATAGAAGCAAATAGTAGGGTTAATTACTAAAGTGAGAATTCAAAGTGAATTATTACGTTAATTTCAAATTTAAAAGCCACAAAAGTCAAACTGTAAGTACTAAGAAAAGACTTTTTCCATTTCAGATATTTCAACCATATTTGAGATAAACTTTGAATTCTCGCGTTAGTAAACAACATTGATCATCTCTTTATACTCCATGTCTGAGGACCTGCATTGAGAAGAACAGTTGCCGATAGTGGTTGCTGCTTTGCAGTGTAATTCCCATCTTTTTATATGAGATATGTTTATACAAGATTGCTGGAACCATAACCCAAGACCTAGCCATAGCTGTAACAATATATTTATTTGTTTATAAAATATTTTACCAGGAAGGATACATTCCTTTGTTACAAGAGGATTAAATATAATAAAAAAATTACAAAATAATATTAAAATATTCATATATAAATTAACACATAACAAATAAGACATATAGTTGCCCATGATTTCAGGTGCAATCTGTATTGAGATACGTTGACAGAGATCTCTTTTAGGATTTTAATGTGGAGGAAGATTTGATTGTTTCCGGGAGGTTATTCCATAATTGCGGTGCTCTATAGGAAAAGCAGGATCAAGCCACTTTATTTTTGTACTGCGGTATGCTAAATAAAGTGCTGATGCTGGATTGGAGATTATAGGTGATGGGAATGAATGGGCTGAGCATTCTACTCAGGTAGCGTGGAAGCTTCCCAGAAGCTCTTAAACACAAGACTGGAAAGATTATGTTAAAAGTCATGTAATATTTAAGATACATAATGCATGTATTAGGAGAATACATATAATAATAGCGATTCAAAAGCCACTTGACATTTGTGTATTGATCACACATATATACATACATACATACAGAGAGAGAGAGAGAGAGAGAGAGAGAGAGAAAGAGAGAGAGAGAGAGAGAGAGAGAGAGATAACAGCTAAAGGGATGACCAATACAAGGAAAACTGACATTAGCATTTGTATCACAGTTGACTAGTTGGATTGAGTGGCTATAGTTTAGGAATACTTATCTTTAGAGCATGCAGCATGAAGTTTTGCCAAGGAAGGATATCTCTCAAGTGGCAACTAGAATAGATATTATTTCAGTTCACATGAAAGAATATCCTAAAATAGAATCAAATAATGTAGAACATGACACAAATGTAATTTGTCTTAGTAGGCACTAGTAGAAATCCAACTATAGTCCGCAGAGATGGTAGAAATTTTCAGTATAGAAATTAGTTAATAAAAAACCTACTTCATTAAAAAACGCATCAAAAATGGATGTGATGTAAAAGAATAAGATGAAAATGGAATGCCACCAAGTTACTTCCAAGGAGAACAAGAGGACATAAAATTACAGAGCCACATCCTGTAATTCACTACAAAATGAGAAGATGGAGAGCAGTGTCTGTCAGCAGAAATGTTCGGGATTGTTTAAAAAGAGTGTTTTAAACTCATCAATACAAAAGAGGCTTCAAGAACAGCATTTTGAATTGGGTTAGACTCTAAAATTAGGGTTAGGTAAAATACATGCCAGGATTGTGATTATTTTAATCCTGTTTATCGGTTTGGAATATAAATGTACTAGCATTTTGCAATAAGAATGGGGAGTGTTTTCATCATCCTGGTTAAAAAGAAACTCTAAGCACCAAGACAACTTTAGCTTAAAGGGACACTGTAGTGGTCCCACCTTAATGTAGTGGTTCAGGTGTCTATGACCTGTTCCTCCAGTTTTTTTAATATAAACACTGCCTTTTTAGAGAATTTGAAATTATTCAATGCATTTTTATCAGGAGATGCATTGACGCAGTTCAGCATTTTGCTACGCATATGCAATAGCCTCCCAATGCTTTCCTATGATAAAGTTTTGGATTGGATCATCATCCACAGCCAGACAAGGCCAGCCACAGTGAGAACAAAGTGGAAAGGGAGAAAATATGATTAAAATCGCCTCTTCAATGTGATGCAAGGGTGCAGTCGACCTGAATAGTTAGTTTTAAACTATAGTTTTAGGTATACATCTTTGTTTTCGTGACACTGTAGTGTTCCTTTAACCCATTTCCGACCGGTGACCTACCAGGTACGTCCGCCAAAAAATGGTCGGCTGCGATCATGTATTTAGATTTAAATATATATGTATATTAATATCAAAATACAGTTAGAACAAATTTAAACTGCTTTATAATTACATGTATATATATATATATATATATATATATATATATA